>JAMPIV010006692.1:0-508345 GCA_024509875.1 Oreohelix idahoensis
AGCTCCGCAGGTGTTTATTTCTTATCATTTCCATCACTAGCCTTCAGCGCCGCAGGTGTATATTCCTTCTCATTTCCGTCATCACTAGCCTTCAGCTCCGCAGGTGTATATTCCTTCTCATCTCCATCATCACTAACCTTCAGCTCCGCAGGTGTATATTCCTTCAACAAACTCACGTCAAGCCTTCCTGGCTTGTGCCAGACGTAAACGGTCTTTCCATGTAACGGTTATCCCAGTCATTTCTGCCCCCGCCCCCCCCCCCCCCGTTTCTCTTTTTCATGTGCTTTTCTATGTTCCTTTACCCCTCTCTGGTCTCTCGCGGCAAAGGTGCCTGGTTATAATCACGTGACCGTCATGCTCCAGTCTACCTACCCAGCTGTAAATGTGTACCTGACTTTTGAGTTAGGGAAGGAAAATGCAGCGAGGAATGGAACAGGCCACCCCCCCCCTCTCGATGCTGGACCTGGTAAAGTGAAGTCTGTAACATTTCATTCTCCTACGTCAGTATCTGCCAATGGACAACCTTTACCTCTATCTTTCTATCTCTCTTACCCCAGGCTAAAGGAGCATACAAGATGGTGGTTGTGTGGCAGTTAGAGAACGATTTACAGTCAAAGAGAAGGAATAAGGAGGGTTAGAGGTGGGACGGTTCAGATAGAGTATACAAAGGGAATGCGCGAACAGGGTTGCGCATGAAAGAGGTGAACGGTGATTTAGGAAATCACGCTTTTCTCAGGGTAGTCCAGAACCGTGAGCCGGAGAGGGAAGCCGCATATACGCGGGCAGCCATGATAATGGCAGTATTCAAGTAGTTTATAGGAGGAATATTTCACGGACAAGAGGTAGTTTTGGGTAATGATTAACCCGAAATATTAAGTAGTGGGAATTCTTGTCTAGAAGGAGAAAACCGTGTGAGTTAGTTATTATTCAGAAAGGAGAAGGTACGTAGAGTGAACTTTATTTCATATAGACAGTAGTCCTGTTCTTCAGTGTTGAAAGGGAAAACAACATCCCCGGAGAGGCTCGGTCTACCAATAGATAACCTGAACACTGAGATGATAGATAACAATAGACATAAGAAATTATAAGGAAGAAACAACAGAATATAGAGACTATAGCACCTGAATGATCACTGATGGTTAAAAGGTCAGAAGGTGTAGATTCGATACTGGGCGAGAGAGAGTGGTGAAAGAAAGAACTTACAAATATTCTATGATGGACAAAATGTGGAGGTCAGAGCAGACAGCAATGATCCTTTCATATATAAATAAACCACTATTCAAATTACTATGGCGTTATCGCATCACGTGCTGTGTGTGTGTGATTGTGTGGTATACAGCATAGTATAGCTAACCACAGAGGTAAGCGAACCTGGACAGACATTGTCACATAACAGTCTTCATAATACAAAGAATCACGGGCTGTCACATCTGTATAGAATTTGGTGCCGTGACCAGGATCTAACAGCACACACACATTGTTTATAAACAGTAGTTCAGCAACTATGCTTTATGCTGTCATCTCTCCTCGCTTCAGGCAGAAGACATAGATACGTTTGACGCTGTAACAGACTTCAAGAACCACAGACGGCAGAGTGCAACGAAGAAAAAGTCATATTTACGTTTTTATAACATGAAAAAAAAAACAGAGTGACAACAGTGTAAGTTGTAAACACAGAACAAAGTGAACAGTATCGGAACCAGCCAAGCAGAAACGTCGGTCCGAAAAACCAAGTCGGAATTTTTCTTCTTTCAAATCGACCGGCTCGAGAATAAGTCGTCACAACAAGACAAAGTACTAGTGCCCCTTTATCATATATGAATCTAGGAGCACTACAAAGTACAACACACAAACTAGTTGATGACAGACTTCAAGAACCACAGACAGCGGGGCATAACAGATGAAATGCAAAGTTGCAGTTTCCCATACGAAGAAAAACAGTACAGTCAAAGAGTAAACAGAAGAAGTGACAGGTTGGGAACCACTCAACCAGAAACGCCAGCTCAGAAATTAAGTCAAGATTTTTTTTCTTCACGCCGCCTGCACGAGAGGGATTCGCAGAAACACAGCAGGTACAATATTCACTGTTCAGTAACGCCAGCTTAGAAATCAGCACGGGGACACTCATCACAGCAGACGGCCAGGTCAACGTGTATCGCTCATCAAGTAGTCTTAACAGGTCACAGAGTGCATTACAGTAACCGATTCACTGACAGGTTTGTGTTTACCAAAAAAAAAAAAAGTGTGTAGTCCGGATGGTATAAAAATATAACAATAGTGTTTATTAAAAAGAAAAGTCGGTCGCGCGCGCAAATTCGCGACAAACGAGTACTCCAACGAAGACGTCTTAATTAATTAGTTTAATTAGACATTGTTGTATTATTATTCTTGTCTTATTAATTAGACATTATAGTAAAATTATTGTTATTAATATTATTACTGTTGTTTAATTACTATTCTTATTATTAGTATTGTGTCTCACTAATATTGAATTATAACAGTGTATGCATAAAGTTTTTTTTTGTAACTGTAACATTATATTTTCTTTTCAGGGAATCCAAGACTAATAGAAAAAATGTATGTTCATTTTCAGGTGCAAGTTAGTTTAAGTTAACGGTAGAAATAAGTAACTATTTTTCAGATTGTGATGATGGCACAGGCCGAACAGACACAGTATAACATGCAAGAAAGTCAGACTTTGGCCCTCATAAAGACGATTACCGACACGTTAGCAAAGGTAGACAGTGCTAAAGACGCAAATATAAAAGGTAATGTTGACTTATTTTCAGGTGACCCACATGCATGCCGTAATGGGCTTATAGACATTGACAAATATGCAATGTCAATAATAGCAGATGAATTGGAGAAAGTTAAAATTGCGATTTTTTCATCTGTTGATCTGATCACAGACTCTATCAGAAGGCAATTGGACACATTACTTAATGAAAGAGATCTTCAAGCAGAGTCTAAATCGTACGATACGAAAGGGAAAGGACATTGTCACACTTGTGATAGAGAAAACAAGGACACAAACAAAATCCTAGAAACAGCTGCTGTACGACCACACTGGAACACACTTAATAAAAGAAGAATAAGAATGGCGGTCAGAAATTTTATGGGAGAAATTAGAAAAGGGAAACCCATAGAAATAAATAACATCAACAGAGCAAACCAACAGAAGTGCCAGATAAGAACACAGAACGGTTGGGAAATGAAGGTAGAACCGCTAGGAGTGTGGAGAAACATAATACGATCTGATCAGCAAAATATTACTATAAAGGAAGAAGGTAATAGGAATAGACCATGGACAAGTCAAGTTAGGACAACAGTCCAGAAACAGGAAAATATACAGAGAGACGGGGTCAGCGTTGGTACACAAGAACCAGAAACACATGAAACACAGATGATTAGTGCCGGAACACAAACTGAGATTGATACTGTAGCGTCACACTTGGGGCTAGCACACAATGAGAAAGACGTCATGAGAGAAAATGAAACATGGTCACATGGGTTAGACAATACGAGAAAGTCTAAGATTCCACTCAGTGTAAAAAGGATGAACCTACAAACTGCTAAAGAAGTAGTGGTACCACAGCATAGGGATAGCATCGAGGTAAACAATAAGAAGGATGAACCGATGCAGTTGACCAGAAAAAAAAGTCGACAGACAGTTAATGAAGCAGAATATAGCAGTAGACAGAGATGGTCGTCAGAATCGGTGTCGACTGACTCAGACAGTGTAGGATCTGACGAGAGTGACGGTAGTCACAGACACAAAAGTACTTATAGAAGAGGAGAGAATAGTAGAAGAAGTAAGGAAGAAGGGAGCAAATGTGGAGATAGTAGTAGAGAAAGGGACTTGTCAGTATACAATCTGGAGAAAATAATAGCGGACAATGCAGACATGTGGATGCGACATGCAGCGACAATCACGCAGACTGATTGGAGGGAGGCATATAATCGACAAATTGAAGACTCGGAGAAAAGAAAGACGAAACAGGAGGGTGTAAGTACAGTACAAGAAAAGTACCAGCTTGACATAGAATCAGAATTCGATTCGTCAAGTGGGGAGGATAGAGTTATGGGCCCCGACGAAATTGGATACAGGTCGGATGAGCTCGAGCATATAACGGACGACGAAGGCCGTAGAATTTATTGGCCGAAAAATGAGAATAGTGATCTTGGACGTATAAATCAGATAAAGACGGAGAACATTACCAAAAAGGTTGAGCCAAATGTAGTTCTATATCGCTCAGAGAGGTATAAATTCTTGGATAAATTGAGAAAGAATCCGATTAAAGTGGATGAACCAAATATCGACGAGGTGAAGAAGGTAATAGAAGCTACCATAAAGCGGCCTGATTTTAACTTCTCGGGAGCCATGCTATGGAGCGTGCTGGAGCAGAAGTATCAGATATACTTTCCACAAACTAAAACTGAGGTAAATATGGTTTTGACGGAAATGTTAAATGACGCAAACAAGAAAAGGTTGATAGAAAAGGCAGAGCAGGCAAATCGTCATCAAAGTCGGAAGAGAAATAAAGGAAGAAGAAAATATAGATATTAAGTGAAGTAGAGGGGGAGATGAGGGATACAAGGTCATGAAAAAAGCGAGCATATTAGGTGAGAAGAAGAAGAGCCATAAGAGATGGCGAAATTAAGAGGGAGTAATTGAGATATTGGACGGGGAGTATTAAGGGCCATGGGAGATGGCGAAAACAAGAGAATCGCTTGGATAAATAAGTATGGGAAAATTGAGAGTCACGGAGAAGTGACGGAGTATTGAGAAGCCACAGGAAGGATGGCACGGATATATAGAAGAGATAGTTCTAGAAGGAACTTATGTAGAAGTAAGACGCCATGGAGCATATGGCAAAGAAAGAGATTTTTGCGGCAATGGCCGAGTTTTATGAAGGCTTTGGGGAGAAATCAAATTTTTTTCTTTCTCTCCGTAATACACGAAGAGAAGAGAATGGTGTTGAGAACGTTCCAGGGAGGGAACGAAAAACATATAAAAACGTTAAGTGCGGCGTTTGCCAGACTATAAATGTGAGTCTATGGAGGGTAACCCTCACCGAACATATACAGTAGAAATTTAGACATAGAGAGACAGTGTTGTGGAGAAGGAAAAAGGATATAGCACAAAGAGAAGTTCCAGGGAGGGAACGAAAAACATATAAAACGTTAAGTGCGGTGTTTATCAGACTACAAATGTGAGTCTATTGAGGATAACCCTCACCGAACATATATAACAGAAATTCAGACACTGGGAGACAGTGTTGTGAAAAAAGGAAGTCAAGTGACAGGTCAGCAGCAGAAAAATACGCAAGTAGGTCAAAGCGACAACGCGGGTTAAGATAGGTAGACCTAAGAAGTTTCAAATATTTCCGCGTAGGAGATTAGGGACAAAGGTCTAGTTAGAAAAGGGTGGATAGGAGGATGGCAATTTAGTGTTGCCATGATAGTAAATGGCTCACGCCATCATGAACTATGTATATAGGGAGACATGACAGAAGACATGTTTGGCTTTATACGAGAGAAGAGGAAGGCCAGACAGTTCACACCAGGTGTGTGGTGACAGAAGATAATACTATACGAGGAGTTTACGTGTATGACAACAGGAGTGACTGGATGAGTAAAAGGAAATAAACTTTGTATGGTGAAGTACACAGTTGGCAGAATGTAAGTGAGAAAGACAAGGGTTAAGAACAGTCATAAATGTGAAGAGGAAAGGTCACTTAAGAAAAGTGACGGGAAAAGAGTTATTCCTCAGTTTTGTTATGATAATATGTTATAACATAAGAAAATAATGACATGTTATGAGAAAAAAATAATAAAGACCACTAAGAAAGTGGAATTTATAACAGGTCAAATGTATGTTTTTGAAATCATGTAATATGAGCAGATAGGAGGACAAAGCAAAGATGAGTGGTCGTAAATGGGAACGAGATGTTGATGAATGTACGTTCCCAGTACAATTTAATTGTGTTGTGTAAAGGGAAATTGTCCTTTGGCACAGATAAGAATTGGTAATGTGCTGAGCTAGGGTTGTAACAGCACATTGATAAAGATTTTTTTTTATATAGGACAAGTACAATAATAGTGTTGGTACAGTCATGAAAATAAATTTTTTCTCCTATGGATAAATAATTTATTTTTAAGGGAGAAAGGGAGATAATGTGGCAGTTAGAGAACGATTTACAGTCAAAGGGAAGGAATAAGGAGAGTTAGAGGTGGGACGGTTCAGATAGAGTATAAAAAGGGGATGCGCGAACAGGGTTGCGCATGAGAGAGGTGAACGGTGATTTAGGAAATCACGCTTTTCTCAGGGCAGTCCAGAACCGTGAGCCAAAGAGGGAAGCCGTATATACGCGGGCAGCCATGATAATGGCAGTATTCAAGTAGTTTATAGGATGAATATTTCACGGACAAGAGGTAGTTTTGGGTAATGATTAACCCGAAATATTAAGTAGTGGGAATTCTTGTCTAGAAGGAGAAAACCGTGTGAGTTAGTTATTATTCAGAAAGGAGAAGGTACGTTGGGTGAACTTTATTTCATATAGACAGTAGTCCTGAACACTGAGATGATAGATAACAATAGACATAAGAAATTATAAGGAAGAAACAACAGAATATAGAGACTATAGCACCTGAATGATCACTGATGGTTAAAAGGTCAGAAGGTGTAGATTCGATACTGGGCGAGAGAGAGTGGTGAAAGAAAGAACTTACAAATATTCTATGATGGACAAAATGTGGAGGTCAGAGCAGACAGCAATGATCCTAACCACTATTCAAATTACTATGGCGTTATCGCATCACGTGCTGTGTGTGTGACTGTGTGGTATACAGCATAGTATAGCTAACCACAGAGGTAAGCGAACCTGGACAGACATTGTCACATAACAGTCTTCATAATACAAAGAATCACGGGCTGTCACAGTTGGTAGAATAACGTAGAACATTGCGACGGGCTTCACGGTTATTGGAGTACAATAACGTAGAACATTGCGACGGGCTTCACGGTTATTGGAGTACAATAACGTAGAACATTGCGACGGGCTTCACGGTTCTTGGAGTACAATAACGTAGAACATTGCGATGGGCTTCGCGATTCTAGGAGTAGAACAACGTAGAACATTGCGATGGGCTTCACGGTTCTTGGAGTAGAATAACGTAGATCATTGCGACGGGCTTCACGGTTCTTGGAGTAGAATAACGTAGAACATTGCCATAGGCTTCATGGTTCTTGGAGTAGAATAACGTAGAACATTGCGATGGGCTTCATGGTTCTTGGAGTAGAATAACGTAGAACATTGCGACGGGCTTCACGGTTCTTTGAGTAGAATAACGTAGAACATTGCGGCGGAAAGATGGAAAGAATATTTCTCAGAACTCCTGGATGGTGTGCATGGTGAAGCATCAGAAATGATAACCACTAGCACAGAAGAGAAAACCAATGATGGTGAAGATGACATAACGATGGAAGAACTGAAGGAGCACTGGAGAAAATCAAGATGGGCAAAGCAGCAGGGCATGATGGTATAACACCAGAAATGGTTAAGTACATGGGAGCATCAGGCGACCTATTACTCTTTAGGGTTCTACAGGCAGCGTGATACAACAAGACCATACGAAAGGACTGGGAGATTGCCATCATGTCGCAAAATTTTTTCCAACACATTGCAAATCCACGTTCCAACACATTGCAAAGTCGCCTCGTGCAGTTTTATGGACCAATCGTCTTTCGCGAATCGCGGAACCAGCCAAGCCTATGTTAAACATTATAATAACAAAATGGAGGTGTAGACAAACATTAGATTTGTCGAAGATACGTCGGCAATCGGGAATGATAAATAGGATCAGAATGGCATTTATGTGAAAAGAATTTCACCTTTGATTCTAGGAGAGGATTTTGTATACATTTATATAAATGACAAACGGTAGGAGTGTATCATTTACTAGATAAATGCGTATTTCTGGTGTCTTCAGTTGAAGTTGAAAGCACGAATACCCACATCTAATAATAATAGAAAATTCAAGAAGTAACAGTTTGTGAATTTACATTGATAGGAAGGTAGAGATATATCGGCTGTATAAAACAACATAGGATGGAATAGTATGGATAGTATATAAGCCGAGGATGAGTAAGCGAAAGTTTCAAGGAACACACAGATCTTATGGATTCCTTCGTTCGGGAAGGAAATTTCAGGTTGAGTTTTAGACTGTGATGTCAGTACCCCTCTGCCGTTCGCCAGAGTCTTATAAAAGAGCGGAGCGCTAAATTGAAAGGACACACTGAAAGGAAGTTTGAGACAGACTGGATGCAGAGGTTGTCACTACATCGCTACCATCTGAATTGTGAGCAGATCTCCAAAAATTACAAGTCCAGTGTCTGGTTTCTGAAGACTGAGGATTCCATGTAATAACTCAAACCAGACTGTCAAGTATCAGACGCCTGTGTTGTTCATCAGAGGCAATCCCACAAAAGTGCAGGACCCCAAAGAGTGAACTACAGCTGGCGATTGGTATCCCTACAGCTGGGTCTGCCAATGCTGATAATACAAGTGACAGTTCAGTGTCAGCAGTGTCAAGATTCACAGATAAGTGTCACTTAAGACACTGACCACCCACATATGAACCAACAGCCAATATTTGTCATATGAAACAAACTTCTACAACAGTATTCAAATTATTGTAGAATTCAGTCAAATGATGACAGTAATTTGTAAAGTCAAAGGACTAAGAGAACAGTGATTCCAGTATTCATTAACTTTATTATATCAAGAGAATATTGTTCACGATCCTGAAGTCTGAAAGACAATACTACTTATTAACATTGCTGAATGACTGTTTCAAATAAATACATTTTCCACAAGGACAGACGATCCCATTAACACATTTGTTAAGAAATACTATTAATTGTGTGACTATTTTGTGTATATTTTAATGCTCATTTCCAAATAGCAGAAAAAGAAGATTAATGTAAATATTAAAATATTATAATTGTACCTGAGGACTTATTCACTTTTTACACTTGTGTTTAAAGTAAAGGTTCATTTTATTTATCCCCTAGAAATTAATTAATCATAAGATAGTCACACGGAGGAGACACCTTAAATCCTGGTACTAAGTCTTATCAACTGGGCCAGGATTTTCACAGTCTGACTATTTCTATGATATCCATACACCAGTGCTTATTTCTAAGACCTCTTTACTGGCATACTATCATGGTATCATATGATACACCTGGATATCCATCTGCCACCACTATACTTACATAATAACATAACTTAATAAAACCTCCCGCTACATTAGGGTCTCGTTCGCGGGATATCCTTGATATTCCAGAACCATAATTCTATTTCTGCTGTCTAGAGAATTTTTTTGTGAATTTCTTTTGGAAAGAGTTAACAAAGTTGGAAATAAAATTTTTTAGGAGTACCATTGAGTACCGATCCAAAAAGCTGTTTCATATATGGTGATGTCAGTTTAATTAACTTAAATTGTAATTAAGTTAATTATATTGTAGTAATTTAGTTTGAGTAAGACAGCTTACCCTACTAGGCTACAGATACATCATGGCTGACTTGGTCAAGTTTAGGTCTGCTTCACTGCAGGTGGGAAAGGATTTTGGCATGAGTGGGGATGCTCTGATCCAGTATGTCACGACTAAGTGTGATAAGTATATGGACAGAGAAGAAAAGAATTTGAAGCAGAGAGAGAAGCTAAGAAATTTGAAGCAGAGAGAGAAGCAAAGAAATTTGAAGCAGAGAGAGAAGCTAAGAAATTTGAAGCAGAGAGGGAAGAAAAGAGATTATTGTTGGAAGCTGAAGTTCAAGCAAAAAATTTAGAGATTGAGAGAGAAGAAAGGAGGTTACAAGCAGAGAGAGACCATGAGCTGAAAATGAGACAGCCTGAACTTGAACTTCAAGCTGGTACTAGCACCAATGGTAGTAGCCCACCTCACTCTGAGAGTAGCTCCAACCAGAGCATGGCAAATGGAGCCATGCGTTTCCACCTGGATCCATTTATTAAAAAGGAGGACGCAATTGAGTCGTACCTGTATAGGTATGAAAGGCTTGCCTCTACATATGGATTGGAAAAGGAAAAATAGAGTTTGAAGTTATCTCAAGGATTGAGAGGTATTTCATATGATGTGTTTCTGAAACTCCCCAAAGAAGATCAGGAAAATTATGAAATCTTAAATCAACCATTACTTATTCGTTATGAAAAGAACTCAGAGGCGTATAGGAAGAAATTTAGAACTTCTAAACTTCTACCTGGAGAAACATATAACCAGTTCTCAGCTAGACTAGAAACGTATTTGATGAAATGGAGTAGTTTAGGTAGATATCAGAAAACCTATGAGGATCTGAAAGAAATGGTTATGTTAGAGCAAGTAAAAGATTCCATGCCTCAAGAAATGAGGAAATTTCTTACGGAACAAGGAGCCGAGAGGCTGGAAGACATTTTAAAATGTGCAGAGAGATACCACGCAGCTCAAGCTGAACTGGTAATAACTAAAAGAAGGCAAGTAGAATGATATAAGCTACCACCAAATAATACCAAGTTTGACCAAAAGGACCAACCGTACAAAAATAAGCAAAGATGTGATAATAAGGACAAGAACCCTCAGACACAGGAAAAGAAACCTTACAAACAGGGAGATAAGTGGTACAAAATTTGTAAGTTGAGCTACCACAATACGGTAGATTGTAAAAGGAAAACCCCTCCTTACAACGCTGCATGTTTAGCAACAGGGAATAGGAAAGATAAGAGGGAACTGACAGGGAGTCAGAATAGCCTCCGTCATCCCCCTGTGAGTGCGCTCGTGACTGTGAATGGCACTCGTGTCATGTGTTTATAAGATAAAGGTCTGGATTTTGACTCAATTGTGAGTTCAACCCTAGTGCACCCTGATCAACTTACCACAGAGACAGTGGAAATACAAGGGGCAACTAAGGGGACAGCAACCATGACACTTACCATAGCTAGGATCAATGTGAAATCTCGCTACGTGGAAGGAGTGATAACCGCAGCAGTGATAGATGACCCTATATACCCACTGATACTGGGATGTAGATATGTATTTTTGGGTGAACCAGTAAAACCTATTGTCATGGCAGCAGTCCAGACCAGGTCGAGCACCAAACAGGAGGATAAAAATCCTATCAATACTCATCCAGAGCAGATGAAGAAGGCTTAAACAGTAGATGACACATTGAAGCCTTGTTTTGGCAAATTGCCAAAGGCCCATAACCTTCCAGAGAAAGGAGACTTGTATATGAAAAATGGACTACTCAAGGCATGGACAGCTGGTAGTGACAAAATCATACAGGGAGAAAGTTATGGAGGTGGCACATGCTATTCCATTTAGTGGACACATGGGAATTGGTGCCACAAGTCAACGGATAGCTTGTCACTATTACTGGCCAGGGATCACGGAAGATATCAAAAGATATGTGAAATCTTGTCCAGAAAGTCAACGTGTAGCCCCCAAACATAGGACTGCACCAGCAACTCTAGGAGTGATGCCAATCATGGGTACTCCATTCGAGAGAGTTGCAGTGGATATTGTTGGATCCCTCAATAGAACTAAGAGAAGGAATAGCTATATCTTAACTCTGGTTGATACATGCTCTATGTGGGGAGAGGCCGTAGCCAGTTCATCTATAGATGCTAAGCATGTGGCAGAGGCACTGTTGGCAATATTCACCAATTTGGGTTTCCCACATCAAATATTGAAGGACAATGGTTCGTAGTTCAAGGGAAAACTAACACAAGAAGTATTCAGGATATTTCAAGCCAGACATTATCATTGCTCTCCTTATCATGCACAAGGGAACGGTCAAGTAGAGCGGTTCAATGGTATGCTCATTTCTATTCTTAGAAAGCTGGCAAGTGAAAAACCTGAAACTTGGAATGTATACTTACCCGCTGCATTATTTGCTTATCGGTAAGTCCCACACAATTCTACAGGAATGGCACCGGCGACATTGTTGTTTTGCCGGCCTATGAAAGGTCCACTAGAAGCATTGCTGCGGACTTGGACAGATGAGAAGGCAGAGGAAAATGTCACCTCATCAATTCAGTATGTAAATGAGTTGACATCTCGACTGAAAGCTGGCTGGAAATTGGCTAATGACAATCTTCGCAGAGCCAGAAGGAAGCATGCTGAATACTATAACAAGAAAGCAAAGGATAGGGAACTTGCTGTTGGAGAAAAAGTGCTTCTTCTTTTGCCCAGCAGTAACAACAAACTGCAGATTGGTTGGCAGGGTCCATATAAAGTGCTAGAGAAATTATCTAGGACTAATTACAAAATTGACAAGAAGGGCAAAGAAAAGGTGTACCATGTCAATCTGTTAAAGAAATATTATGACAGGACATCAACTGAGGTAGCCCATATGATGACTCTGGCCATCGCAACTGAAATGAAGCATGAACCACTAACCTCAATAGAGTATCCATTGAGACCGACGGAGACTTACGAACACGTCAAAACTAGTCCTCAGTTAACTCAGGAACAGAGGGAGCAAGTTAAAAAGGTACTAAAAACACATGCAGATGTGTTAACAGATAAACCTGGGTGCACCAACTTATTGAAATATGACATGAAGGTCATCGATCCAACACCGATCTGCATGAAGACCTACCCTATACCATATGCCAAGGCACAGGCATTGAAGGAAGAAACTGATTATTTGTTGCAAGAACAAATCATCTCCAAGTCAGAATTGCTTTACAGTTCAAGTGTTGTACTGTTGCAAAAACCAAGCGAAGAACACCGACTCTGTATCGATTACCGGAAATTAAATGCGATCACTGAAACCCAAGCTGATCCACTACCGGATACCAATCAGTTGTTTACGACGCTAAGTAAAGCGAAATATTCCTCTAAGGTCGACGTAAGTAAGGGATATTACCAGATTCCCGTCAAACCCGAGATCCGACACATGCTGGCTTTTAGCACTTCGGATGGCCACTACGAATTTAATGTGCTACCATTCGGGTTGAAAAACGCACCAAGCGTATTTTCAAGGATGATGAGGAAATTGCTGGAGCCCTTGAAAAACTCAACCATCACCAACTTTATGGATGACATTCTCATTGCCACTGAAACATTTGAAGATCATCTACATTCCTTATCTCTGTTACTGGATAGACTCAGAGAGGCAGGTTTGACTGCTCGTCCAACAAAGTGTGTTATTGGATGTCAGGAATTAGAATTTTTGGGACATACAATTTGTCAGGGAAACATGTCTCCTGATTCCAAAAATATAGAAAAGTTAAGGAATGCACCTAGACCACAGACAAAAAAGGATTTTAGGTCGTTTGTATCATTAGGTGGATTCTATCAAAAATACATCAAAGACTTCTACACCTTATGTGCACCTTTCACTGATCTAACAAAGAAAGGAAAACCTGACACAATAAAGTGGACAGCAGAGTGTGAGCATGCATATTCAGAATTGAAGCATAAACTCACTAGTATGCCTATTCTGAAGTTGCCAGATATGACGCAAGAGTTTATAGTACGGACTGATGCAAGCAATCTAGGAATTGGTGCAGCTCTTTTGCAAAAGTCTCAGACCCAGCCTGAGGAACTTTTTCCTGTTGCGTATGCCAGCCACAAGTTGAACTCTGCAGAAAGGAATTACTCTACTATAGAGAGGGAATGTTTAGCCTTGGTGTGGGCCATCAATAAGTTTCAACACTATTTGTATGGCAAGCCATTTGTTATCCAGTGTGATCATCAACCCCTGGCATTCCTGGCCTCGTCACGTCATGCAAATAGTCGTTTGCTAAGATGGTCGCTATTGATTCAGCCATATTCCTTTACTTGTGAATATATTCCTGGAAAACAGAATGTCGGTGCTGATTTTCTCAGTCGCGATCCCACAGAACTAGAACAGGAGAGAAGGAAGGAAAACTAACCTCTGAATGATCGATTTGCAACTGTATTGTACCCAATAGTTAAGCTAGATAGCATCCAGCATAAAATATGGGGGAGCACTGTCGCAAAAGTTGGTTCCAATACCTTGCAAAGCGGCTTGCGCAGTTATACCGACCAATCATTTCTCGCGCATCACGGGGCCAGCAGAGCCTATGATAAACATTAGAAAATGGATGTGTAGGCAAACATAGATTTGTCGAAGATAAGTCAGCAATCAGGAATGATAAATAGGATCAGAATAGAATTATTGTGAAAAGGATTTCACCTTTCATTCCAGGAGAGGTTTGTGAATAAATTTATATAAGGAACAACGGTTTGAGTTTATCATTTACTGAGATAAATGCTGATTACTGCTGTCTACAGTTGGATTGAAAAGCATGTAAACCCACATCTGCTAATAATAGAAAATTCGAGAAGTAACAGTTTGTGGAAAGACATGGATAGGAAGATAGAGATAAATCGGCTGTATAAAACAAGATATGGTGGAACAGGATTGATAATATACAAGCCGAGAATGAGAAAGGGAAATTTTCAAGTAACGCACATATCTTATGGAATCACTGCTTCGGGAAGAAAATTTCAGGTCTAGTATTAGACTGTGACTTCAGTACCCCTCTGTCGTTTGACAGAGCCAATAAAAAGCGGAGCGCTAAATTGAAAGGACACACTGAAAGAAAGTTTGAGACAGATTGGATGCAGAGTTTGCCACTACGTCTTTACCATATGAATTGTGAGCAGATCTCCAGTAATTTCAAGTCCAGTGTTTGGTTTCTGAAGACTGAGGGTTCCATGTAATAACTCAAACCAGACTGTCAAGTATCAGAAGCCTGTGTTGTTCATCAGAGGCAATTCCACAAAAGTGCAGGACCCCAAAGAGTGAACTACAGCTGGTCATTGGTACCCCTATAGCTGGGTCTGCCAATGCTGATAATACAAGTGACAGTTCAGTGTCATCAGTATCAAGATTCACAAATAAGTGTCACTTAAGACACTGACAATCCATATATGAACCAACAGCCAACATTTGTGATATAAAACAAACTTCTACAACAGTATTCAAATTATTGTAGAATTCAGTCAAATGATGACAGTAATGTGTAAAGTCACAGGACTAAGAGAACAGTGATATAGTAATAGTGATTCCAGTATTCATTAACTTTATTATACAAGAGGATATTGTTCAAGATCCTGAAGTCTAAAAGACAATATTACTTATTAAAATTGTTGAATGACTGTTTTCAAGTAAATAAATTGTCCACAAGGACAGACAATCCTAATAACACATTAGTTCAGAAATAACATTAATTGTGTGAATATTTTGTGTATATTTTAATGCTCATTTCCAAATAGCAGAAAAAGAAGATTAATGTAAATATTAAAAGATTATAATTGTACCTGAGGACTTATTCACTTGTTACACTTGTGTTTAAAGTAAATTCATTTTATTTATCCCCTAGAAATTAATTAATCATAAGATAGTCACAGGGAGGAGACACCTTAAATCCTGGTACTACTTCTTACCATCTGGGCCAGGATTTTCACAGTCTGACTATTTCTTTGATATCCATACACCAGTGCTTGTTTCTAAGACTGGGGTATTACTTGTAAGACCCTACTCTAGAATCCTAGAGCAGAGACTCCGACGCCTAGCTGAGCCACAATTGGATGAGGTCCAGTATGGATTCCGTGCAAACCGAAGTACTCAAGACCCAATCTTCACACACAGACAGCTGAGTGAAAAGACCCTTGAGTATAAGAGTGAGATCTATTTTTGTTTCATAGATCTGGAAAAGGCATTTGACAGGGTCCCCTGGAGCAAACTTTGGGACTGTGTGGCAAGGAAGAACATTCCAGCACCTCAGATTCATGCTATACAGAGCTTCTAACAGTCTTGCAGAAATTATGTGAGGACAGCAAACCATAAGTCAGAAGAGTTCAGGACCACCACTGGTGTAAGACAAGGTGGTATCCTGTCATCTTACCTTTTCATACTCCTCATGGACGATGTCATTAAGGCATGTAAGGAGAGAACAAGAAAGTATTCAGTGGGGTACTGGAAGATGAGACAGATCTGTATTTCAGAGATGGCATTTGCTGATGATGTTGCCCTGATTGCTAAATCAGAGCCACATCTCCAATCCAACCTGCAAGTCTGGAAGGAAGAGCTGGAGAAGAGAGGGATAGTCATAAGCAGCTCTAAAACAAAATCCATGGTGATATCACGAGCAGAAAGAAAACATCAGATTAAGCTGGGAGAACAGGTCCTGGAGCAGGTCGACAACTTTAAATACCTCAGAGCTATTATAAACCAAAAGGGAGGCATCAAAGAAGAGTTCGCCACTCGAAAAGCAGCAGCTGGGAGACTTTTTCAGGCCATAAATCGAGGATTCCTCAGCAAGAGAGAGGTTGGTAAGAAAACGAAAATGGCTGTATACCGCTCCACCTATGTCCCAGTCTTGACATACGGATGCGAGTCATGGGCAATGACTACAACCCACAAAAGCCAGATCATACTTCAGAAATGAGGTATCTGAGGAAGGTGGTTGACGTAACAAGAAGAGACATGGTACGCAACCAGACGATACGTCAAAGCCTTAAATCCAACCCCACGGTTCTTGGAGTAGAATAACGTAGAACATTACGACGGCCTTCACGGTTCTTGGAGTAGAATAACGTAGAACATTGTGGTGGGCTTCACGGTTCTTGGAGTAGAATAACGTAGAACATTGCGACGGTCTTCACGGTTCTTGGAGTAGAATAACGTAGAACATTACGACGGCCTTCACGGTTCTTGGAGTAGAATAACGTAGAACATTGCAACGGTCTTCACTTTTCTTGGAGTAGAATAACGTAGAACATTGCGACGGTCTTCACGGTTCTTGGAGTAGAATAACGTAGAACATTGCGACGGTCTTCACGGTTCTTGGAGTAGAATAACGTAGAACATTGCGGTGGGCTTCACGGTTCTTGGTGTAGAATAACGTAGAACATTGCGGTGGCCTTCACGGTTCTTGGTGTAGAATAACGTAGAACATTGCGGTGGGCTTCACGGTTCTTGGTGTAGAATAACGTAGAACATTGCGGTGGGCTTCACGGTTCTTGGTGTAGAATAACGTAGAACATTGCGCGGGTCTTCACGGTTCTTGTAGAATAACGGAACATTGCAACTTCACGGTTCTTGGTGTAGAATAAACGTAGAACATTGCGGTGGTCTTCACGGTTCTTGGTGTAGAATAACGTAGAACATTGCGACGGTCTTCACGGTTCTTGGTGTAGAATAACGTAGAACATTGCGGTGGGCTTCACGGTTCTTGGTGTAGAATAACGTAGAACATTGCGGTGGGCTTCACGGTTCTTGGTGTAGAATAACGTAGAACATTGCGACGGTCTTCACGGTTCTTGGTGTAGAATAACGTAGAACATTGCGGTGGGCTTCACGGTTCTTGGTGTAGAATAACGTAGAACATTGCGGTGGGCTTCACGGTTCTTGGAGTAGAATAACGTAGAACATTGCGGTGGGCTTGACGGTTCTTGGAGTAGAATAGCGTAGAACACTTTTAGAACGGTTCTTTGGAGTAGAATAAACTAGAACATTCGAGCTTGACGGTTCTTAAAGTGGGAGTAGAATAAAGTAGAACATTGCGGCGAGCTTGACGGTTCTTTGAGTAGAATAACGTAGAACATTGCGGGAGCTTGAGTAGAATAACGTAGAACATTGCGACAGGCTCGACGGTACTTGGAGTAGAATAACGTAGAACATTGCGACGGTCTTCACGGTTCTTGGAGTAGAATAACGTAGAACATTGCGGCGAGCTTCACGGTTCTTGGAGTAGAATAACGTAGAACATTGCGGCGGGCTTGACGGTTCTTGGAGTAGAATAACGTAGAACATTGCGGCGAGCTTGACGGTTCTTGGAGTAGAATAACGTAGAACATTGCGGCGGGCTTGACGGTTCTTGGAGTAGAATAACGTAGAACATTGCGACGGTCTTCACGGTTCTTGGAGTAGAATAACGTAGAACATTGCGGCGAGCTTGACGGTTCTTGGAGTAGAATAACGTAGAACATTGCGGCAGGCTTGACGGTTCTTGGAGTAGAATAACGTAGAACATTGCGGCGGGCTTGACGGTTCTTGGAGTAGAATAACGTAGAACATTGCGACGGTCTTCACGGTTCTTGGAGTAGAATAACGTAGAACATTGCGGCGAGCTTGACGGTTCTTGCAGTAGAATAACGTAGAACATTGTGGCGGGCTTGACGGTTCTTGGAGTAGAATAACGTAGAACATTGCGGCGGGCTTGACGGTTCTTGGAGTAGAATAACGTAGAACATTGCGACGGTCTCGACGGTTCTTGGAGTAGAATAACGTAGAATATTGTGACAGGCTCGGCGGTTCTTGGAGTAGAATAACGTAGAACATTGCGGCGGGCTCGACGGTTCTTGAGTAGAATAACGTAGAACATTGCGATGGGCTTCACGGTTCTTGGAGTAGAATAACGTTGAACATTACGGCAGGCTCGGCGGTTCTTCGGGTAGAATAACGTAGAACATTGCGGCGAGCTTGACTGTTCTTGTAGTAGAATAACGTAGAATATTGCGGCGAGCTTGACTGTTCTTGGAGTAGAATAACGTAGAACATTGCAGCAAGCTCGACGGTTCATGGAGTAGAAAGTGTAAATGCCAGTGTTCTTTTTATTCTACCTCCAGGACTACCCAGAGTCCGCTGGGAGGACAACATTAGACAATCTCTGAAGGACCGAGAACTAGATTGGAACCAGGCCAGGAGGAAACAGCCGACATATGTTACTGAAGACGCAGCAGTACAAGGGACGAATGCAGTCAGCGACCCATAGCTTGACTGTTTGCGTCAGGGTCCGCGAACCAGAGCTGATCAAGACCCTACTCCACCTCCAAGTCTTGGTCCTGGAAACAGGCTGCATCACTGCAGTCTGGCCGAGATAGTAGGGATGGAAGAGGGAAGGCGAACCCGGTCCCAAAAATGCCACGCTGAAAACGGATGTGTCGGGCCGAAAAGCGCAAATATCGCAGCGCCGCTGTAAACGGCGACGCACCGTAACCACCGTACTATTCAGGACGAAAACAGAAGAAGAAGCCAGCCGATATGATAGTATGGCGCTCTCTCTTCCAAACCTCTACACCTCACGGTAGAAGAGGAACGACTAAGTAAGTACTTTTAATTCTTCTTCTTCGTTGTTTGTTCTCAAATAAAGACTCTCTTTTAAAGCTGGCAGTCTGTCTCATGCTCCTCTCGTCACCATACAGTTTCTCCCACAAGTGGGTTGAAGAAGGTCATAATGCCACACTGCTCCTCTCATGGAGTTGACAGTCTTGTTCTAATACTTTTAATTTAAAATCTACATTTTATTCTTCGTTCATGATTTAAAGGTCAAGGTAAAGGTCAAGGATCCCGACCGTTACACGCCCATTGAGGCATATTGTGAATATGGTGTTAGGCGCATATATTCTTGACCATCCACACACTAGGGGGTGATGTGGTCAGCATCACGCCGGCCGCCTTTAAACCTTCCCAGAGTTGCCCTGGAACCTAATTCATGAGGTTGGGTCAACCCACGAACCGTTTGCGGTCTAAAAAAAAAAAACCACACCCCTCAACTGGGGATCGAACCATGGACCATCTAGCTAGAACGCCAGAGCACTAACCATTGCGCAACCGCGGCTCCGTTCATGATTTAAGACAGAATATATATTTTAGATGGTCTTCTTCTTTCACCTTTGACCTTTCACCTTTCCCTTTTCACCTTTCAACTCCCAAAAGGATCATAGACCGTCAACACACTTTATGCTAAATCTTCCTGCACGTGCCATCATCTCAAGGTCGTTGTATGACGTCTCCATCCTCTTCCCGCCTGTCTGTTGAAGTCATGAACAATTCACTCCCTACGGCAGTATTTCCAATGGACCTCTTCTCCGTGCTTTCTTTTTGTCTTTCTCTTCTGCTCCTCCCCTCGAGATTCCAGAACAGGGCTTGTCCTGTAGTGTTATCAACAGGTTTTCTCAGAGAGTGTCATCAAACTTCATTTTAGAATGTATTAAACACATAAAGAAGGGAAACCCGAGGCCTGTAAACAGTAAATAAATATTACACAGACATAAAGGTATGTTTCGTTAGAAATAAAAAATTAGAAAACTAGACAACAGAAAAAAAACAGACGTGAGTGGCTTACCACGGAATCGAGCCCAAGACCTTCCGTGCGGCCCCCCAGCCTAGCCATGCAAACGAATCACACTATCCTCCCCGACAGTTAAGCACCACTAATATGATAGATAAATTTCCGGTGTTATGTGTTGCTGGCGCACTAATAACCCCTGTCATCGAAGCATCATAACAGAACATCACGAACATAACCTCAAGAACAGAACATCACGAACATAACCGCAAGAACAGAACATCACGAACATAACCGCAAGAACAGAACTTCACGAACATAACCGCAAGAACAGTACATCACGAACATAACCTCAAGAACAGAACATCACGAACATAACCGCAAGAACAGAACTTCGAGAACCGAACTCCCAGAACAGAACTTCGAGAACAGAACATAAAAAACATAACTTCACGAACAGAACATCAAAACCAGAAATACAAGAACAGAACATCAAAAACATAACTCCAAAAACAGAACATCAAAAAACAGAACTTCAAGAACAGAACATCAAAAACAGAACCCAAAGAAAAGAACATTAAAAAAACAGAACTCCAAGAACAGAACATCAAGAACAGAACATCAAGAAAAGAACTTCAAGAACATAACATCAAGAACATAATTTCAAGAACAGAGCTTCAATAACAGAACTGATAAACAGCACTGAAGACAGAACGTTGAGCAGCGGTATGATCGCCCACACCACAGGCATGGTGCTTGAAGAAAAAAACGATGGAAGATTTCCAAGTGTAACAGAGGTAGAGACAGGTCGAAGAACACATAGGGAAGAGATCTGGTGACATAAATGACAGGGATGAGGAAGGCACTAGAATGATCATTGCAGTATTGACTTGGCGTAAGTTTGTTGATGGCCTCTGCTCCTTTGGAGCTAACGATCATTGCAGTATGACTTGGCATGAGTTTGTTGATGGCCTCTGCTCCTTTGGAGCTGACGATCATTGCAGTGTGACTTGGCATGAGTTTGTTGATGGCCTCTGCTCCTTTGGAGCTGACGATCATTGCAGTATGACTTGGCATGAGTTTGTTGGTGGAATCTGCTCCTTTGGAGCTGACGATCAATGATGATGATGTATGATAGAAATATATATGGGGCGTGTCGTAGATTTGTGATAGGGGGATTAAGACTTGGGTTGGTCCCTTCTGAATAGCAATAGAAAAGGTGATAGTAGGTACCACAAAGTGAATTTTGTTTGCACAGAAACACCAGAGAAAACAATGTAGTTTTGAAGCCCTTGGTAAATCAGGAAATTTGGTACTTTATTTTTTAAAATAGGACAACAAATAAAAAAGTTATAGCATTTTAAAAAATGTGGGGACTTCGCAACATTGAAAAAGTTACATCACACCAACTTCAGAACACTGCCGTCTTCTTAAATATAATCTTACAACTTTCTCTAGCAAACAGCATATAGTCTGGAATATACTGATCACACAAAGAAAACTATAGAGCTACATCATGAATAATTATCAATATATTTGAGACCAAAAATTGCAAATCTGCAAAACACATTACCGAAAAAAATAGTTTGTTGAATGAAAGTCAATATTCACAACATCATATTTCAAAAAGTATAAAAGGTACAAGCTTTAAATTTGTACATATTGTGGTGAACTTCTGAATACAATAGCTAATTTAGAATAAAACAGTATAGGGCATAAAGTCAAAGATAGGATAGTACTACAAATTTTCATTGTTGGCGTCGCCTACGCCTTCAGCTTATTATTTGATAACACATTAGCCGAACAAAAAGGTACCCAATTTTTCAAATTCGTCCTTGAGACAAACGTAACACTTCCCTAGGTCAACTAAGTATTTGCCTAAATACATTGTATAGGGGAGAGGGGACGGATAGATGGCAAAACGCAAATCACGTCTCACATTTGTTTCTAAAAATAAAAGTAACTTACTAGTATTGCCCTTAGGCGGTTTTAAATTACGATGTAAACGTGAGAAAAAAGTGGACACTACGGTCATGAAAACACGCTTAGCTCTTATTGCGAATGACGTAAATTCTCGTAATTTGCTTGAAAGTACATGGGAAAAGAATTGAACAGGTGGTAGTTTAAAAATAAACAACTAACATGGGGAAAAAAAGGAATATTAAACCAAGCCACTTAGCCCCATAAAAATCATATATTCGTGTACCTGTGGCCTTGCTGATTAAGAATATGTTATCAATTACATAAATAGTCCATTAGATAAGCAAATATTGGGGATAATACATAGAGAATCGGAGATACTGTCAGGTCAAGTCATGTTTGCTTAGATTGGATAGCATATTTTTTTTGGAAAAAAATTAGGTGAGAGAAAGGCTAAGATAGTACGATGAAAGGGATTGGAGGAAATTTGAAGGAAACCGAAATATTATTGGCTGACCTAATATACAAATCTAGTTGGTAGTAGTAACGCATAGTGGTTTGATATTTTTTTTAAAGAATTCATTCAAAAAAAAAAGATGCTTGGTCTCATTGGCCAAAGCTTTTTAATTGATAGGAATAGTAGGATGCTCGCTGCCATTTTTTCAAAATATTCAGAAGAGCAAGAAGCGATGAGCAGACTTGTGCTTTTTTATTAATAATACTACCATCAGAAAGCAGTCTTAACAGAGGCAGTGATGAAAGTGTGCCACATTATATTGCCTAATTCATCGTTACTTGTTTATATTTCCTTGATTGTGGTAAGATTGATTTTATTGACTTTTAATTAAACAAAAGTTTGTGTTTAAGAAAAGACCATGAAAAAAGATTGTAATTAAATGGTTCCATAACAGACTTAGGCATGGCTTAGATGTTGATCCATCATATAAGGGACTACCTAAGAAGTTTAAAACTACAGGACTATATATATGATGGTCATACAGGAACATTACACCTATCTTATTGCATGGAAAAGATTACTGCAGGAATGACAGAGGCGTAGCATCCATTAGGGAAGAGAAAAGAAAACTGGTACCATTTGTTCCATCAAACTAAAGGAGAGAAGCAGGGTTGTCAGAGAGAGCTGACCATGTTCTTTTGTATAGAATATATGATTACTTGTAAATTAGGAGGAATTAGTTTGGTATTAAGACAGAACCATAACTTGCATTGACAGGGGTTCCTGCTGGCACTTGTCTGGTGCTAGTACTCGATCAGTGAAGAAGTCTGCAAGATTTCAAAGGGTCTCTGGCACCTACTTGTATTAAAGAAGTCAAGACCAGAGGAGACTAAAGTGTTTGGCCAAACAGACTACACAGCTATTATTCCAGGAACCAGATAAGTGCTATATCTGGCCTGGGACAAATTATCACTATTAAAGTATAATCTCCTGTGCTTACAAAAACATTCCTCCTAAAGAATATAAGGAACAATCATAGTGAAATTAAAGACATTGGAATGATGACAATCCCCAACCTACTTCCCATTCCCAGTATTTAAATAGAGTAAACAACATCAAAGTGAACATTTGTAACAATGTACTATGGACATATTGTCTGTTGTATGTAAATATCTTTATATATATTTGTAAATATATCTATCCATCTAAATTGATTCTCATTGAACAGTAGTCCTGCTCAAAACAACTTTAGGCTCAGGACCAATAAAGTTTAACAAAAAATATTTTAAATATAAAATTTAACAGCTGGAGTTAGTTGAGTTTATCATAGTACTTAGTATATGTTTGTATATGTTTTTGTATTGAGATTCTTTAACAACACTCTTACAATACCCTAGACACTTTATGTAGCTTTCAGTTACGCTAGTCAAAAAAAAATATAACTTCGAGTGAGATCGTAAGGTGGTAACAAGAAAGGTACTCTGTAATACAGTTGTTCATTGTTTACCTCAGAGACCTTCACAGTTGATCTCACTCAAGTACAACTATACGCACACCATTCTTCTTAACATCAAAACCCATCACACATATTAACTTGCATACTACATAAATATATCTCAATTTATTTCAGAGGATTTGAACATCTATTTGTACTTGTATAATTTTTTGAAATGTGTCCAGAGTCCAATTTGTCGCAGGGGAAGAAAAAAATGTGAAAATGAAGAAATTTTTTTTTTTTTAAATACTGTCCATATTTCATTTAAAAAATTTTGTAGGCAATAATTAACAACATCTAAACAATAATTAGCAACATCTAAACGCTATATTTTTTTCAAACAACTGGTTATTAGCATTTAAAAAGACATTTTTTAACTGGAGAAGAATGATCATGGCGCACTCTTTCCCTGTGAGAGGGCAATGACGCCTCAAAACCTAAATGCTTCAGAAGTCCAAAATACAATTCTTTGATATTTCCTGATAGTTTAATGTCCTTATCATTCAATATTAATGCCCTTATCATTCAATATTAATTATCTGTATCTTACCTCTACACCTCACGGTAGAAGGAGAACAACTAAGTAAGTATCTTAACTGAGCCTTAAGATTTCTAAGGGCATTTCGTCCTTTACAAATTTTATCCACATCCTCCTTTGTGGTGCACAGACCCCCTTGGCTTATGATTGTGTTATATAACTCTATCTTCTTCTCTGCATTTTTAATATCTTTCTCTTTTTTCCTCCTATTCTTGTCAGTTATTCGCTGTTTAATTTTTTTCTTTGACTGCCATCTCTGACTCTTTACTTCGTATTTTCCATTTCAGTCTATGTTTTGGGTTCTTCATCGTCACTCTTGCATTCTCTACTTTTTTTTATCTGCTCCTTCCTCTTCTCCATTTCACTTTTTATCTGTTTGTAGTGTGTTACTTTGTGGTCTGTAGCTTTATGAAAAAAAAAAAAAAAACACTACAAGCAGTCTCCCTCGAGCCATGTTGCATTCCCATCCATATAACTTCTGGAATTTTATTTTTCCAGATGACTCCTACTAGACCCTAGGAGTCATCTGGAAAATTAAAATTCCAGAAGTTATTTTTGTTTTTACATGTATAGAGAATTACATGTACTATTACTATTACTGGCTTGTTCTTGTTCAGAGTTTCTTCTTGTTTTTTTTTTAAACATATAAGCACAAATGTGATTGTCCTAATTTACAATGGTGTGATGCCACTTTCTCATATCGGCAGTTTTTCATATTATTTGGAATTGAAAACAATATGTATCCTAATTATAACCCATCAGAGGTTGAACGGGATATTTTTCTTCCTTAAATAAAAATATATATATATATATATATATATATCTTCTTTTCGGGGAATTTTAAGACTATCAACTATTGGCTGCGAGTCCAGACATTTCAGTACAGCATCAGCTTTTTTTAATTATGGCATTTCCGGTCCCCTAGCCTTGACTCAATTGGCTTTGGCCTTGCGATATCCGTCGCGTTTAAGATCATAATTTACCCTATTATGTTGCAAAATAAACCTTCATTCAATTACACATTAATTAACTCTTTCCGTCCACAGTGGCGCACCACGCGCCAGATAGGACTTCCGTTTGGACCAATGACGCGTGGCACGCCAGAGCGATATATGTCGAGTTTGAACGAAAAGTTATAAATACCTAGCAACTAGCTGGTTTTTTAAATCATTTCATTACATCTAGGACATGTTTATGGACGTTTGTGAGCGAAAAACAAATTTGTGAAGCTAAAATTGTGTGTTTTATATCCATTTCTATTCCTTTGTTTATATACAAAATGGATCGAGAATCTTCAGACCAATGACATATGTCGAGTTTGAACGAAAAGTTATAAATACCTAGCAACTAGCTGGTTTTTTAAATCATTTCATTACATCTAGGACATGTTTATGGACGTTTGTGAGCGAAAAAACAAATTTGTGAAGCTAAAATTGTGTGTTTTATATCCATTTCTATTTCTTTGTTTACATACAAAATGGATCGAGAATCTTCTTCTAAACACCTGCTTTCGGCTGAGCAAGCACGACGCTAATTTCTCAGTGGACAGAAGATAACTCGAGCGACACGGATTTTTAGAAGTTAGGTTTAGTAATTCCAATGAAGACATTGTAAAGACTTTGTGTCAGAATATTCATGAAAGTGATCATTCTGAGGGCGATGTCGATCAGCTGATTGAACATGCATCAGGTAGGGCTGGTATAAAAAGAGCAAAACTTTCAGTCACTAAAGGAGAAGGATAAAGAGGCAAAAACACCATTGTGACCAAAAGTAAAGCTATGAGAACTGCCACAAGTCTAGAGGCAGGTGCATCCTCACAAGATGTCCCAGAGTGGTTAGAAATTGCTGAGGGGATGACACAAAATGCATTTCGATTTTGTCCAAAGAGAACACCAGGTGTGACTGAGGGGTTTGACCTGTCAACCCCATTGAAATGTTTCAGTGTTTTGTTTACAGATGAGGTTCAAGATTTCATGTTCCAGTGCATCAATGATTATACCAGTTTCAAATCTATTCAAAATAACCCTGCGAAACAATATTCATTGTATTCCCGGTGGACCAAAGTCACACGCCATGAACTTGATAAGTTTATTGCTGTCCTAATAAATATTGGGATTCAGAAAAGACCATGCAACTACTGGTCTACATCTGCAGAATTTTATACTCCTTGGTTTCTTCAAATGTTTTCAAGAAGTAGATTTGAAGCATTATATCATACAATGCTTCATGCCTCTGATGAAAATTCACAAGGAAAAGAAAAGATTTTATGAACATGTTGTTGCAAAAATTTCAGAGTGCCTTTTATCCATTCCAAAATCTCAGTTTGAATGAAGTGGTAATAGGGTATAAAGGCAGATGGCAATATAAGCAGTATAATCCAAGGTTTTCCTTGTATCTTCTCAGGCCAAAGTGGAAGCACATTGTCAAACCAAAAATTATAGAATATAGTTGGTGTAAATAATATTAGTCATAGTTGTTTGGTATTTACAGAAATTTGTGGTGTAGGAAAAAAATCATATAAATTATATATTTGAAGTGATTGTGGTAAAATGTGTTGTGTTTCAAAATGGATGTGCACTGATATTCTGAGGTTTTTCTGCTATGGATTAAACTGGAGCTGACATATGTGAGTACAGTTTATTTATCTTTTTTCCAGTTATTTTTGATTAGGTCTACACTTCACATAACATGACAGACTCTTTCCCTACATCAAATAATTATCTACAGCATTTCACAAGATTCTTCAGTCAATTTCCCACATGTTGATGTATAACATCAACACCTAGTTAAATAAAATGTGTATCTACTGCCTGTTTTTAAAATATAACCTGAAGAGAAAAAATTGCACATATTTTGAGCGGTTGTTTTTACAAACAAATGTGGTTTTGAGAACAAAAATAAAAAAAAATTACATCTATGAAGTGATAGTGATAAAAGTTTCTAGATATGTTTCAAACTAAATGTGCACTGATATTCTTAATATTTTATTGCCATATATTAATTGGGAGCTGAAATATTTAAGTTTAAGTATGCAATTTTATTTTATTTTTTAAACATTTTTAAAATCAAGTCTACACTTCACAAGACATAACACACCTATTCATATCAATTAATTATATGAATCAATTCATAAGATTCTCCAGTCAATTTCACACATTTAAATGTATAACATAAACACCTAGTTAAATAATATGTGTATCTACTGCCTGTTTTTTTAATATAACCTGAAGAGAAAAATTGCACACATTTTGAGCGGTTGTTTTTACAAACATATGTGGTTCTGAGAAAAAAAATCATAAAAAATTACATCTATGAAGTGATAGTGATAAAAGTTTCTAGATATGTTTCAAACTAAATGTGCACTGATATTCTTAATATTTTATTGCCATACATTTATTGGGAGCTGAAATATTTAAATTTAAGTATACAATTTTATTTTATTTTTTAAACATTTTTAAAATCAAGTCTACACTTCACAAGACATAACACACATCTATTCATATCAATTAATTATATGAATCAATTCATAAGATTTTCCAGTCAATTTCACACATTTAAATGTATAACATTAACACCTAGTTAAATAAAATGTGTGTCTACTGCAGTTTTTTAAATATAACCTGAAGAGAAAAATTGCACACATTTTGAGCGGTTGTGTTTACAAACATATGTGGTTTTGAGAAAAAAATCATAAAAATTACATCTATGAAGTGATAGTGATAAAAGTTTCCAGATATGTTTCAAACTAAATGTGCACTGATATTCTTAATATTTTATTGCCATACATTAATTGGGAGCTGAAATATTTAAATTTAAGTATACAATTTTATTTTATTTTTTAAACATTTTTAAAATCATTTCTACACTTCACAAGACATAACACACACCTATTCATATCAATTAATTATATGAATCAATTCATAAGATTCTCCAGTCAATTTCACACATTTAAATGTATAACATTAACACCTAGTTAAATAAAATGTGTATCTACTGCCTGCTTTTAAAATATAACCTGAAGAGAAAAATTGCACACATTTTGAGCGGTTGTTTTTACAAACATATGTGGCTTTGAGAAAAAAAATCATAAAAATTACATCTATGAAGTGATAGTGATAAAAGTTTCTAGATATGTTTCAAACTAAATGTGCACTGACATTCTGAACATTTTATTGCCATACATTAATTGGGAGCTGAAATATTTAAGTTTAAATATACAATTAAAAAACAAAATTTTAACACTTTTTAAATCAAGTCTACACTTCACAAGACATAACACACACCTATTCATATTAATTAATTATATGAAGCAATTCATAAGATTCTCCAGTCAATTTCACACATTTAAATGTATAACACAACTACCTACTGAACTTATGTATTTGTCCACTATCTGTTTTTAAAACCTCACCTGTCTGAAAAAATTGCATCCATTTTCGGGCCTGGGTAAAACCCAAAAACAGCCTGGGGGGGGGGGGGAGGGCGGGGCGCGGGGGGGGGGGGGTGGCGGGGGGGGGGGGGGGGGGGGGGGGGGGGGGGGGGGGGGGGGGGGGGGGGGGAATGAGTTAAAACATGCATTTTTTATTCAGATTGGTAACTTTCTTAGCTTTTCAAGCTCGTGAAATAATTAGATTGATGCGTGAATGTCTGAAGTGGTGATAACACATTCATTCCACGCTCTTACAACAACTATGTGATCGTGTTAAATTGCTAAATAATATTAAAACTATTGTAAAGATTACATTTAAAGTTCAAAACATTGTTAATAAGTGATATACTTACGTATAGTCATCTTCAAATCAGAAGATGTGATGAAGTTTGAACACGAACCAACATAAGTGGCATGCCGATTTTGATCGACATCGGGAGTTATCCAGGTCGATGTAACAGCCTCGCTCTGCATTTTACGCTAAAATTCTTGACTGAGAGAGCGCTACTTAAAGTCAAATCGCTTCACCAGCAAACATCAGAAGTCTGTAATATTTTACAGGAATAAATAAAAATGGCTCCCAAATCTTCTCATACCATGCAAGGAATTATAACACAACGTAAAATGTCAAATCTAGTAAAATTTCAAATTCACTTCGCGAAATCTACGTTTTCCACTTTGTTTTCTACAGCTTGCATTATACGAAATTAAAGCTATTTCTCTGGCCATTCTAATGGTGAAAACCGTATGCAAATCAGACGTTTGCTGGTCAAGCGAAACCCGGTTTAATGAAGCGGGGTGAGGCAAAAAAGCAGAGAGTTGGCCGCGCGCCCGGGCCAACTACGCGTAACGTTGCTGTTAGTTTTTATTAGTAACAAAATACTTCAATAACTTTTATTTTTCGGGAATTAATACATTTCAAAAGAGAAGAGGATAATGAGTATCGTGACATAAATTTTATTACAATCCGCTTAATAGCAAAGGGACAGTGACAACTTAAACTTGACGAATTTTCCTCAGTTTTCTCAACTTTCGTGCGTTTTCAACAGCTAGAAGCGGGCACTTTGTGGTAGCTACTGATAGCTCAGTGGGAGATAATAATAGAAATAGATTTTCACGGGTGAGATGGTGGAAACTATGTACGAGGTATTTTTCAGATGTTATGATGGCACAGAGCGAACAGACACAGTATGACAGGCAAGACCGTCAGACATTAGACTTGGTAAAAGAAATCAGTGACACATTAGCCAAGGTAGACAACAGTGCTAAATACGCAAACATAAAAGGTAAAGTAGACTTGTTTTCAGGTGACCCACACGCATGCCGTAAGTGGCTTACAGACATTGACAAATATGCGATGTCAATAAATGCTGATGAATTTGAGAAAGTTAAATTGCGATTGTTTCGTCTGCTGGTCTGGTCACTGATTTTATGAGAAGGCGACTAGACACATTACGCAATGAAAGAGATCTTCAATCAGAGTATAAATCTCACGATACGAAAGGGAAAGGACATTGTCACACTTGTGATAGAGAAAATAATGACAAAAACAAAATCCCAGAAACAGCTGCTGTACAGGCACACTGGAACACACTTAATAAAAGAAGAATAAGAATGGCGGTCAGGAATTTTGTGGCAGAAGTTAGAAAAGAGAAGTCCATAGTAATAAATAACATCAACATAGCAAACCAACAGAAGTGCCAGATACGAACACAGAATCGTTGGGAAATGAAGGTAGAACCGTTAGGAGTGTGGAGAAAAATAATAGGATCTTGCCAGCAACATGTCACAATAAAGGAAGAAGGTAATAGGAATAGACCATGGAAAAGTCAGGGTAGGACAACAGTCCAGAAACAGGAAAACATACAGAGAGACAGGGTCAGCGTTGGTACACAAACAGAGATAGATACTGTAGCGTCACAATTGGGGCCAGCACAAAAGGAGAAATACGTCATGAGAGAAAATGAAACATGGTCACATGGGTTAGACAATACGAGAAAGTCTAAGATACCACTCAGTGTAAAAAGGACGAACCAACAAACGGCTAAAGTAGTGGTACCACAGCATAGGGATATCATCGAGGTAAAGAATAAGAAAGATGAACCGATGCAGATATTACTGAAAGAGAAAGAAAGATCAGTGAAGGCGGACAATGGAAAAGATAGGATAGAAGAAACGCAGGACACTGACGCATCTAACAGGCATATAAGAACAGCAGTAAGAAGGAATCCTAAGGAAAAAAGTCCACAAGAAATACAGGACATAGGCACATGTTATGGGCGAACAAGAGCAGTACATAAGAAGAAAACTAGACATAGACAATTTGAAGGCTTGGTGAAGAGAAAGACGAAACAGGAGGGCGTAAATACAGTACATGAAAAGTACCAGCTTGACATAGAATCAGAATCTGATTCGTCAAGTGAGGAAGATAGTTATGGACTCTGACGAATATGCACAAGGCTACTGGTCGGACGAACTCGATCACAGAACGAACGATGAAGGCAATATAATTTATTGGCTGAAAAGTGAGAATAGTAATCGTGGATGTATAAATCAGATAAAGATGAAGAAAATTAGTGTAAATGAGATAAAGAAGGCAAAAAGTACCCTAAGAGGAGCCGATCTTAACACCTTGACAACAAGGAAGGTACGGAAAGTGCTAGAAGTAAAGTTTGACACAGACTTATCAAAATGGCACAGAGAAGTTCACAAACTTGTGGCCGAAATATTAAATAGAGAGACAGATGTGAAGGACACACAGAATGAGGATTACAAAGAAGAGGATAGATCGACAAGGAGAAAAAGTCGACAGACGGTTAATGAAGCAGAACTTAGCAGTAGATGGAGATGGTCTTCAGAATCGGTTTCGACGGACTCAGACAATGTAGTGTCTGAGGAGAGTGACGGTAGTCACAGACACAAAAGGACTTATAGAAGAGGAGAGAATAGTAGAAGAATTAAGGAAGAAGGGAGTAAATATAGAAGTAGAGAACGGGAGTTTCCAGTATACAACCTGGATAAAATAATAGCGGACAGAGCATAAACGTGGATACGACATGCAGAGACAATCAGGCAGAATGCATGGAGGGAGGCGGATAAACGATGGAAGAAGAGGAATAAAAATGGCGGCGTTAGCTAAGTCGTGAGCACACTTTTAGTGGAGTCATTCTCCACCGAACATAACAGAAACCATATGGAGATAGATAAGAGACGAGAGTCACGGAGAAGTGACGGGAGTATTGAGAAGCCACAGGAAGGAAGGCACAGACATATAAAAAAGATAGTTCTATAAGGAACGAATGTAGAGGTGAGAAGCCATGGAGAAAATGGCAAAGAGAGATTTTTACGGCAGTGGCCGAGTCTTATGAAGACTTTGGGGAGAAATCATATTTTTTTTTCTCCGTAATACATGAAGAGAAAAGAAATGTAATGAGAACGTTCCAGGGAGGGAATGAGAAACATAAAAACGTTAAGTGCGGTGTTTACCAGACTACAAATGAGAGTCTATGGAGGGTAAGCCTCACCAAACGTATACAACGGAAATTCAGACATAGGGAGGCAGAGTGTTCTCGAAAAGTAAAGAAAAGGAGATAGCACAAAGATAAGTTCCAGAGAGGGAACAGACATTGAGAAGTCATAAGAAAAGGACAAAGAAGAAAAAGAGAAGTGTAAAGGCACAGGAACATGATACGGACATGGAGTACTGAAAAAATGACAGTGGGTAAAGAAGAAATATGGAGAAACCATGAAACAAAGTGATAAAGAGTGGACGTAAAAAAAGAGTAAAGAGAAATCCCGTCAGTAGAAAAAGGAAGTCAAGTGACAGGTCAGCAGCAGAAAAACACGGAAGTAGGTAAAAAACGACAAAATGGTTTAAGATGGGTAGACCTAAGAAGTTTCAAATATTTCCGCCTATGGACAGAGGTCTAATTTAAAAAAAGGGGTGTACAGGAAGATGGCAATTCAGTGTTACCATGATAGTGAATGGCTTACGCCATCATGAATTATGTATATACAAAGACACGACAGACGACATGTTTGGGCTTTATATGAGAAGAAAAAGGCTAAACAATTCACACCAGGTGTGTGGTGACGAAAACGAATACAATATGATGAGTTTACATGTATGACAATAGGAGTGACTGGATGTGTAAAAGAAAATAAACTTTGTATGGATAAGTACACAGTTGGCAGAATGTGAGTCAGAAAGAAAAGGGTTAGGAACAGTCATAAATGTGAAGAGGAAAGGTCACTTAAGAAAAGTGACGGGATAAGAGCAATTCCTCAGTTTTGTTATGATAATATGTTGTAATGTAAGAAAATAATGACATGTTAAATGATTTGAAAAAAAAAATGAAGACCACTAAGGAAGTGGAATGTATTACATATCAAAAGTATGTATTTGAAATCATGTAACATGAGCAAATAGGAATTGGTAATGTGCTGAGCTAGGGTTGTAACACCACATTGCTAAGGATATTTTTGTTTTGTTTTTGTTTTGATACATAGTTAAGTACAATAATGGTTGGTACAGTCATTAAAATAAATTTTTTATCCTACGGATAAATAATTTATTTTTAGGGGAGATAAGGAGCTAATGTGGCAGTAAGGGAACGAATCATGAGAATCAGATATGGGAAGGTTCAGATAGAGTACTAACAGGGGATGCGCGAACAATAATGCGCATGAAAGGGGTGAACGATAATCCAGTGAAGCACGCTTTTCTCAGCAACAGTCCAGAGGCGTGATGTAGAGAGTGCAGAGCGCACGTACGCGAGTGGCCATGTTAAAGGCAGTATTCAAGTAGTTTAGGTGATGAATATTTCACGGACAAGAAGTAGTTTGGGTGATGATTAACCCGAAATATTGAATAGTGAGAATTCTTGTCTAGAAGGAGAAACGGTGTGAGTTAGATTTTATTCAGAAAGGGAAAACGTATGTAGAGTGAATTCTAATACATAGACATACAGTAGTCCTATTCGTCAGTGATGAAAGGGAAAAGAACAACCCCAGAGAGGTCCGGTTCATCAATAGATAACCTGAACACTGAGATGATACGTAACAATAAAGTAGGAAACTGTTAGGAAGATAGAACTGAAGTAGAGACTATAGACCCTCAACGATCATTGATGGTTGACGGTCATAAGGTGTAGATATAATACCGAACGAGAGAGAGAGAGAGTGAGGAAAGGAATGAATATTAAGGAAGAACTTACATATTATATAATTATATGATGGACCACGATTGTGGAGGTCAAGGCAGACCGCAATGTTCCACTCACGTGTAAATAAACAGTATTGCAATTACTATGGCGTTATCTCATCGCTTGCTGTGTGTGTGACTTATAATTATGCAGCATGTCAATGCTAGCCAAAGAGGTAAAAGGACCTGTGCAGACATTGCCACATAATATGATTCATGATACAACGACCACGACGCTGCCACAATAAATAGCGACCAAAAACAGATAGATACGACGAGACAAAGATACATAATCACGGATATATAGAGACAAAGAAGCAGATACTAAGAGAGAAAGTGACAGATACACAGATATGTAGAGACAAAAGGACTGATAAACAGATGCGTAGAAACAAAGATACAGATACGAAGAGACAAAGTGGCATACATATATATGTAGAGACAAAAAGACAGCTGTGTAGAGACAAAGTGACACACACATATATGTCGAGACAAAGAGACAGATACACATACACGTAAAGAAAAGAGACCGATACAGAGAGACAAAGTGACAGATACATTGATATGTAGAGTTAAAGAGGGAGACACACAGATATGTAGAGACAAAGAAGCAGATACGAAGAGACAAAGTGACATATACATATATATGTAGAGACAAAGAGACAGACAAACAGATACGTAGAGACAAACAGGCGGCATGTAGAGATAAAAATATAGGCAAGATATGCCGAAACTTCTTCCCCTACGCCAGCGTTTTCTAGGGTCATTGAACATTAACTAGCTAGAACATGCAGACTAAACGGACCTTTTAGACTCTTGTTGACGGTCGGAACAAACAGTCGTATCTTGTTGACGTTTTACGGTAATTGGTTGTTTTGTTTGAATATAGCGGCAAACGCCGTGGACGAAGGTTCAAAAACAAATTTCAAAAAAAACTAACCTTGAGAAAAGTAGGTTTTTCTTTAATAATAAAGTTAGGAAAATAAAAACTAGCTAGTTTGATAGCCCATCTTAATCTGACAAATAATATACTTTTAATTACACAGACGGACAGATAACACGGAAGATATTGACGAAAGACTGTATTGTTCAATACAGACTAGCGAACAGTTTTTTGTGCATATTTTCACTAAAGTTACATTTTGGCGTCCTTGAGCCTAAAAATGCAAAAATCAAACTGCAGTGGACTAGGGGCAAAGTAGGAGGATAGTAGCTAAAAATAACTTAACATAGAAATCGTATAAATAAGTGGGGCAGGTTTGTGTAGTTTTTTCTTGTAATTAGTCCAAAAAACAAGTGTAATTTTGGGAAAAACCAAGTTGAGACAGACGGACCGACAGAAAAATACTACACACTAGACTGAGATTGGACTGAAATTTGACTTTTAGTTTGAATATTTGAAAAAGTAGAGGGGAAGTCCGCTGATTGGACAAAAGCATTTATATTATTGAAAGAGAGACGCACGCTTGTGCCATTTTTAAAAGACTGTCCTTAAACACAGTTCGCTACTGCTAAATGAGTGTTTTCCAGAAGATATATATATATATATATATATATATATATATATATATATATATATATATATATATATATATATATATAGTGGGACGCCATACTATAGCCAGCAGCTCAGCTGAGTTTTGCTAGTACAACGTAACAGTGTTTTCACATTTTGAATTGTGAGTTTCTGGTCTGGCACTACGCTAGTGCCAGATGCTTTTGTAGAAGTACAAGAGTGGGTGCAGAAGCAGCCTAACATTTACTCCAGCTGATGTGAGGAGTGGGCTACTAGAATTCTGTACTGCATCGTCACAGGCCAGTTAAGTGAATACCTGGCCTGCTGTAGATTCATCACACTGGTTCCACAAATAAATAAATAAACCAAAATCGTGTTGATAAAAACTGTACTGCAGGTCTATATTTCCAAGACATGAACATTGTAAAAACGAGATTGGGCATGATGACACCACCCCAACTAAACATCCAGTGCTAGTTCTCCCAAAGACATTGTAGTCAATATTAATACCAACCAATGTAACAAAATATTTATGTATAAAATTTTCATTTGATTGTTCAATATATATGCACCCTTATTGATAAATACATATTATTTCATATGTCCTGACCAGAAGAAACATTTGGTTCAGGACTAATAAATTTAAAAGATTGTCAAATTTAAATTCTAAAGACAGTGTTATTTGATTTTATCATAGAGATTATTATTCTTAGTGTTAGACTTAGAATTTACATGTGTGTGTCTGTATATTTAATTACCTACACATCACAATTCAGTACCCTAGACATTTAACGTAGCTAACATACATAATAGCAGAATAGGTCTGTTTGAGGTCATAAGTGGTAGCAGGAAGGCCTTCTGTAACTCACATAAACTGTTATCATCAGGAGCCTTCACAGCTGACCTCATCCAGGACACTAGGTAACATAACAACCACACAATAACATCAAAAAAACCACTACACATATTGGGGTCCTGTCCGGGATTTGAACCCTCTCCCATTATAAATATTGGGTAGCCCTTGTCCCGCGATTTAGGTTTCCTCAAAGATCATTAGGGTCTCCTGGTCTGGGGTTTGAAACTTAGTGAGGACAGAGTTCATATAAAATTAAAAGTGGAAAACCAAAAGTTGGGATGAATCTTCACAGCCCATGTTTGTAATTCTTTAAGTAATTAATATATTACCTTAGTAATTATATACTTGGAATTTACCTTGGCTATTGTTAAATTGTGTGATTTAGGGTAATGGCGAAGATCTAGCAAAATTTAGATCGGCTGCAGTGCTGACGGCGACGGAGCCACTTGTACATGACATGGTCAGTTTTTAATTCAGTATTGTAACCTTCAGAATGTGACAAGTATATTGATAGGGAAGATAGGAGGTTAGCTGAAGAGAAGAGGTTACAAATTGAGGCTGACAAAAACTTAAGTGTCCCTGTCAGATTGAGGCTGACAAAGAGGCTAAGGCATTGGAGGCAGATAGGGAGGCTGAAATCAAATTTTAATCCCAAGAGGCTCCAATTAGAAGAAAAAAGGCCATATTTACATAGGGAAGCAGAAGATAGGAGATTGAAAAGGTTTTTTATAGTAATTACGACTAAGGGAGCTGGAATTACAACTCCATGCTCCTAAAAATGGGTGCCTCCCCTTTCGGTTCATATGCCAGACTAGTCATGGAGCCTCAACCCCAGCTCTTGCAGGGTTTCATGAAAGACCATTTTGTGCTGAGGTTGCCAGACGATGACATCGGGGGTACCTCAGTAATTTTGAACTATTGGCTACTACGTATGGGCAGAGAGAGAGAGATGGTGGAGTCTTAAATTTTCCCAGGGGCTTAGAGGTACTTCTTATGAAGTCTTTGCTAAGATGAATAGAGACGACCAAGACAATTATGACATGCTAAAGCAGGCTTTGTTATTGAGATATGGAAAGAATGGTGAATTTTATCGTAAGAAGTTTAGAAATGCCAAACTTTTGTCTGGGGAGACATACCACCAATTCTCTGCCAGACTGGAAACCTATTTGGAGAAATGGACTGCTCTGGGGAAGACCCAAGATCTCAAAGAGATGATGATGATAGACCAATTAAGAGAGTCCATGGCTCCAGACCTGAGAAAAGTTCTCATGGAACAAGGTGCAGAGATGTTTGGGGGAGGTTTTGAATGTCGCTGAGAGGTATCAGGCAGCCCAGGCAGAGGTAAGTGGCACTAAAAAGAAGCAGGTAGAAAATTTTAAAGCTCCACAGCACTTTGGTAAATTTGATAACAGAGAACAAGGTAATAAAAGTAGGACAAACTTTGATAGGCCAAGAAATGATTATCGTGAAAGAAACTCACAGTTCAATGACCAAAAATATACTGAAAGAAAACCGTTTAACCAAGGAAAGAGATGGTGCAAATGGTGTAAGAAAGACAACCATAACACCGAATTTTGTAAAAGGAAACCTTCAAACATTGCTGCAATGAAATCGGGGAACCAGAGATTAAAGGTTAATCCTAATGGACAGCAGGAACCTTATCACCCCCCAGTTTGTGAGGATGTTATTTGTAATGGGGTCACCATAAGGTGCCTATATGATACAGGTTTGGATTATGATTCAGTTGTGAAGTCTAGCCTAGTGGACCCAAGTCAGTATACCACAGAAACAGTGGAAATACAAGGGGCGACTAAGGACATACCACTCATGACACTTCCCATTGCCAGGATAACGGTGAAAACTCGCTATGTGGAAGGAGAAATCAGAGCAGCAGTGATAGATGAACCAATCTACCTGTTGCGTGCATATTTTGACGCACATTTTACAAAAATCGATATGGCTATTTAATATGGGAAAAATATAGACATTCATTCATTTGTGTATGAAAATGCTGTCTATGGTAAAAGCGAGATAATCCATGTTTGATTCACACTTTTGATTATAGGAGTAATCGTTCTGGATATTGATCCGGCGCAAGGATATTGCGCTTGCGTTTGTACTTATTTTTTAGGGCCAGAAAATATATTAATTTGCTTATTGTGTTTATGGCCTGAATTCATATGTATTACATATTATTAGTACAAGTAAAATCAGTCCTATATTGTATATTTTGGATTGGTAGAAGGGACTAGATTCTTATATTCCGGTCTAGCGGAAGTATGAGTTGTTTTGACAAGTCGTGATGAGTTCCGATGTACTGCTTACAAATGGCGGGGTACGTTTTTCTAGAGCTGGTCCTTTCGTCAGAAAAAGATGTCTTACGAAGTGGTTTTTCTACTGAAGGAGATGGTGTCTCTACGATAGTTTGTGTTAGAGACTCTCCTTATGTCAGTATATAGATGATTCGGACTCCAGGTAATCCCAGCTCCTATTTTGATGATCTCTCGTCGGTTAGGCCTAGCTTGACTTTTTTGGGCTTCGCTATGCTAGTGTCGTGTTTTGTATCGACGAAGATGACAGATTTTCCTGCAGCGGTTATGGCTACGTGAATTAACCTGATCACCGTAGAGCTGTATGGAAACATTTATGAAATCCTTTATATACCCATTATAAATTAACTCTGGCTTATATTCTCCTTCCTATGAATGAGTGAACGACAACTCAGGGAGGCAGCCATGTTGGATTTCGGTCATCATCTGTTTTGATCACTGCCAAGAGAACAGATTATTTATCCTATTATCGGACAGTGACAGGGAGATCTCAATCTTGCTAGAAACCCCCTTCGTGGTTTCATAATATATGCTACAAACTATGGACGTCAAGTAACTTTAGTTATTTATCGATCCGCCTTCACTGACGCGTTTAGTCAGATAGGGGGATGTGGCCATAATGTATCATGACATTGAACTTTTGATGTACTGCCCATTATTTCTGAATGTGTCATGACTTCAGATCTGCTATGTATACCTACAAATTGATATGTCAACATACCATGATGTACTCGTATGTCCCAGTGTGTACGTCTGAATAAATTGAGTAAACAAAGATTCCAGCAGTCTGCATTGGTGCCTTGTAGACACAAGTGTATGAGTGATTATATTGGTCAGCACACGAACAGTACACCATTCGCGGTAATCACACTCTACACTTCTACTTCATACATACACCATCCTGCGTCGGTTGAAGTGACCAAGTTTAGGGCCTGCTTCCCCTGGAGCCTTTGCCTTCCCTAACTCAGGACTAGGGTGAGTTACCCATTTACAGCTGGGTAGACTGGAGCATGCCTGATCCCAACAACACACCACCCTTCCTTACAGAGCATCCAGTGTGTGTGTGAAAGCAACTTTACAGAGTGGAAAGAAGAAAACAAACTTTACAGTGGCGAGCCAGATTCCTGGGTCCAGCTTACGCAGTTTTGTGTTGAGAATCACAGTTTACAGCTGAAAGAACATTTGTTTGAACACATCAACACCATTAGGACAGCTATACAGTCGATGTCAGCTTGACCTGTATTACCGATAGGATGCTGTATCTAGGTCAGCGCTTGTTGACAGTTTTTTCGCTGTACAGACAGTATTACACAGGACAGTGGTATCAAGTGTAGAAAATATCTGGAGCAGTATTGTTGACATTTCTCAACGTACAGAAGAATCACAGTGTTGTTGAACATAAAGTGCATAGTTCATCGTGGGATCTTCATATGCTCAAAAGAGGAAAAATTGACAGTGTAATAGTTTAGAATTAAATCTATTACTCAATAAAGTGGCAAGTTATTAGAATTAAAATAAACTGTGCCTGCTTTACAACACCATACCTGCAACACATTCCATTCATGACATAAATTATATTGTATGCTATATGCTATTTATGCTTACATGTTATTTGTTATGTATTAAATTAATTTATGTTCTGTGTGACTAGTACAAGGTATGCCGAGTTACATTGGTCTGGTACTGGTATTCGATAGGTACACATTTTCTTAATTGGAAATTTGTTAGCAACAATTTGCTGCTATTTCTGTTAGTTGTGATGAGGTGTTCTTTTCTTCGTTGTTTTTTGTTAATAATTTTGGTGTTCCTTAGTTTTGTTTGATTTGTTTGTATAATTGTAGGTCTCATCTTTCCTTTCATTTCAGTTTTTTACACCCTTATGTTTATACACTGTGGCGTTATTTGTCTTGTCATTTTATTATTGCAGTTATCATCACGGTTTCTGTGATCATTTTTTTTCATTTCTCCTATTTAATTTAATTTGATCTCTGCAAATGTGTTCATATTGTCTTTTCTTGTTTGTCCTTTGTAATGTCTTTAGTTGACATATGACGTATAGTGGTATACACTGATAGTATAGTACAGATCAGTACTTTATGATTGTTATTGTTATAAAACAAAATGTACAAGACCTTTGTAAGGCTTGTCTCCCAAAGTGATTGGTAAAGGGAAATATTTTTTCCACAGGTACCCAAGTGATCTTTGATTACATTGAGATATACAAGACCTTTGTAAGGCTTGTCTCCCACAGTATTTGAGATACAGTTATTGTGTCCATAGGTACTCAAGTTATCATTGGGTATTATAAACCATACAAGTTTGGACTAAGACTAAGTCTATGGTATAGACTTGTCTCTCATTAACGTGAAAGAGGGTAATTTATTAACTTTTTCAGGTTTCTGATTTAAGAAGACAATATGTCTACATTAGATTATTTCATTGCACAAGGAAAATCTCTTGATAAGACTGGAAAAGACTTAGAACAATGGGCTGTTGCTCAATATGACAAAGCATTAGCTGCAGAAGAGAAAAAAATTGCTGCTGCTGTTGAAGAAAGAAAGGCTGCTGCTGAGGAAAAAAAAGCTGCGGCTGAGGAGAGAAAACTTCAAATAGAAGAAAAAAAAGCTGCTGCAGAAGAAAGGAAAGCCTTAGCTGAAGAAAAAAGATTAGAAAAAGAAGCTGATACTGCTGCTGAACTTAAGAAATTGCAGATGCAAGTGGAGGAAAGGAGATTTGAGGCAGAACAGAAGAAATTAGAAGCTGATGCAGAGCAGAAAAAATTAGAAGTTGCTGCTGCTGCAGAACAGAAAAAAATTAGAAGCTGCTGCAGAACAGAAAAAATTAGAAGTTGCTGCTGCTGCAGAACAGAAAAAATTAGAAGCTGCTGCAGAACAGAGAAGATTAGATAGAGAAGCTGAAGAGAGAAAAGCAATAAGAGAACATGAGTTTGAATTAGAGAAATTAAAATTGACATGTATGAGTAATGTTAATCAGGCATCTGGTGGTAATGGTAAACCCTTTGTATATAAGGTCAAGGTACCAGCGTTTAACCCTACCAGTGATGACATAACATTTTGGCTTTCTAGATTTGAACGGGCTTGTCGATCTCATAATGTTGACAAATCACAGTATGTGAATCAGTTGTCTGAAAATCTAAAAGGGGAGTCTCTGAGTAAGTTATATTTTGTTGAAGAGGCCGACAAAAATAATTATGATGCTGTTAGGGCAGCTTTGATAAAGAGATATCAGCTGTCTGAAGAAGGTTATCGTCTTTTGTTTAAAACAATGAGACCTGAGGTAGGTGTAGAATTCTCAGATTTCATCTCAAAAGCACGAATTACACTTTCACGATGGATTGAATTATCCAAAACAGAGAAAACATTTGATGGTCTTACGGATTTATTGCTAAGAGACAAGGTCATGTCTTCTGTAAATAAATCATTCCTAGAGTTCTTACATGAGCGTAAACCTAGTACAATAAAGCAAATGGAAGAATATTGTGACCAGTATGCCACGGCACACCCTGACATGATTATTGGTAACTCTAACATTAAAGAGAGTATGCCAGTTGCTTCGGCAACAGAATATAATCAGAATTACTCACACAAATTCCAAGGAGCTAAAAATAAATTTGATAAAAAGGTTAATTGGGATAAGTATCAAAACCAAGATAACCGCTCAAATTAGAGTTCTTCTTTGAAGAACTGGAATCGGTCTGATAGTCCTCGACACGCGAGGGGTTCCCATAATGTTAGAAATTCTCGGAAAGGGAGTAGCTATAGGAACTACCCAAGTGCTTCATGGAGACAAAAGAAACAATATTACAGGGATACTCAATATAATGAGCATGATGATTATGATCATGAATATTATGATTCAAACCCAAATAGGGGTTATAACAGAGGCAATAATAATTATAGAGACAATTATAACCGAGGTAGATCACAACACAAAAGACATGGTAAATCTTATCACCAGGCTAACTCTGCACAACAGGAGTTCCACGACACCGATAATCAGAATAATGATAAAAAAGACTCCAATAGTGTAGCAAATTCCGCTTTCGATTTTGCTAGAGCATCTGAGTGTTCGCAATGCAAAACATTATTCGATCCAACCACAGTGTCTACTTTAAGCTGCGGTCACCCACTTCCCGCTCTTCATGCGTCAATTGCGCATAATGGAAGGGGTGCTCTTGTCTTTAATAGGGGCCTAATAGATGGTACTCCGGTATCAATTCTTTTCGACTCGGGGTGCACTACCATTGGAGTGAGGCAATCACTCGTAAATCCTTCTCGAGCTACAGGCGATATAGTCAAGTGTGTAACATTTGGTGGCACATTGGAGAAGTACTCCACTGCCATTATCAATATTGCTACGCCTTTCTTTACAGGAGAGGTGCAAGCATGTCTCTTGCCGAATCCGATCGCTGATCTTATCATCGGTCGCATTCATGGAGTGAAAGAATGCACTCCACAGCAAATTTCTAATTGGGAAAATGTTAATATGCAATCGGCTAATGCAGTAATCACTAGGGCTCAAGCTCTTAATATGCCACAATCTTCACATTCTGAAGATAATGATGCGCAGATCCAAGATGATCCCTTGGAGATTTCCCACGATTCCTTTATCAAACAGCAGGAAGATGATCCTACTCTAAAGAAATTCTTTACTCTGGCAACAAAAGGTGATCCGAATAAGGATACAAATCGTAAATCTTGGATTACGATGAAGAATGGCGTACTTGTACGTATGGTACAAGACTCCGCTAAGTCCATTCATTCTCAAATCCTTGTGCCTAAAAATATGAGAGTTAAAATCTTACAGCACGCTCATGATTCGCAGTGTGCTGGACATATGGGTTTTTCCCGTACTAAAGCTAGAGTTCTTCAATCTTTCTTTTGGCCTGCTGTGAATAAGGACATACGAATCTATTGTCGATCTTGTAAAGTATGTCAAGAGATTAAATCCAGAGGTCCACGCCATGATGCACCTATTCAGGCTGCAGACATTCCCATTCGGCCATTTCAAAAAATGGCGATAGACATCATTGGTCCATTTAAGATAAAGTCTGCTAGAGGACACCAATTTATTTTGACGTGTGTTGATATGTGCACACGTTGGCCGGAGGCTGTTCCTCTAAAGAGCATAACTACTGCTGATGTCGCAGATGCTCTTTGGTTAATATTTTCTCGTCTGGGGTTTCCAGCAGAAATATTTTCCGACCATGGTACCCAACTCATATCGGATACCATGTCTCAAGTAATGTCGACTCTGAAGATAGAGAGATCGCTGAGTAGTATTTATCATCCTATGTCCAATGGGATGGTGGAACGTTTGAATAGAACTCTGAAAAACCTACTAGGTAAGATAACAGAAGATCATCCTCAGGATTGGGATAGGGTTTTACCCGCGGCTCTCTTTGCATATAGAGAGGTCGCCAACGAACATACAGGATTTTCTCCCTTTGAACTTGTCTTTGGCGCGAAACCGCGAGGTCCTATGTCCTTACTTCATGATCTTATAACTGCTGATAATATTGTCGATGACACAAAATCCTCTTATGAATATGTCATCGCACTTAGACACAAGATTATTGAAGCATGCAAATTGGCAACTGCTTCTTCTGAATTTGCGAAACAGAAGGCAAGGGAATTTGCCAATAAAAAGAGATGTTTGCGTCAACTTTGTCCAGGTGACAAAGCATTTGTCTTGCTACCTTGTAGGGAAAATAGACTTCTCATTTCTTGGAAAGGTCCGTACGATATAATATCAAAAGTTTCCGATGTTGACTATATCGTCGATATTGACGGGAAGCGTAAAACCTTCCACATCAACATGCTCACGGAATTCCATGAACGTCCTGATTATTTACAACCTGTTTTCCAGGCAACGGACGATTTTCCAGTCCAACATGGACAGTACTCATCTCTGTCAGTAATACAGGATGAGGAAACGAGTTTCTCGGATGTAAATTTACCTTTTCCACTGATTCCTCTTCACTCTAATGAATCATGGAAAGATGTTGCAATTTCTCCAGAATTATCTCCAGGAGAGCAGAAACAAGTTTCTACTATGTTAGAACAATTTCAGGATGTCCTTACTGACATTCCTGGTCAAACTGATGTCATTCAACATGACATTATTCTTACTGACCATAGTCCTATAAGAGTCAGACCGTATCCTATCCCGATACATTTTCAAGCACAGGTAGAGAAAGAGTTAGATGAGATGATAGAGTTAAAAATTATTGAACCATCCACATCAGCATATTCTTCGCCGATGGTTATAGTACGGAAAAAAGACAATAACATACGTCTTTGCGTGGATTATCGCAAATTGAATCAAGTGACTAAATTCGATGCTGAACCTATGCCTTTACTAGAAGAGCTACTTACGAGACTATCGAATTCTCACTTCTTTACTAAACTCGATTTGTCTAAGGGATATTGGCAAGTTCCACTATCCGAACACGCCAAACCGTTTACTGCTTTTTCGACGCCTAGGGGTCTATTCCAATGGAATTTCATGCCTTTCGGTCTTATGAACGCCCCTGCTACATTTGTACGCATGATGCGTCGAATCCTATCTCATCGCTCAGATGTCATTGCGTATCTTGATGACATCTGTCTTTTCAGTGATACTTGGAACGATCACTATAATGGTATAAATGAACTATTGTCTATCTTACGCGAGCATAACCTGACAGCGAAACCATCGAAAGCATGTATTGGTTTTAGCGAAATATCTTTCTTGGGACACCGTGTTGGTCATGGGTTCCTAAAAACAGAAGACCATAATACAAGTAAGATACTTAACATTTCTATTCCTAAGACTAAAAAGCAAGTACGAAGTCTCTTAGGTCTAATACAATTTTATGGACGATTCATCCCGAATCTGTCCTCCATTATGTCACCTCTTTCTTCCTTGCTAAAGAAAGGGTCTCCTAATGTAGTCCATTGGACTCAAGAATGTCAATCCTCTTTGGATAAGGTTAAAACTATGTTTTCTACTTCACCTATCCTAGTATTGCCTTCTAAGGATAAGACATTTATTCTTCGTAGTGACGCTTCATCCACCGGGATTGGAGCTGCACTAATGCAAGAGTACTCTGGAACTCTGCATCCTGTGATGTATATTTCTCGGAAATTAAATGCCGCAGAGAAGAATTACTCGGTCCTAGACCGTGAATTATTGGCTATGGTTTGGTCAATCCTTAAACTGCAAAGATTTCTTCTGGGCGCGCATTTCATTGTGGAAACTGACCAGAAAGCTCTTACGGCTATTCAGAGTAAAAATCTGAAGAGCGCGAGATCAACGCGATACGCGATTGCTCTACAGCCATTTCATTTTTCGGTGCGAGCTATCCGTGGGTCAGAAAATGTGATGGCAGATATTTTGTCTAGATGCCCACACGATTCATAACTGTTATACAACTTTGATACAGTTGTTTCTATGTTGAAATGTGTACACATATGTAATATATCATATATTGATTGTAACACTACTTAGCGGTTCATTCATATTTATTCACCGCTGATCTTTCAATGTTTTTTGTCTTTGATGATCATGATGTTAAGATATCTTAGATGAAATTTATGTATAAACTAATGTGAAAATTGTGTCATTGCTAATATTGTAGTATGCGTTGGTGACACCTCTCTGGAAATATTTATACTTAGAGAAGTACTTTCTCTAAGGTCATAAAACTTATGCTTATCATCTGCGCATTGTTATTGGTGCGTTGTGAGCCTATTGTATGTTGCTCCTAGATGTATTTCAAAAAAAAAAAAATGTACCATTTTTTTTTTTTCCCGAGGGGTGTGGTAATCTGTTGCGTGCATATTTTGACGCACATTTTACAAAAATCGATATGGCTATTTAATATGGGAAAAATATAGACATTCATTCATTTGTGTATGAAAATGCTGTCTATGGTAAAAGCGAGATAATCCATGTTTGATTCACACTTTTGATTATAGGAGTAATCGTTCTGGATATTGATCCGGCGCAAGGATATTGCGCTTGCGTTTGTACTTATTTTTTAGGGCCAGAAAATATATTAATTTGCTTATTGTGTTTATGGCCTGAATTCATATGTATTACATATTATTAGTACAAGTAGAATCAGTCCTATATTGTATATTTTGGATTGGTAGGAGGGACTAGATTCTTGTATTCCGGTCTAGCGGAAGTATGAGTTGTTTTGACAAGTCGTGATGAGTTCCGATGTACTGCTTACAAATGGCGGGGTACGTTTTTCTAGAGCTGGTCCTTTCGTCAGAAAAAGATGTCTTACGAAGTGGTTTTTCTAGTGAAGGAGATGGTGTCTCTACGATAGTTTGTGTTAGAGACTCTCCTTATGTCAGTATATAGATGATTCGGACTCCAGGTAATCCCAGCTCCTATTTTGATGATCTCTCGTCGGTTAGGCCTAGCTTGACTTTTTGGGCTTCGCTATGCTAGTGTCGTGTTTTGTATCGACGAAGATGACAGATTTTCCTGCAGCGGTTATGGCTACGTGAATTAACCTGATCACCGTAGAGCTGTATGGAAACATTTATGAAATCCTTTATATACCCATTATAAATTAACTCTGGCTTATATTCTCCTTCCTATGAATGAGTGAACGACAACTCAGGGAGGCAGCCATGTTGGATTTCGGTCATCATCTGTTTTGATCACTGCCAAGAGAACAGATTATTTATCCTATTATCGGACAGTGACAGGGAGATCTCAATCTTGCTAGAAACCCCCTTCGTGGTTTCATAATATATGCTACAAACTATGGACGTCAAGTAACTTTAGTTATTTATCGATCCGCCTTCACTGACGCGTTTAGTCAGATAGGGGGATGTGGCCATAATGTATCATGACATTGAACTTTTGATGTACTGCCCATTATTTCTGAATGTGTCATGACTTCAGATCTGCTATGTATACCTACAAATTGATATGTCAACATACCATGATGTACTCGTATGTCCCAGTGTGTACGTCTGAATAAATTGAGTAAACAAAGATTCCAGCAGTCTGCATTGGTGCCTTGTAGACACAAGTGTATGAGTGATTATATTGGTCAGCACACGAACAGTACACCATTCGCGGTAATCACACTCTACACTTCTACTTCATACATACACCATCCTGCGTCGGTTGAAGTGACCAAGTTTAGGGCCTGCTTCCCCTGGAGCCTTTGCCTTCCCTAACTCAGGACTAGGGTGAGTTACCCATTTACAGCTGGGTAGACTGGAGCATGCCTGATCCCAACAACACACCACCCTTCCTTACAGAGCATCAAGTGTGTGTGTGAAAGCAACTTTACAGAGTGGAAAGAAGAAAACAAACTTTACACTACCCTCTGATATTGGGGTGTAGATACGTCTTCTTGGGGAATCCCGAGAGACCTGTGATCATGGCGACAGTGCAGACCAGGTCACAGAAAAAGGAGGAAGAAGGTGAAGCCATAAATGCTCATCCAGAAGAGATGAGGAAGGCGCAGGCTGAGGATAGGACACTCAAGCCATGTTTTAAAAATTTGCCCAAATGCCACACACCTCCAAGTAAGGGAGAGTAATTTATGAAGTACAAATTGATATACAGGAAGGCAGGAACTAGATCCACTGGTCACGGACAGTTGGTTCTTCCCAAGGTATATAGGGCAAATTTAATAAGGAGCTTACATGTTGGAAAAGATGGTGACCATGAGAAAGTAGGTACCATCTGCCACAAGGTTGCTCGAAAATACTATTGGCCCGACGTAAATGTCGATATTGAGAACTTTGTAGAAGCATGTGGCGTATTTCATGAGGGAACACCCACAAATGGGAAAAATGTGCAGGACCTAGAAACGCCACGGGGCAAACTTAGGCCTGGAAGGAAAAATACTTATCATTAAGTAGACAAAGTGGAATGGGAGCCCCCTTTTCACACCCAGTCTTCACTTGAATGGATTAACATGGCCACTATGCGACCAGTACAAAGAGTAATTTTACCCCAGAATAAGATGACAATCCCTCGGTCAGCATTATAGAAACTGGAGGAAACTAAAAGAGAGCGAAGATCTCTCAAAAGTAATCTAAAGTGGGGAGACAAACCCAAGAAAAAAATTGGTAGTGGTCGATTTGTGAGTGATGATTCTAGGAAGAAAAGTCCTCACTATAATGCTTCTAATGGAAAGGACCCGACGGGTGCCATGAAAAACAAGTATGAAAATTTAAAAGTCCATATGTAAATTATTAACGACCTGGACAGATGGGAGGGCAGAAGAGACTGTTACCTCATCATATCAATATGTGAACGAGCTGACAACTCGTCTGAAAGCTGGATGGAAACTGGCAAATGATAATTTGAGTCAAGCCAGGAAGAAACATGCAGCGTATTTTAATAGGAAAGCAAAGGACAGAGAATTAGCTGTGGGAGAGAAAGTGCTTCTTCTACTACCCGGCAGCCAGAATAAGTTGCAAATTGGATGGCAAGGTCCATATACGATTCTAGAGAAGGTGTCTAGAACAAACTATAAAATTGACAAAAAGGGGAAGGAAAAGATATATCATGTGAACCTTTTAAAGAAGTATCTGGACAGACCAATCCAGGAAAATGAAGCTGGTAGACTCAAACCCAATCTGTATGAGAGCCTATTCTCTTCCGTTCGCTAAGGAGAAGGCATTGAAAGAGGAAATAGATTATTTGTTGAAGGAGGGAATTATTTCTCACAGTGAATCTTCTTTTAGCTCCAGTGTAGTTTTATTGAGGAAACCGTCTGGGGAACATAGACTGTGCATAGATTACAGGAAACTGAATGCTGTCACAGAAGGACAAGTGGATCCATTACCAGACACAAAACAGTTATTTGCCAGATTGAACAAGGCAAAATACTTTTCGAAGGTGGATCTTAGCAAAGGCTATTACCAGATTCCAGTGAAGCCTGAAGTTAGACCTTATTTAGCTTTTAGCACTTCGGAAGGGCATTATGAATTCAACATGCTACCATTCGGACTGAAAAATGCTCCGAGTGTATTTTCTAGGATGATGCGCAAATTGTTGGATCCCTTGAATAATCCATGTATCACAAATTTCATGGATGATATTCTCGTCGCCACAGAAACATTTGAAGAACATATTAACTCTCTGAATATGTTATTTGATAGGCTTAGAGAAGCGAACTTAACTGCTAGACCAACAAAATGTTGTATTGTATGCAAAGAGTTGGAATTCTTGGGACATACTGTATATCAGGGTAACATGACCCCTGACCCCAAGAACTTGGAAAAACTACAGAGAGCACCTAGACCACAAACAAAAAAAAAAGACTTGCGATCATTCGTGTCGTTATGTGGGTTTTACCAAAAATGTATCAAAAATTTTAACTCTATATGTGCTCCTCTGACTGATTTGACTCGCAAGATAAATCCAGATAAAATTGTTTGGTCATCGCAATGTGAATTGGCATTTCAAGGGTTAAAGGAAAAACTCACTAGCAAGCCTATTCTCAAATTGCCTGATTTGACTCAGGACTTTGTGGTGAGAACAGATGCAAGCAATGTAGGCCTGGGGGCGGCTTTGTTGCAAAGGTCCTCTTCACTCAATGGGGAATTGAACCCAGTCGCTTATGCAAGCCGCAAGTTGAACAAAGCGGAGCAAGGATATTCCACAAGCGAAAAAGAATGTTTAGCGTTAATCTGGGCAATAAAAAAGTTCCAAATCTATCTGTATGGTAAGACTTTTGTGGTCCAGACGGATCACCAGACCCTAGTGTTCTTATCTCAGGCCAAGCATGAAAATGCAAGATTGTTAAGATGGTCTTTATTGTTGCAACCTTATCAGTTTAATATTGAATATATCACGGGGTCACAGAATGTCGGTGCAGATTTCCTCAGTAGGCACCCCTGTGATCAAAATTAGAGTAGTTGGCAGGCGTGAGGAGTAATTTTATCTATGTGTATCACTGGTTTTTGAACTTGCATGAGTGCATGTTCTCAGGTGGGGAGATGTGTGGTGATATTACAGTGATACAACGTTAAAATTCCTCCAATTATAAAGATAATAGGTAAAATAACATGTAGAGATAAAAATATAGGCAAGATATGCCGAGGCTTCTTCTCCTACGCCAGCGTTTTCTAGGGTCATTGAACATTAACTAGCTAGAACATGCAGACTAAACGGTTTACCCTTTTAGACGGGAGGGAAACGGAGATAAAAGAAAAAAATATGACCGTCGGAACAGTGTTTGAACCTAAAATGCTATTTGTAGTTTTAAGAAAACAAATCACTCCACTAGGTTTTGGAACACTGATGTAAGGAATTGGTGTAAAAAACGGACATTTAGGTAAGGGGGGTTTTGTTTTTGAAACGTGGTAGTTCAAAAAAAATTTCAAAAAAAAAAAAAAAAAACAAAAAAAAATAGGCTTTTAAAATGTTACCGAGGTCGAGTTTTGAAATCTTAAGACAAATCTATATCGGGGCTTGTAATTAACCAGTTTGAAAAAAAAAACGTGGGAAGCGAAATTAAAAGCTGACCTTGCTGAAATGCAGAATAAACGCGCAGGTGCCAGCCTATTGACGGGAGGGAAAACGGAGACCTAAAACAAAAAAAAAAAAATGAGTTGGAATCTAGACGGGAGGAAACGTGAGAAAAAAAAAAAGTCTAAGATAAAACGTGTCGTAAAAACGTTGTTTGAAACGTAAAAAAGGCTAAAAAGGACGAAGGTTTTGTAGTTTTAAAAAAAACTCAAAAAAAAATTGTAAGTTGGAAAAAATAAAATAATGTAAGGAATTGTTAGAAAAAACGACCTTAGCTCTTGTTAGAAACAGTCGTATCTTGGACGTTTACGGGAATTGGTTGTTTTGTTTGAATATAGCGGCAAACGCCGTGGACGAAGGTTCAAAAACAAATTTCAAAACCTAACCTTGAGAAAAGTAGGTTTTTCTTTAATAATAAAGTTAGGAGAATAAAAACTAGCTAGTTTGATAGCCCATCTTAATCTGACAAATAATATACTTTTAATTACACAGACGGACAGATAACACTGAAGATATTGACGAAAGACTGTATTGTTCAATACAGACTAGCGAACAGTTTTTTGTGCATATTTTCACTAAAGTTACATTTTGGCGTCCTTGAGCCTAAAAATGCAAAAATCAAACTGTAGTTGGACTAGGGGCAAAGTAGGAAGATAGTAGCTAAAAATAACTTAGCATAAAAATCGTATAAGTTATTGGGGCAGGTTTGTGTAGTTTTTTTCTTGTAGTTAGTCCAAAAAACAACGGTAATTTTGGGAAAAAACAAGTTGAGACAGACGGACCGACAGAAAAATACTACATGCTAGACTGAGATTGGACTGAATTTGGACTTTTAGTTTGAATATTTGAAAAAGTAGAGGGGAAGTCCGCTGATTGGACAAAAGCATTTATATTATTGAATGAGAGACGCACGCTTGTGCCATTTTTGAAAGACTGTCCTTAAACACAGTTCGTTTATGCCAAATGAGTGTTTTCTAGAAGATCTTATAGATTATCAGTGGGACGCCATACTATAGCCAGCAGCTCAGCTGAGTTTTGCTAGTACAACGTAACTGTGTTTTCACATTTTCAATTGTGAGTTTCTGGTCTGGCACTACGCTAGTGCCAGATGCTTTTGTAGAAGTACAAGAGTGGATGCTGAAGCAGCCTAACATTTTACTCAAGCTACTGAGAGGAGTGGGCTATTAGACTTCTGTACTACATCGACACAGGCAGATAAGTGAAAATCTGGCCTGCTGTGGATTCATCAACTGTGTCCAAAATAAATAAAGAAATATAATCGTGTTGATAAAAACTGTACTGCAGGTCTATATTTCAAAGACATGAACTTTATAAAACAGAGATTGGGCATGATGATACCACCCCAACTAAACATCCAGTGCTAGTTCTTCCAAAGACACTGTAGGCAATATTAATATCAACCAATGTAACAATATATTTATGTATAACATTTTCATTTGATTGTTCACTATATATATGCACCTTTATTGATAAATACATATTATTTCATACGTCCTGACCAGAAGAAACATTTGGTTCAGGACAAAATAAATTTAAAAGATTGTCAAATTTAAAATTCTAAAGACAGTGTTAGTTGATTTTATCATAGAGATTATTATTCTTAGTATTAGACTTAGTATCTACATGTGTGTGTCTGTATATTTAATTACCTACACATCACAATTCAGTACCCTAGACATTTAACGTAGCTAACATACATAATAGCAGAATAGGTCTGTTTGAGGTCATAAGTGGTAGCAGAAAGGCATTCTGTAACTCACATAAACTGTTATCATCAGGAGCCTTCACAGCTGACCTCATCCAGGACACTAGGTAACATAACAACCACGCAATAACATAAAAAAACCCACTACAGATATGTAGAGACAAATATACACACAGAAGCGTTAAGAGAAATAGAAAGATACACATATATGTAGAGACTAATATACATACAAAAGCATAATGAGAAACAGACAGATACACAGATATTTAGAGACAAATATACATACAGAAGCGCAAAGAGAAATAGACATATACACAGATATGTAGAGACAAATATACACACAGAAGCGCAAATAGAAACAGACAGATACACAGATATGTAGAGACAAAGTAACAATTACACAAAAAAGTAGTGACAAAGTGACAGATGTTCAGAAACGTCGAGACAAAGTGACAGATATACAGAAACGTGTATACAAAGGGACAGATATACAGAAACGTGTATACAAAGTGATAGCTATACAGAAACGTGTTGACGAAGTGACAGATATACAGAAACGTGTAGACAAAGTGACAGACATACAGAAACGTGTAGACGAAGTGACATATATACAGAAACGTGTAGACGAAGTGACATATATACAGAAACGTAGAGACAACGTGACAAATATGCAGAAACGTTGAGGCAAAGTGCCAGACATGCAGAAACGTGTACACAAAGTGAATGAAATACAGAAACGTAGTGACAACGCGACAAATACACAGATAGATGCCTAGGGAAGTGACGATGATGATGATGATGATGATGATGATGATGATGAGGATGTTGATGATGTACTTCCCAAAAGCAGTGCAAGCTTCTCTTGGCTTTGTGCTCTCATCGTGAACGAATTCATTGTCTGGAATGCATAATTTGTTACATGGTAGATAACTCATGTATTAATTCGCTGCTTTAATATACGCCTAATTTCCCTTGCATGTCGCTGTCGCTTGAAGGTAAGTGTCTTACTAAGACAAGACTAATTGAAAGTTATCTCACGTGCAGTTTCCGGTGGTTTCTAAGGAGATTGGAATAAGACCACTGTTTCCTCGCGCATGTCGTATGAGGCGACTGAAATGAGGTTGTGTATGGAAGTGACAACCTCATCATGCAAAATAAATAGTCACAGAAACCAGTGCTGCAAGCGTATTTAAATGTTTTGGTGTAGGCTTCCCGGGGACAGTCGAAGTAAGTCAGAAAATGTCTTGACCTCGGCTCGTTATTAACATAAAGTTAATGCATGGAGGCATATTTGGTGTCTTTCTTATATGACAACCGGCTAAGCACAATGCTGCAGTATTCAAATGTGGAAGTGAACCCGTCTGTGAGGCTAATTACACCGGCATTGACTCTTGAAATCATCCACACACTTCCAGGGATTCCCCCTGTGGTGAAACATGTTGAGAACCCAGCATTGCACACTTAGCTTGAAGGAGTCACTTGTGCCTGAGACATGATTCTTTGGCTTTGACTTGGTTGACTGCATGCAGGAGAATCTCACTATGGTCCACATGATAGGCAGGGGAAGATGAAAAGTGGCTCTGTGCAGGACGTAACAATTCCTTGAAGGAGCCCAGAACCATAGTACAGTATTTTATCTCTGCGTATTTGGAAAGCCCCCTTGGATGGCGGGAATGTACAGTATGACAAACGCTTCTTCCTCCTAGCTTGAGACTAGATGTGATGATCCTTTAAATGTAAGCCAAGCTGGTGAAACTGGAGCTCATGACTTCAACTCAACACGTTTCGGAATGGCATAAAAGCTACAGGAAAAGCCTAGATCTACAGTGTAGATAATACCAAGGAGTCTTCAACTTGGGATTGGCTGCAAAAGAGCGAGAAGCTCAGCAGCCCTAGTTAAACAACAACAACAAACAACCAAACGTTAAAGAAATGTTAAAGGTCAAGAGCACAACATTCCAAGCAAAAGCGGCGTTTTACAAGTTCAAAAATCTGTTATGTAACAATTATTTGTCCGCGGAATCAAGAGGAAGAGCTCTTCCGTGTTATATGCAGGGAGATTAAAAAGCACTCTCTCTTTCTAAAAATGTATATCCACACTTGGACACACGTGAAACAAATATAAACAACAAGGAGCAATAGTTTTTATTTTTTTTATTCCAGAATCAGAATAAATTGTTTCCTTCCTACTCACATTTTTTTAGGAAGCTTTTCAATTGTGGAAAATAGAAAAATTGCCATTGCGAATGTTATTATGCCACGTGGTAATCTTCATTTTCATAGCTTCTATCTTCCCAAGGACATCAAAGATGTCACCTCCTTTACCTTGAAGTGACAAGTTGAGCTGTTATCTGAGTAAATTAGGTCATTCACCCGTCATGTTTGATTCACCCCTCTAGTTTCATTCACCCAAAACATAATGTCATTCACCCTTGGTTTCATCCGTCGCTTTTTCACGATCTATCTGTTATGAAGTTTGTGTTTCGTTTCGTGTCCTATTTGTGTATTTTTATTATTTCTGTCTATATTTTTTTGTACTAGTTGCCTGTATGTAACTGTAGCTGACGAAGGGTGAGACCAGAAACGTCCCGTGTTTCCTGTGTACCGTTAATTTCTAAAACTGATTAAATATTGTTTTATTTGTTTATATATATATATATATATATATATATATATATATATATATATATATATATATATATATATATATATATATATATATATATATATATATATATATACGTACCAGTTTAAGAATCACTCCATTGTGTTACCCTTTTGTCAATGTAATACCCGTTGGGTTCATAAGGAGCATGTGCCTTCAGTACATTCAAGCCAGGAATTCCTGTCCTGTGCCATCCGTTCAAGGTTTTCCGTGTTTTTCTTAATTCTTTTTATTTACCCTGGGGGATTACAGAACAAGGACTACCTTGTGGTGTTATCAACTGGTTAACAAAGTCTGAGATTATACGGCACAATTCTTTTTCTAGTGCTGTTATTTCTGCATCATAGCAGGAGCAAATTTCTCCGCAAGGGCCAAAGATGCAAGGGTGGTCTTCTGGGTGCAGGTTGGGGTATTTTATCACTGCACCATATCCAGCGTTGGTGGTAGCTTCAAAAGCAGATCCATCTGTGTAGACGTGGATGATATCTTGTGGATAATAATCTATAGTTTCAAAGGCGATGGTTTTCAGTAGTGGTGCTAGGGTGTTCTTGTCTGCTGAGGAGTCAGAGAGTTCAGTTCTTACTGTAGGAGTAGTTGCCTGCCAACAAGGTGGTTCATTATTGATAGTTGACATTGGCTTTCTAACTGCTGATAAGTGGTGTTTGACGCTAGCATCTTTTGCATTTTTAAGAAAAGATGTCTTTTGTATTCTGTGTTTTTGGTGCCACTGCTCTATCATTTTCCTATTCTCCTCCATTGTGTCCTTTCTCAGATACTTTTCGTCTGTTTCCACAGCTGAGCGTTCTCTTCTTAGGTTTAAAGGTTCAATATTGGTGTTGATTTCGCATGCATCTGTCGGAGTCGTCTTCATTGCACCACTTATAAACCGTAGAGCGTGATTTTGGACTTTGTCTAACTTTTGTAAGAGGCTTTTCCTTTCAATAGTTTGGAGGGGGAAAGTGTAGTCAATGACTGAGCGGACATATCCAATATAGAGTTGGCGTAATGAGTTCTAGTTTGCTCCCCACCTACAGGAGAAAAGGTACTTAATGAGCCTAAGTCTTGTGGATGCTATCTCAATCAGCTTGTCTATGTGAGGTGCCATGGTAAGTCTACGGTCAAATTGGGAATTCTTCGTAAGCTAGTTTCTCTCCGTTCATCCAGACCTCAATGTTTTTCTCATTAACTCTCTTGTTTTGACTAAACAGGCTGTACACAGTTTTCTCTACATTAATTTTAAGTTTCCAGAACTGGCAGTATACAGAGATGGTTGTAGTAGCAAACTTGTTTAAAAATTCTGTTGTAGAATCGAATACGGAAATCGACAGTGTCACTTCTATATCACGTGTCAGGGCAAAGCAAGCGAGATGATCCCAACGCATAACAAACATGGCCACTACAGCAGTAGTAAAATGTGTTTTATTTCAAACTTCGGAATGATGGTATAACCACCTGGATGGACGAATAACAGAAAGACTTGCATGTTTAGATTCTGGAAGTTTGCCTCTAGGTTCTGTAGCGAAATGGTTTTTGTTTAGAGGGAGAAAGTGTAAGTATGACAGACTTGATGGAAGAATAAAAGATAATCTTTAGAGGAAACTCTTCCAGACTGCAAGTTAGAATGCACAGTCTCTCCTCGGGAATTAGTCCACTCAAAAAAATTCTCGAAGAGAATTCTGGTGAAACTAAACAGGATATTCTCTAGGCGATAAATTCTTTATTCGATATCCTACAAAGGACTATGTATAGTACATATGGATGGATAAGAGATTTGGTGCCCAGCCACATTTAAAAATATCCCGACCCAATAGTGTTTATTAATTATGGCTCTGCCCCCAGGGTGTAGATTTATGTTACTAAAACTATAAAACCCAATTATATATTACAAAGAAAATAACAACAGACTCTGTTATGTAAAGTTTACAAAATAAAATGAAGATAGAATCTCACATATATTCAAATGTACAACTATATGTTCCCTAATCTATGAATGGTTCTGAACCATGTCAGAATTAATTTGTCATCATATGACAATAGGAATATTCTGTAGTGGTTCTGCTGGCATGTTCAGATACTCATCTCAGATGCTGGATTTATGCAGTCTTGTTGCCAGGGGTTCAATATGTCCCAGCACTCCAGGTCCAGCAAGTTCTTTTTAGGGTTTCAGAGGATGGCAAGCTTTCTCCGTCTTGACACAGGGCTCATCACCAACTGGGATGGAGTATGTCTGCCCTTGAGAACACTGCTTATGGTTTAGTCTTCTGGTATGACAACCTAGTAGGACTGGATTGACAAACAATTCACAAAGAAGGCGAATACACTTCGTGACACGTTCACATAAATGTAATTTGGCGGAAGGCGTTTTGGATCGGAAGATTTCATAAGTTGAATGTATGAAACTATATGTTTATATTATCAGTTCACTCTTTCGAGCGATATAGGAAAATGTTAAATGGACGGACAAATAAGAACGTTAGACGGAATGTTAGTTCTGGACTGTCAGGTTCTAACGAGACTAAAATGGACATAATCGGTTGACAGAAGACTAGAACGACGAAGGAAGAAGTAGAACAGTTTGTACAGAAGTCAAAATTTCATGCATCTTGCTAACAAATTTAGCAGACCTACAAAGCATGTGACGGCATGCTCTCCACATGGAACGCTTTGGCCAATAAAAAGGGGGAGCAAAATTTGAACAAGGGACACTGAAAAACGTTTTGTAACAGATTGGACGTAGAGTTGCCACTACGCCTTTGCCATCTACGGTTGTGTGCGGCCTGCCAAGCCATTAATGTTCTGTGTGATTTCGGAAGTCTGAGGGAAAGCTGGATTATGAAGACTATCATGTATATATTTCATTTATTACATATTATTACGTGATGAATATTATTTGAACTGGACAGCCGATAGGATAGTCTGGCACTCTCTCTTCCAAACCTCTACACCTCACGGTAGAAGGGGAACGACTAAGTAAGAAAGAACTGTATTTGTGTGTTAATGCTAGGAATTGCATCAGTTTATTTAAATTTGTGCATGATGAGAAGGATCAAGCATATTCAGGAACACTATAAGGCATGTGATTAATATTTGGAAGGAGCAATCTGTAAAGTATGTATGGATGTACAGGAGTGGATAAAACAAGATGATTGTTTGCACATATAACTAATTGAAATGGTTAAACTTGTACTGTATAACTGAAATGATGTCCTTGCTTGCTATGACTTTATAACGTCGACATCTTATTTTCCTGTTGCTCCTTTCCACCAATCATAACTTCCCAGCTTCGTGTCGTCAAGTTCACAACACTCTGTTGGCCAACTCTTATGACACGACTGACATTCCGTACCTGATTCCTGTGGAGCACATACAGTCCACAGCTGTTGACCATGTTGTGACAATCTTCATTCTCTTTTGTGCTCCTCGTATAGAATGGGATACTATGGCAGCGGTGGTTCTTGAAGCAATTTGTTTTACGTGATGAAGTTACCATCCTCATTCACGACCTCGTATTAGTCGCATCAACGACATGTCTGAATGTGCAGTGGTTTTATTATGTCTTTGTCTTTTCAAAGACCCCCGGGAGCTTTACTACATGCTCTTTAGATTATTGCTAACAACGTATTTGTAACAAGACATGTGATTATACACAACAGAAATGGAATCCAGTGGAATCTGCCTAAACAGCTTGAAGATCTGGATTTTACAGATGACTTGGCTCTTCTGTCCCATAACCATAATCAGATGCAAGAGAAAATGAAAATTCTCTATGAGAGCTCACAACAAGTGGGCCTAAAAATACACAGGGAAAAGACAAAGATTATGAGAATAAATGCAAGAAATGATAACAATGTTGAACTTGAAGAAACACCACTAAAAGATGTAGAAACGTATACATATCTTGGCAGTAATATAGACAAACTGCCATCACTGGTGTCAATACCTGGTCCTCCAGGTTGGGGGTTTTAGCATAGGGCTGACACCCCTGTCTATGTAAAAAGAAACGAAGTTACGGAAACGACAACAAATGAACAAACTTTGCTGCGGGACGGACATCCGGAGTCTGAGGCTCGTATGACTGTCAGTGGTGAAAGCCGAAAGGAAGCCACTGACACGAAAATGGACGTCCTGACCGCAAAACGTGAAACAAGAATAGGATTTTGAAATGTCAGGACAATGAACGAGACGGGTAAACTAAAACAAGTCACAACAGAAATGAGAAAAACGAAAGACAGGCCGACTGAAAACAACTCGTCGGAGGACTGTGGAGGCTGAGATGCAAAGAGTGAACCAGAGTTTGGCACTGTACGAAGGATGGCCACCGACCGAGCAAAGTGGAATCAATTTGTTGCTGCCCTGCAAGATGCCACAAAGCGCAATGGCAAATGACTGGTTTGACGGTCGGCGGCTAAGGATATAAGAAGAAGAAGAATATAGACAAAGTTGGAGGGACAGACAGTGATATCAAAATAAGAATACAAAAAGCAAGAGGAGCTTTCATTGCATTGGGAAATATAAGGAGGTCAAGAGAAATTGGATCCAACAAGAAAATAAGAATCTTCAACTCAAATGTCAAGTCAGTCCTATTGTATGGCTCTGAGACATGGAGAACAACAAAAACAACAACCAAAAAGCTACAGACTTTTATAAACGGGTGCTTGCGTAGAATAGAAGGTTTGAAACGGTATGACCAAGTCACAAATGTGGAACTGATGACAAGAACCAGACAAGTGCCAGTGGAACAAGAGTTGAGAAGAAGACGCTGGTGATGGATAGGAGACACATTGAGGAAACCTGTTGATAGCATTACAAGGCAGTCCTTGTTCTGGAATCCACAAGGAAAGAGAGGCAGAAGTAGACCAAAAACACATGGAGAAGAGAACTGGATACAGAGCTGAAAATGATGAGGAAAACATAGAACGGGCTTTAGCAGATGGCACAGGACAGGAAGATTTGGCATATGTTTGTTGAAGGCCTATGCTCCTCTTGGAGCTAAAGGGTATTGATTGATGTTATTATAGAGGGTAATTGTAAAATCACTTGTTATTTTTAATTTGTTAGTTCTTCATGTTATCCAATTACTTTACATGAAACAAACGTCACAATACAGCGATTTACCTGTATTTTATGACATAAAATGATGTGTCACATTAACACAACAGCGCAAGGGGAGATCACGGGACATGGTGGCGGGCAATAGTTTTTGCTCTCTCATGTAACGTTGAGTTCATTGGTCATTTTAGAATTGTGTTTCTTTTGTTTTGTTTTACTTATGGGAATAAAAAAATACAACGTATTTGTCAAATTTCAGATGGCAGTTATTACTCCTTGTTTCTACATGCATGTTATGTATATCCAGTAGGTACAAGTGCTGATAATAACATTTAAAAAGAAGAAATTGACTTGTCAATCACTTTGTAGAAATAGTAAATCGTATACTGTGATCATTTGATCGACCTTGACATTTAATGGCAGAGGTCAGCCTTTGGTCATGGCTCTCAAGTGACATCCTTCTCTTGGCTATTCGGCCTCCGTTTTGAACTGAACCCATTTTGTTTAGGGGGCATCTCTAAAATGACTTTTTCCACGGGTTGTTTCGCAAAGAAGTAGGGGGCATCTCGACTTGCTGCGATCAGCATCTCTGTCCTCCCAGAATCCTGTATTTATCTACTCTTGTCTCTGTTGTACACATCTTTCATGCTTATTCTGTGGTTGCTTTTTTTAATATATATATATATATATATATATATATATTGGGGTTGGAGGATGGAGGGGGGGGGGCACGGCGAAAGCCTGGATTCACTATATATATATATATATATATATATATATATATATATATATATATATATATATATATATATATATATATATACAGTAGAACTCAATTTATCCGAACCCCAATTATCCGAACATCCAATTATCCGAACACTTTTTCCAGAAAAAAAAAAAAAATCAGATGCCACAGTCATGTTAGACTAAAATTCTGAATCTTTTGATGCGGCAAACTTCAAATGTGTGCGAACAATTTGTAGAGAATGGGATGGGCTAATGGTCGGTCGCTTACGTACAGGAAGTCAGTTAGATCATAAAGTCAGTTAATATCTGGTTTACCAATCCAGTGTACGTGTGCGTTCTAGGTAGAACACTGGCTAAACAGACAGTTCATCTTAAAATAATTGTGTCTGCTACTACAGCAGAATAATTTTGGTGTACAAGTATTTCTCTGTGCGATGTGAAATTGGAAGAGGCTTTGTATATTTGGTTTGTGCAAAGAAGAAGCAAAGGGAAACCTATCTCTGGTTCTCTGTTGTGTGAAAAGGCACTTCAGTTCAACAATCAACTTGACGGTCCTCCTGACTTTAAGGCTAGCCAGGGATGGTTAAGAAACTTTAAATCTCGTCATGGCATACGAGAATTGGAGATTCAAGGGGAATCTTTATCTAGTGATGCAACTGCCGCTAAAAATTTTAAAGAAACATTCTTGGCTTTTTTGGAAGAAGAAGGTTATTCACTCGATGATGTGTATAATGCCGATGAGACTGGCTTATACTGGAAATCATGGCCTCAAAAATCACTTGCATCTCAGCGCGAAGCAGCTGCCCCTGGGTTTAAAAAGTGCAAAGAGAGAGTAACAATTTTGGTAGCCGCGAATGCCAGTGGAAGTCATCGTTTACCGGTGCTAATGATCGGCAAAGCCAAAAAACCACGTTGTTTAAAGAATGTGACATGTCTCCCATTGTGTTACAAAGCCCAGAAGAGTGCTTGGATGAATAGTGAAATATTTCTTGATTGGTATACAAATCAGTTCATCCCAAATGTGAAGAGGTTGAGAGAACAAGAAAAGAAAACTGGAAAAGTAATTCTTCTACTGGACAATGCACCATCTCATCCAGAGACGGATACATTGAATGCAGTTGATGCAAATTTTAAAGTAATTTTTCTACCTCCCAATGTAACAGCACTGATTCAACCAATGGATCAGGGTGTTATAGCAAAGCTTAAAAAGATGTACAAGAAGGAAGTCCTGCGTCGTTTATTGTTGGCTTAAGATGAAGAAAGTGTGGTGGCGTTTTCCAAAAAGCTTAATCTCAAAGACTGCTGCTATATGTTAGCTGATGCTTGGACCACCCTGTCACAAGATAATCTCAACAAGACTTGGAGTAGATTGCTTGGGAAAAAAGGAGGAAATGAAACTACTGCAGTGGACACAAATGTTGATTGTATAAATGAAGTTGTGGAACTGTTTCAAGCAATGCCCGGATTTTCGGACTGTGACAAAGATGATGCACACATGTGGCTAGAAGATGATAATGATTCTGGTTTTCAGTTTTTGAATGACGAAGAAATTTTGTCTTTTGTGCAAGAAGAAAACCAAATACCGATGATGAAGACTCCTCAGAAGTACATGATGTACTTGTAGATTATGAAGAAAAACCAAAACGTCGACCAAGTCCTGAAGAGGCCTTTATAGCACTAGAAACAGCGATGGCTTGGTACGAGCAAGAAGATGACAGCTGTCCTACACAGCTTCTGCTGTTGAAGAGAATGCGGGACTTAGCAGCCAAAAGGAGACTATCCAGTTTGGTGCAAAAGAGGATTCCTCATTATTTTAAATAGTGGGCTACATCTGTGCAAGTACATATATACGTAAGTTGCGCCTGGTTTTGAATCGTTTGTAATGTTATTTTGAAAACATTTCTCTTTCTTAACAAAAATAATTAATACAAGTAGTATATGCACTGCAGTGTAATAAAAGATTTTGGTGATACAGTGATCTAATACAGTGTGGGTATTATTATTACAGTACAAGTAAATATGTTTTATAGTGTATTTTCCTTGTGATGGTTAATTATTTTTAGAATATGTGTACATGTACTCGATACATTATGTAATCCAATTATCCGAACATTTGATTATCCGAACGATGCTCGGTCCCATGGGGTTCGGATAAATGGAGTTCTACTGTATATATATATATATATATATATATATATATATATATATATATATATATATATATATATATATATATATATATATATATATATAGATATATATATATATATATATATATAGCCCCTTCAGTCATAACTGACTATGGGAATGCGCCTCTGAGGTGACAGCCCTCAGCTGCTTATTTTCCTGGTGCTCCTTTCGACGTTTTCTCCTCACCTCTGCTTCTTGTGTGAGCCTCTCTTCGCCCAATCTGAGGTGGCGTCGTAAATAGCATCGCCACTCAGTGCGATCGGTAGCTTCATCCTCCCATGATGCTGGATCCATGTCCAGTGCCCTCATATCTCTCTTGCACACATCTTTGAACCTCAGCTGTGGTCGCCCAACTGTTCTCTTGCCATCTGCTAATTGTCCGTAGAAGATATCTTTTGGGATGCGACCATCTTCCATGCGGCGAACATGGCCAAGCCAGCGAAGTCTGCGCTGTCTAAGAAGCGTATACATACTTTGAAGGCCAGCACGTGACAACACCTCGACATTTGTCACTTTATCTTTCCACGAGATGCCGAGGATGCGGCGTAGACACCGCAAATGGAAGGTATTGAGCCTTCTTTCTTGCTTAGCATAGGTCGTTCAGGTCTCGCTGCCATATAGGAGTGTGCTGGTGACGCAGGCATTATATACCGCAGCTTTGGTCTTCATTGTGAGTTTAGAGTTTCCCCAAACACGCGATGTGAGGCGGGCAAAGGTAGCTGCAGCTTTGCCAATGCGGCTGTCGATTTCTGTATCCAGTGAGAGTTTGTCATTGATGGTAGACCCTAGGTATGTGAAGTGGTGCACCACTGCCAATTCATAGTTATCGATAGTGATAACTGGTGCAGCACCCACATCCTGACTCAGCACATTCGTTTTCTTTAGACTTATTGTGAGGCCAAAGTCCTTGCATGCTTTAATGAAGCGATTCATCAAGCTCTGAAGCTCAATATTAAGTTTAATTCAGTTGAGAGATATTTAGCACTTTCTTGTAACACATTGTTAAGGAAAATATATTGTATATTTTGCGTGTTGGCCACACTTAGTCTATTAACAGTTTAATCTACGCGATAATGTTCTTTTTGTGGTCAACATGCAGTTGCACGCTTTTTAATTGTAAATGAACGCAATATATTAATTACGTCACTAGGTGATTATGACGTATTCTGTTCTGCATGTAATTTATGCTAACAGTCGTACTATGCCTTTCGTTATAAGAATCCGTCAGAGTAAGACATTGATGCTATCGCTCCCAAAATATTTGAAGTTTTCTTACGTGGCTTAAGGAATTGCGAAGGTCGCCACTGATTTTGCAAGAAGATGCCGAACTTATGTATTTATGTTCGATGATTTAAGAGGAGGAATTTTACGGGAGCATTTTTATTATCTCCATTTTTTTTGGTCTTCGCTACTTGGGTGTTAACCTTTTTAGGCAACTCTAATAAATAGGCCAAATATGAGACGATGTATCACGGAATGTAGGAGCTTGCCATAAATGTATGTAACTACACTTTGCCATGAACATTTATTTCTACGTATAAATAAACATGTCGTTACCTGTGGACCCATTCAACAAGTCGTTTGGAGATCGTTTTATTATCTGATCGTTCTTGCATAACCCACGTCATTCCCCAAGACGTTATCAGCACGATATTCTACATAACATCTCTGTTACAAGCCAAGCATTCCTATCAAACACTCTCTACAATCAAAACCAATTGTAACACACATATAGGCTTTTTTATTATGGCAGTCACATTAATGAATGTTAGTTGCCTCCGTTGTAGTGCTTGGCGGGTTACATATAAAAACTCGGCAAGTATTGATTCTATACGCATTGGAGAAAATGAAAGGAAGTTGGAGGAAAGGGGGGGTAGGAGAGAGGAGGGGGAACAAAAGTCAGTTCCCACATATACAACAAGCACGTAAAGACACTGACTTTTAACTAACTTTCTGTATTCGCTACACAACCAGACATTGACGTTTGGAACTCTGACATCAATGTTCCACTACCATCACATTGTTATTTCCCTCTTAATTAAACGTTGATACATTTATGCGTTTTATCTAAGGGACGTAAATTTTATTACAAGGGGAGTAGTATGTGCATAAAAGCTAGTCATAATTTTAAAAAAATTAAACAGTTATTTTATATAAATTTGTTTGTAACACTTTTGTAGCAAAGAAAGCAATTACAGTACATTTCAAATCCCGAAAAAAGGTGTTCTGCCTCTTGTTGTTAATATAGAAATATACAGTTATATTTTAAATGCGATAAATAAATGCACGCTACGCTCAATACACGTCAGTAAATATGTATATCACGAGTTTCTCTAAACGCATAGTTAAAGATAATAGTGTATTATACATTTTTGACCGGCACAAAGTGCTGCCTAAGCTAAAATTGAGACGATGTGTTTGACAAGTCCCCTTGTGAGCCCGAAAATGACCATAAGCCCCTACCAACTTTCTCCATCAAACATTATAACATGAGGTGATAAAAGGAGCATTCAGTGCATAGTGACTTGAATGGGCATAAACATATAGAGTCCAACTAATATGTAAGTCTCTCAACCAACATATTTAGTCTCATTGTATGGCTCTGAAACATAGAGAAAAACGAAGACGTTATAATCAGCAGTGGTTGAATCACACGTAACCGTACGTTTCCATTGATAAGTCGTCTTTAGTGCGTCGCGTTATAGACTAACCATAAATCCTAACTCCTTGTCCCTACACGTTATCATGGTCATGTTTTGTGTAATGTTGTTCAAATAATATCAGTTCTATCAATTCTCTACAGCTTTAAAAGGAGAGTTAGTGATTAGAGTCCACATATCCTGGAAGCGAGTTAACAGCGTTGCTAGGCATTCGTTTCATTAAAAAAAAAAAAAATTTGGCGAAGCTTGTCCCGTTCAACCTAGTCGGTTATATTATGGCGCATGTCCAAATATAAAAGACCGTTAAGTCTGATGACGTCATTCAGTAAAATAGAACCAGACCAAAACAATAGAGGCAGACAACAAAATATAGAGGCAACCCCTAAAATAGACACTGACCAAAAAATAGAGGCAGACCAAAAAAAAAGGAGGCAGACACTAAAATAGAGGCAGATAAAACAAAATCGAGGCAGACACAAAAATAGAGACGATATCAAGAAACAGAGGCAGATATAAAGAAACGAGGCAGACATACAGAAACAGGCAGATATAAAGAAACAAAGGCAGATATAAAGAAACAGAGGCAGATATTAAGAAACAGGCAGATATAAAGACACATAGGCCGATGTAAAGAAACAGAGGTAGATATAAAGAAACAGAGGCAGATATAAAGAAACAGAGGCAGATATAAAAATAGAGGCAGATATAAAGAAACACAGGCAGACACACAAAAATAGAGACAGACTCAAAAAACATTGGAAGGAGCGAACTCTAAAAATAGACTCGTACGCCTAAGGTTAGAACACTACCTTCTGTGATCAATCAGCTCTGGTGATCTGAAAACTGTTACACGTTCATGGCGCCTGATACATGGTGTCCGCATCCCCCAAATCCTCTCCTATTCATCAAATACTACAGACCACAACTGCAAACAAATGTAAGTTAAATGTAGAATAAACGTAAAAGTAGAGCAGAAAATGAAAATATTAGAATTCATGTACAATGTCAGTTTATCCTTGAACTAAAAAGGAAACCAGTCTTGTTTATCAAAACAATAATCAACAGTTATTGTCAAACTCGCCACATTTAGCAACATATGTAAATAACGTTTGAGCTTTGTCAATTATTTGTTTCATTATAATGATAATAATAGCCCCTTCAGTCATAACTGACCATGGAAATGCGCCCCTTAGGTGACATCCCTCGATGCTGTTTGCCCTCGTGTCACGAAATTGTACCGTTCAATTTTTCTTCCATATTCTATATACAGTATATATATACAGTATATATATATATACTGTATATAGAATATGGAAGAAAAATTGAACGGTATATATATATAGTCACATCGCTATTTTGTGTTTGCTTGCTTGTTAGTGACAAGGCAAGCCGGACGGAAGTCGAGGAAAATAGCCGAACGACTGTGTTATGTTGCCATCGGAAAATTCGGGCGCCAACACAAATAAAGAGGGTATTAGAGTCCCGACTGCAGTCCTGAGTGGAAGCAGATTGAGGCTGCCGTGTTCTTTGGAGTATATGATACAGTGCCCGACATATAAGTCTTTTCCTAGTGTTAGTTATTCTAGGGAGGTGATTGTATTCCTGTCCCAACTAAGATGGTTTGGCCATGTCTGCAGAATGGGAGAAGATCGGCTACCACGACAAGCATGGGAAACAAAGAGCCAGGGATCCAGACCTCCAGGACGACCCAGAGTCCGCTGGGAGGACAACATTAGACAATCTTTGAAGGACCGAGGACTAGAATGGAACCAGGCCAGGAGGAAGACAGTCGATAAAACAGTATGGCGCTCTCTCTTACAAATCTCTACACCTCACGGTAGAAGAGGAACGACTAAGTAAGTAAGTATAAATAACTTTTCAAGAAAATGGAAGAAGAAAAATTTGTTTCTCCTGTTGTAGGCGTGTAGTGGTAGTTTATTGGCCTCCATCCTCATGAGTTGGCCAAACCACTTAATCCTCCGTATCTCCATATTTCCGATGCAGGATGGAGCTCCAGCAATTCCTCTGAAGTCATCACATCTCACCCGGTCTCTCCTGGCAACACCAATGGCCCTTGTCATAATATATTATCTCACAGGATGTGATTTTACTCTCTGGGGCTTGGGTAAGGGACATTGTTTGGCACTGATAGCAAAGAGTTGGTAAGAATATATTAGTTATCGGCTGTCGTTAAGTGTCCATATTGATGTTCAGATGTTTGATTAGTGGTAACACTTAGTAAGTCACTGCTGTCGTGGAATATTCTAATCCACATATATAAATTATCAAGTAAATATAAAGCCTAATAAATACATATAATAAATAAAGGAAGAAGAATGGTAAAGAACAGTGCTGTCACAATGACTGTACTCGAAATCCCCTTTGTTTTATGCTTCGTCTGCAAATTGTAACGCTTTCACGCTGATGGTAAAAGCTTACTGTATTATACCCGCTTTCTTCAATGAAACGTGTGCTGTATTTCTTGGAAAAACATTGAGAGGCAGACTGCGTAATGACCTAAATTAATCCTAACATTAATTATACTGCGTTACCAAAACGAACGAACAGATGGACTAAAGGATAAAAAGAGAAGGGAGAGGCAGAAAGCCGAACACTAAACACGCTTCGCGCGATACACAAATGCTGCCATCACGCGTGTAAGACTACATGCACTAACTTTTTTTTCAGACGGACAGTGATAAAATACATTACCTATCCCAGAGTTAGGTTTTAAAATCATAAAAAACTCTTATTAGAAAAGATAACATTAGATGGGTTTACGTTTGAAAACATAACAGTACCCAGACAGCACATCTTCGAAACAGGAGGTAGAAAATACATATTTTGAACGCAGCCACGTAGCTCTTTTAAATTTGGATATTTGGGTTCCTTAGGGCTTGCTGACAATGAATATGTAAAACGTTACGCAAATAGTCCAGGAATTAATAAATTATAACCAAAATAAAATAGTGGGGATGCCTGACAGCATGGAATCATTTCTGCTCATAAAAATTTTTTATAACGTGTTTGAAAAAAATCTTACGTTACAGAATTAGCCTACCATGTAAACTCCAAATTGATTGGAGCGCAACAAATGAAAGACTAACCACGATTGGTCGGACTATAAATACTATCTTTCGTTGTTAGGGGAGACGGGGAAAGGTAACATTTTTTCAAACACTTGTCGAAACGGGGCCTCATTGGCTAGACTCGCTGATATACTCACTTAGGAGCGTTAGTTCGAAACCACTTGTTTAAATAAGCTTGATAAAGCAACAGTGCGTTGAAGCCAGCTCAAATTTTGCTAAATAAAAGCCTGGAACATAAGCAGATGGGAATTTGTGCCAGTAAATGTGCCAGAATTCATTGCTAATCAACGTATCTGTGTTTATTCTATGAATTGTGGTAAGCTTGAACCATTCAGTATCTTTTAATGAAAATTGAACGTAAATTGTTAATTTATGCCTGTATATATATGTGTAGTTCAGTGGCAAACAGGAGATAAAGCCTATAATGCTCCAGCCTGAACAGAGGGTGTCGGAGGGAAGTAAAACGGCATGGAATGGCCAAATAGTACACTGACACCTGGATGATTGATTAGACAGAAATAATGCTGGAAGTGCAGAGGCGTAGTGACCATTAAGGAGGGTAATGCTGGTATAAAGTATTTCAGATGAAGCTGACAGTTGGCCTAACGCTCTGAACTCAATGTTTGTGTTGTATTGTGCTCAGTGTAGAACTAGAGTATCAATTAGTTATGAAGTAGAAGGTACATCCTTCTTGATTTCAGGGACCGTGGTCTTGATGGTACTGAGCAGCACCTGGTCAGAGCTTTGCTGAATCCAGAGTCGGACAGCATACTCCTTGGTCCATTTAGCTATCAGTGAGGTGTCTCCAGAGCCCAGGGGAGAATTCGAGCAGAGGAGTCCTTTCCTGCCGCCATCACGCAAGATAAGCTGATTTGGCCAGCTGAGCTCAACATTATGTCCCCTCATCTTGAAATGACTTTGTAAAAATAACATTCAGAGGGGAATTTAATTGTCTTAATATCAGGAACTGAGAACATCTCCAATACTAGTCCCAAAAGACAAACTATTGAAGTCATGATGACCAATACCAACAGAGCTTGAACAAAACAAAACCAGTATTACCTCATATTACTACTACACAACTGACACACATAGGATATTTTAAATAATATATGTCACTACATATATTCATATTGATAAAGTCTGTACATATACTTGTAATTAAAATTGATTGTGATTCCTGGTTCCTTTGTATTTGAATCAGGACACATATACCTTTATGATAACCATGAATACATATTGTTATTTGAAAAGTTATCAGTGACTCCTTAAGATATTCTCATAGAGTGTTATATGTATGTGAGTGTCACAGTGTTGTCAAGAGTAGTGGATTAAATTAAATTGTTTATCTGTCTGTTGTTGTGACTTACACTTCATCATACACATACCCTAGACACATAACGTAGTCATCACACTATTCCAGAATAATTCTGACTGAGATATATAGATATGTGGTAGCAAGTAAGGTTATCTATAATACACTACTCTTAATAGATATAGATACCTTCACAGCTGATCTCAGTCAGTACACTAAGTCCCCTATAAATATTTATAACATCCCACTTCACCACATATATTGGGGTCTCGCTCTTGGGATTTTGAATCTTTCCCTATTAAAAATATTGGGGGTAATTCACTTCAGGGAATATAAGAATTAAAAGGTATCCTTGGGTGGAATTAAATAAGGTTGAGCTCACGGTGCCTGTGTTGTCCATTAGATAGATTTAGAGATTAAATTGTTGGTTAGACATTGTATAAACTTACCTGATAGACAATGGCGGACCTGGCCAAGTTTCGATCTGCTGCTGTACAGACTGCAAAAGAGTTAGGATTAGATGGGCAAGTTATGGTTGCCTATGTTACTACGGAATGTGACAAATTTATTGAACGCGAAGAAAGAAGGTTTGAAGCCGAAAGAAAGTTAGAGGCTGAAAGGGAAATTAAGAAGTTACAATTTGAAGCTGAGGCTGAGACTAAGCGGTTGCAGATTGAGGCTGAGGCTAAGAAATTGGAAGCAGAAAGAGAAGACAAAAGATTAGCTGCAGAAAGGGAAGCCGAGGAAAGAAGACAGGCTGCAGAAAGAGAAGAGAAGAAATTAGCTGCAGAAAGGGAAGCCGAGGAAAGAAGACAGGCTGCAGAAAGGGAAGAGAAGAAATTAGCTGCAGAAAGGGAAGCAGAAGATAAAAGATTACAAAGGGAACATGAGTTACGACTAAGGGAGTTTGAGTTTCAAGGCCATGCTCCTGAAAATGGTGCCAGTCCCTTTGCCTCTGATGCTACGGTTACTCAAGGAGCCTCAACCTCAGCTATGAATTTTCATTTAGATCATTTTGTTGAGAAAGACGATGATATTGAGAGCTATATAAATAGATATGAACTATTAGCTACCACATATGGGTTAGAGAGAGAAAGGTGGAGCTTAAAGTTATCTCAGGGACTTCGTGGGGCAGCGTATGAAGTTTTTGCTAAAATGAGCAGAGGTGATCAGGAAAATTATGATATGCTAAAGCAGGCTCTTTTGTTAAGATATGAAAAGAATGCTGAATTTTATAGGAAAAAATTTAGGAATGCTAAACTACTGTCAGGTGAAACCTATCACCAGTTCTCTGCACGAATAGAGACATACTTGGAGAAATGGACTTCTCTGGGGAAAACCCAAGATCTTAAGGAAATGGTCCTTATAGAGCAATTAAGAGAGTCCATGGCTCCAGACCTGAGAAAGTTTCTCATGGAACAAGGTGCAGAGAGGCTGGGTGAGTTGCTAAATGTTGCTGAAAGGTATCAAGCAGCTCAAGCAGAGGTAACAGGTAATAAAAAGAAACAGGTGGACAACTTTAGGGCACCACAGAACTTTAATAAATTTGATCCTAGAGATAAAAACAAAGGTAAGCACCAATTTGATAGGCCACGGTATGAAAATAAAAATAAATTCCCACAATTCGATGAAAGGAAATATAATGAAAGAAAATCTTTCAACCAAGGAAAAAGGTGGTGTAAAAATTGTCAGATGGACAATCATGACACTGACCGTTGCAGAAGGAAACCTGTGTATATGGCAACCCTTCAGGTCAGGTCGACCTCAAGACAGGAGGAGGATATTATGTTAGATACCACTCCAGAAGAGATGAGGAGGCACAGGCTGGGGATAAAACACTCAAGCCTTGTTTCAGAAAATTGTCAACTTGTCATACAACTCCAGGCAAGGGAGATTTTTACATGAAAAACAAGTTGATGTATAGGAAGACTGGAGCTAGATCCAAAGGTCAAGGACAGCTGGTACTTCCTAAAAGATATAGGGCAGACTTAATAAGGAGCCTACATGTGAAACCAGATGGGGACCATGAGAAGATAGGTACCATCATTCAAAAGGTGGCTCACAATTATTATTGGCCCAAAGCAAGATGGGACATTGAGAATTTTGTAGAAAGGTGTAGCATAGCACATGAGGGAACACCCACAAGTGGGAACATGGATCAGGACCTGGACACGCCACGGGGGCAAAATTAGGCCTGATAATAAAAAGAAAAATAGATTTGATAAAGTGGACCAAATGGAATGGGAAGCCCCTTTTCACGGACAAGCTTCACTTAACTGTTTTACAATGGCCACTATGCGGAGAGTGCAAAAAGATGTCTTACCCCAGGATAAGCCGAAAATCCCTCAATCGGACTTAAACAAACTGGAGGAAGAGGATGTAGAGAGGAAATCTCTCATCAAGAATTTTAAGAGGGGAGAAAGCCCCAAAAGAAAAATTGGTAGCGGTCGTTTTGTGAATGATAATTCTGGGAGGAAAAATCATCACTATAAAGCTTCGAGTGGAAGAGACCATACCGGTGCATGGACAAATAGGTCCACACAATTAAAGGTCCATATGTAGCTATGTTAAGAACGTGGACTGATGAAAAGGCAGAGGAAAACATTACATCTTCATACCAATATGTGAATGAGCTGACCACTCGGTTAAAAACTGGCTGGGAACTTGCCAATGAAAATTTGAAACAAGCCAGGAAGAAACATGCTGCCTATTATAACAGGAAGGCGAAGGACAGAAATTTGGCTGTGGGAGAGAAAGTACTGCTTCTTTTGCCCGGGAGTCAGAATAAGTTACAAATTGGATGGCAGGGTCCATATACAGTTCTAGAGAAGGTGTCTAGAACAAATTATAAGATAGATAAGAAGGGGAAAGAAAAAAAATCTATCATGTGAATCTCCTGAAGAAATATTTGGAAAGAGAACATCAGGAAGAGACACACTTGTTGACCTTGTCCATCGCCATGGAGATGAAAAAGGAACCACTTTCATCATTTGAATATCCATTACACCCCTGTGAGACAGCAGCACAGGTGAAAATCAGTACCCATTTAACGAAAACTCAGAAAGAGAGAGTGCAACAGGTTCTAAATAATCATGCAGAGGTGTTAACAGACCGACCAGGGCATACAAACCTATTGGAATATGATATGAAACTGATAGACCCCACACCTGTCTGTATGAAACCATATTCGATTCCGTGTGCTAAGGAGAAAGCTTTGAAGGAAGAGATAGACTATCTATTGAAGGAAGGAATTATTTCGCACAGTGAGTCTTCGTATAGTTCCGGTGTTGTACTCTTAAGGAAGCCCTCTGGAGAACATAGACTCTGTATAGATTACAGGAGACTGAATGCTATTACAGAAGGACAGGTGGATCCATTGCCGGATACAAATCAGCTGTTTGCCAGGCTAAATAAAGCTAAATATTTCTCAAAAGTGGATCTGAGTAAAGGATACTATCAGATTCCAGTAAAGCCTGAGGTTAGACCATACCTAGCTTTTAGTACCTCAGAAGGACACTATGAGTTTAATAGATTGCCATTTGGATTGAAGAATGCGCCTAGTGTCTTCTCTAGAATGATGAGAAAATTATTGGATCCTCTGAATAATCCCTGTATAACAAATTTTATGGATGATATCCTTATAGCAACAGAAACGTTTGAGGAACACATTGACTCTCTGAACATGCTGTTTGATCGACTTAGGGAGGCAAATTTAACAGCCCGACCAACCAAATGTTGCGTTGGATGTAAGAATTGGAATTTTTGGGACACACAGTTTATCAGGGAAACATGACCCCTGACCCAAAGAATTTAGAGAAACTACAGAAAGCCCCGAGACCACAAACCAAGAAGGACGTGAGATCCTTTGTCTCATTATGTGGTTTCTACCAGAAGTATATCAAAAACTTTAATTCCATATGTGCACCGTTAACTGAATTGACACGTAAAGGACATCCAGATCGCATTACATGGACACCACAATGTGAAATGACTTACCAAGAATTGAAGGAAAAGCTCACAAGTAAACCCATTTTGAAATTACCTGACTTAAGTCAAGAATTCATAGTAAGGACGGATGCAAGTAATATTGGGTTAGGTGCAACTCTACTACAGAAATCAGATGCATTGGATGGGGAATTAAGCCCAGTGGCATATGCTAGCAGAAAGTTGAATAAAGCTGAAATCAACTACTCAACTAGCGAAAAAGAATGTCTTGCAGTAATATGGGCGATAAAGAAATTCAATATTTATCTATATGGGAAGGCATTTAAGTTGCAAACAGACCACAAACCTTTATCGTTTCTAGCACAGGCTAAGCATGAGAACTCTAGGTTACTCCGATGGTCTTTACTTCTGGCTCCATATAATTTTAGCATTGAGTATATATCTGGAAAAAAACCAATTTGGGAGCGGATTTTTTAAGCCGCCATCCGTGTGATGAGAATCACCGTAAACCCCAGAAATAATAATAAATTTCTCTATGTGAATATAGAATAAAGGACTGACATATAATGTCTGTTTTAAGAGGGGAGGTGTCGTGGAATATTCAAATCCACATAATATAAAATTAAATGTAATGGCCTAATTTAAGATATATAACTAAAAGCCAAAAAAATAAAAAAAAAATAAAAGGAAAAAGAGAAGCGTCAAATGGTAAAGAATAACAGTGCTGAAGCCCCACAATATTACCGTATGGCTTTTACTCGAAATCCCCTTATGTTTTTTTTAGCATGATCGTCTGCAAATTGTAACGCTATTAGTTTTCACACGTTTGATTGGTAAAAAAGCCTGTACTGTATTATTCCCCCCCCGCTTTCCCTCAAGGGAGAGATACGTAGGTGCTGTATTTCTTCGAAAAACATCATTAGAGAGCCCAACTGAAACCTAATGTTAACTTCCTGACATTAAATAACTGCTTACCAAAAACGAGAACGAAACAAGGAAGATAAGGGACTGTCCTAGGAAATTAAAAAGAGAAAGCAAGAGGCAGAAAGCCCGAAAAGCACATAAGAAAACACGTTGAATTACAAATGGTGAAACGGCCCCGTTTGTTCCACAGATAATGGTATTATGTTTGTCACTAATTTGTGCGTAATTGGGTTGCCAATAAAGAAATCAGTCCGCCTCCCAAGTGCTAGAAGCCCCCCTCCCTGGCAATGAATATTGACTACCCCTTTTTGCAATAATCAGTTTTCCAGTATTATCACCAAATGTGATATGTTGGTTAATGGGGTAAGTGGGGGAAGGCACCTATGGGGGGGGGGGGGGTTCTTTGGGGGGGGGGGGGGGGGGGGGTCGAAAATTTGTTTGGTTGGTTGGGTTTTGTTTTTTTTGTTTGGTGTTGTTGTGTTTTGTACGGTGTGGGTTGGTGGCTGGGTAAGTTGTTTTTTTGGTGTCCCCTTGGGGTGCGGTGTTTTGATGTGATTTTTTTTGGCCCATTGTGGTGGTTGCCATTGTTGTGTTTGGTATGTTGGTTGCTAGTGCAATGGGTTTATGTGTATTTGGTTTGAGGGTTGGTATGATATAATTTGGGTATTTCGTGGGTTTTATGGGGGGTGGTTTATGTGTTGTATTGTTTCTTTTTGGGAATCATGTTTTGGGTTTTGGTGTTTTGGTGGTATCGGCAGCAAAATTGGTGTGTTAGTGTTTTAGTGTAAAAGTGGGAGTAAAAGTGGGGTGGGTGGGGGTAAATGTACTTATGAGTTACAGGAGGAGTGGTTTGTGTTAGGGTTTGTAAAGTTTTTTCCACGTAATGATAGTTGGGACATGGTGGAGAAGGTTGTTGAGAGTATTTGTAATTACAAGTGTGGGGTAGGTGGTTGTCGCATTGGTTTGTGTGGGGTGTGGAGGGTACTGGGTTGTCTGGTTTTCCTTGTTGTTGTGGTCTGGTAATTTGGGTGGAGGGGTGGGGGGATGGACAAAAGGGTAAGATGGTTTATTTGGGTTTTGTTTTAGCATGGGATGGGTGCTTCGGGGATACACTTTATTCTGTCACTTACGTTGGGATCGGTGTACATGCACTAATTTTTTTCAGACGGACAGTGATAAAATACCCTACCCTTTCCCAGAGTTCGGTTTATAAATCATCAAAAAACTCTTATTAGAAAAGATAACATTAGATGGGTTTACGGTTGAAAACATAACAGTACCCAGACAGCACATCTTCGAAACAGGAGGTAGAAAATACATATTTTGAACGCAGCCACGTAGCTCTTTTAAATTTGGATATTTGGGTTCCTTAGGGCTTGCTGACAATGAATATGTAAAACGTTACGCAAATAGTCCAGGAATTAATAAATTATAACCAAAATAAAATAGTGGGGATGCCTGACAGCATGGAATCATTTCTGCTCATAAAATTTTTTATAACGTGTTTGAAAAAAATCTTACGTTACAGAATTAGCCTACCATGATTGGAGCGCAACAAATGAAAGACTAACCACGATTGGTCGGACTATAAATACTATCTTTCGTTGTTAGGGGAGACGGGGAAAGGTAACATTTTTTCAAACACTTGTCGAAACGGGGCCTCATTGGCTAGACTCGCTGATATACTCACTTAGGAGCGTTAGTTCGAAACCACTTGTTTAAATAAGCTTGATAAAGCAACAGTGCGTTGAAGCCAGCTCAAATTTTGCTAAATAAAAGCCTGGAACATAAGCAGATGGGAATTTGTGCCAGTAAATGTGCCAGAATTCATTGCTAATCAACGTATCTGTGTTTATTCTATGAATTGTGGTAAGCTTGAACCATTCAGTATCTTTTAATGAAAATTGAATGTAAATTGTTAATTTATGCCTGTATATATATGTGTAGTTCAGTGGCAAACAGGAGATAAAGCCTATAATGCTCCAGCCTGAACAGAGGGTGTCGGAGGGAAGTAAAAACGGCATGGAATGGCCAAATAGTACACTGACACCTGGATGATTGATTAGACAGAAATAATGCTGGAAGTGCAGAGGCGTAGTGACCATTAAGGAGGGTAATGCTGGTATAAAGTATTTCAGGTGAAGCTGACAGTTGGCCTAACGCTCTGAACTCAATGTTTGTGTTGTATTGTGCTCAGTGTAGAACTAGAGTATCAATTAGTTATGAAGTAGAAGGTACATCCTTCTTGATTTCAGGGACCGTGGTCTTGATGGTACTGAGCAGCACCTGGTCAGAGCTTTGCTGAATCCAGAGTCGGACAGCATACTCCTTGGTCCATTTAGCTATCAGTGAGGTGTCTCCAGAGCCCAGGGGAGAATTCGAGCAGAGGAGTCCTTTCCTGCCGCCATCACGCAAGATAAGCTGATTTGGCCAGCTGAGCTCAACATTATGTCCCCTCATCTTGAAATGACTTTGTAAAAATAACATTCAGAGGGGAATTTAATTGTCTTAATATCAGGAACTGAGAACATCTCCAATACTAGTCCCAAAAGACAAACTATTGAAGTCATGATGACAAATACCAACAGAGCTTGAACAAAACAAAACCAGTATTACCTCATATTATTACTACACAACTGACACACATAGGATATTTTTAATAATATATGTCACTACAATATTCATATTGATAAAGTCTGTACATATACTTGTAATTAAAATTGATTGTGATTCCTGGTTCCTTTGTATTTGAATCAGGACACATATACCTTTATGATAACCATGAATACATATTGTTATTTGAAAAGTTATCAGTGACTCCTTAAGATATTCTCATAGAGTGTTATATGTATGTGAGTGTCACAGTGTTGTCAAGAGTAGTGGATTAAATTAAATTGTTTATCTGTCTGTTGTTGTGACTTACACTTCATCATACACATACCCTAGACACATAACGTAGTCATCACACTATTCAAGAATAATTCTGACTGAGATATATAGATATGTGGTAGCAAGTAAGGTTATCTATAATACACTACTCTTAATAGATATAGATACCTTCACAGCTGATCTCAGTCAGTACACTAAGTCCCCTATAAATATTTATAACATCCCACTTCACCACAACTGCACTGGTTTTTCACATCTTGTTTCAATTTCTCTGTCACGTTTTCTATTTTTAGCAAGAAAATATTTCTTAGATATTTGAACTCTGGAACCTGGTTATGCCTGATATTGTTGACATGTATGTTAAGTGGACCCGGCGATCTGCTAATCTTCATAGTTTCTGTCTTTAATGTGTCGATCTTCAAGTTGTATTTTCTACACGTTGAGTTAAGTGCGTTTGTATGTTTTTTAGAATCTGTTTGATTAGATGAAGTTTTATTGATAACACTGACTTCACAGACTTCAGCTTTGATAAACGTTATAAACTCGGCATCATCATCATTGACACAGCATGTTTTAAATAAAACACTCATGTGTCTAGATAATAAACAAGAGAGTGAGGGAAGGAGTAAACTCTAAATATAGATTCGTACGTCTAAGGTGAGAATACTATTAATGATACGTGCTTCATCTTTGGACACCTTAAAGTAATAACAAACTCGAGTAATATTCCAATCTCTGTATAATGTATTCAGAAAACTATGAATACGAAGTTACAATAATATACAGTCAGCGAAGTGCATAACCTTCATGAAAATCCCAGATGAGTGAATACACAATATCAGCACAAATAAATACGCTGTCGCACTAGACAATTGAATGCATCCATCAGAATATATTCATCCACTTTCGCCATCCCACATCGCCATGCTTTCCCGTGCCTTCCCCTGTCCACCTCAGACCTCCCTTTTTCTTCTCCACCATCAAAATAATATATAATAATAGCCCCTTCAGTCATAACTGACTATGGGAATACGCCCCTAAGGTGACATCCCTCAGATGCTTATTTTCCTGTTGCTCCTTTGCACCAATCAAAAACCCCCCCCCCCCCCCCCTCCCCTAACATTCTCCCCTGACCTGCTGAACACGCAGTTTCCTGACTTCAAGTTCACAACATTCTATTGGCCAACTCTTATGACACGACTGACATTCCGTACCTGATCCCCGTGGAGCACATACAGTCCACAGCTGTTGACCATGTTGTGACAATCATCATTCTCTTTTGTGCTCCTCGTATAGAATGGGATACTATGGCAGCGGTGGTTCTTGAAGCAATTTGTTTTACGTGATGAAGTTACCATCCTCATTCACGACCTCGTATTAGTCGCTTCAATGACATGTCTGAATGTGCAGTGGTTTTATTATGTCTTTGTCTCTTAAAAGACCCCCGGGAACTTTACGACATGCTCTTTAGATTATTGCTAACAACGTATTTGTAACAAGACATATGATTATACACAACAGAAATGTAATCCAGTGCAATCTGCCTAAACAGCTTGAAGATCTGGATTTTGCAGATGACTTTGCTCTTCTGTCTCATAACCATAATCAGATGCAAGAGAAAATGAAAATTCTCGATGAGAGCTCACAACAAATGGGTCTTTTAAATAAAGTTTTGCCTCGTTTTGGCGAGGCGCGTCCCGTTCAACCTAGTCGGTTATATTAGGGCGCAAGTCCAAACATAAAAGACCCCTAGGTCTGCAAGTATGAATGTAATACACACTGAAAATACACAGGGAGAAGACAAAGATTATGGGAATAAATGCTAGAAATGATAACAATGTTGAACTTGAAGATACACCACTAAAAGATGTAGAAACGTACACATATCTTGGCCGTAATATAGACAAACTGCCATCACTAATGTCAATACCTGGTCCTCCAGGTTGGGGGTTTTAGCATAGGGCTGACACCCCTGTCTATGTGAAAAGAAAAGAAGTTATGGACACGACAACAAATGAACAAACTTTGCTGCGGGACGGACATCCGGAGTCTGAGGCTCGTATGGCTGTCAGTGGTGAAAGCCGAAAGGAAGCCACTGACACAAAAATGGACGTCCTGACCGCAAAACGTGAAACAAGAATAGGATTTTGGAATGTCAGGACAATGAATGAGACGGGTAAACTAAAACAGGTCACAGCAGTAATGAGAAAAACGAGAGACAGGCCGGCCGAAAACAACTTGGCAGAGGACTGTGGAGGCTGAGATGCAAAGAATGAACCAGAGTTGGGGGCACTGTACGAAGGATGGCCACTGACCGAGCAAAGTGGAATCAATTTGTTGCTGCTCTACAAGATGCAACCAGGTGCAATGGCAACAGACTACTTTGACGGTCGGCGGCTAAGGACATAAGAAGAAGAAGAATATAGACAAAGTTGGAAGGACAGAAATCGGATCCCACAGGTAAATAAGAATCTTCAACTCAAATGTCAAGTCGGTCCTATTGTATGGCTCTGAGACATGGAGAGCAACAAAAACAACAACCAAAAAGCTACAGACTTTTATAAACGGGTGCTTGCGTAGAATAGAAGGACTGAAATAGTATGACAAAGTCACAAATGTGGAATTGATGACAAGAACCAGACAAATGCCAGTTGAACAAGAGTTGAGAAGAAGAAGCTGACGATGGATAGGAGACACATTGAGGAAACCTGTTGATAGCAATACAAGGCAGTCCTTGTTCTGGAATCCACAAGGAAAGAGAGTCAGAGGTAGACCAAAACAAGACACGAAGAAGAGATCTGAATACAGAGGTGAAAATGATGAGGAAAACATGGAAAGAACTTGAGCGGATGGCACAGGACAGGAAGACTTGGCATATGTTTGTTGAAGGCCTATGCTCCTCGGGGAGGTAAAGGGTACTGATTGATGTTATTATACAGGGTAATTGTAAAATCTCTTGTTATTGTTAATTTGTTAGTTCTTCCTGTTATCCAATAACTTTATATGAAACAAACGTCACAATACAGCGACTTACCTGTTATTTTATGACATAAAATAATGTGTCACATTAACACAACAGCGCAAGGGGAGATCACGTGACATCGTGGCGGGTATTATTTTTTGCTGTGTCTTGTAACGTTGAGTTCATTGGTCATTTTAGAGTTTCTTTTGTTTAGGTTTGTTTGGTTTTTTTTGTTTTTGTTTATGGGAATAAAAAATACAACGTTTTTGTCAAATTTCGTATGGCAGTTATTACTCCTTGTTTCGACATGTACGAGGGACGGTCAAAAAGTAATGCCTCGTAATTTTTAATTTCATTCAATAGGCAAGAAAACAGATAAAAATCACATTGAAATGTAGCCCCAAGTCTGGACTTCAAAAATTTATTTCTCAATGTAGTCTCCGTTATTTGTTACAGTTTTTGTCCATCTTCTCACAATGGCATGTATCCCCGCACGGTAAAAATTTGTGTCCTTTTTCCTAAACCACTGGCGTACGGCGCGTTTAAGGGTCTCCGTGTCCTCAAAGTGATGTCCGCGAAGATATTCTTTCAGGGTTCCAAAGAGATGGAAGTCAGAAGGTGCAAGATCGGGACTGTAAGGGGGATGTAGTAATAATGTCCAGCCAAATTCTGCAATCGGATCAATGGTGCGTTTAGCGGTGTGTGGCGTGGCATTATCGTGCAACAGTAGTGCAGTTCTCTGATCTTTTAATGGGTAAAGTCGCCGAAGACGACCTCTAAGCTTCTTCAAAGTTTCAATGTAACGGTCTGCATTCACCGTGTTTCCCTGATCCAAGAAGTCGAGAAGAATCGAACCCTTCTCATCCCAAAACACGGAGGCCATAATTTTCCCTACAGATGGTGAACTTTTGAACTTCTTTCTGGTCGGCGATGTTGTGTGATGCCATTCCATTGACTGCCTCTTGGATTCTGGTTCAAAAAAATTAACCGAAGTCTCATCACCTGTCACAATTTTCGATAAAAACTCTTGTCTTTCAGTTTCGTAACGGTGCAGGAGGTTGATGGCTATGGTTTTCCTTGTTTCTTTATGTCTGTCTGTCAACATTCTGGGTACCCACTGCAGTAAAATCTGCGAGAATAATCGCTCATTTCAGTAAGATTTTAGTCATAAAATGATAATAAATACAACAGCCCTATTGTGTCTTACAGGGATGCTCTCACACGCCAGCATAGCGCTGAATTTAGTGCATAGGAACGGCTTAGAACCGCTCCCCCCGTTTAAACACACTCGCGTTCCTTGTGACGTACATTTTTAACATTTTGCCCGATTTGATAGAGACTGTGGCAAGACTTACAATTAACGCTTTGGCGGAAGTGTGCAGCAAAATATTTATCTGAATTAACGTATTCTGTCAACTTTAACGCAAATTTAGTAGTAATTCTTACATTTTTTGGTAGTGTTACACAAAACAATACAAATTATTAACGCCAATTCTTACCCGCCATGCACTCCCCCCGTTTCGTTTGACACATTCTGCCATGCAGATATACACGCGCAAGCAAAGCCAGCCAAAGCAAAACCACGCAGACAAAATTATTTTCATCCGTGCGGTAGCATTTCTGACGTAACTGAAACAAGTTAGTTATTTGAAAAAATAGATGCTAGCGAGAGAAGGGAAGAAGGCCGTCTTGTGCAAATTTTATTTGACGATTGGCAGTGGAAAAATTGTAAAATCTAAACCAATATCAAACTGACCATAAAAATCATATGATAATATAGCTTAAAGTTCAATGAGCAAGAATATGTTTGAAATAATGTGATAGTCACAATATTAGCCCAGTTATTGAAGAAATACTAAATGTCTACGGACACACTAACAGACTGACGGTTGTTCCTGCTTGTTAATTTTTTTTTAACGTTAGTAGGGACGCCGGCTTAGAAATAGCGGCATTGAGGTACATTCAAATTCCATTGGGTAACCAGAGAGTATAGGGGGAAAGGGGGGCGGTAGGAAAATGTAATCCAAAACGAAACATCTTTTTGTATTGGCATAACTAAGGCAGGCTGGCCAATCGACTACCAGACGCAGAGTTGGGAATTATTATTATTTTTTTTTTTTAAAGAACTGCATTTGAATTCTGGTAGTTGAAGGTTTCGATTGGCCAGAGATACAAAATATTAGCAAAAAGCTTTTGCTGCTCAGTGCCAGTTGAGAAAAATTTCATTCAGTTACGCTGAGATCAGCTGTGATAAATTTAAACTTAAATAATAGATAAATATTCACAGTCTGGGCAGAGCACAGGGAAACTGAGGCCATTTCTTTGGAAAGTCAGCGTCAATTGTTTATATTTTCTTGAATTGTGGTAAGGATGCTTTATGAATTACTATGTTTATTCCAACTACCAAAGTTAGATACTGCTAGGGGGAAAGTGAAGGACATGCCGGGAGCAGACATTGTTGCGTCCTCACTTTGAAATTTATCTAGCTGGTGTAAGTTGTCATGATTTTGTTTGAATATTATTGCATTAGAATAGTAATAAGCCTCTGTGTTCTATGAACACTATTAAGCATGCCTGAAGCATTTATATTTAAAAAAAAGAAACAGAAGAGAAAATAATACCAAAGGAAATGTGGGTACTCCACATTATTGTAGTGAGGAAAAATATGTAAACGTACAGTGGCGTATCTGCCATAGGGACCTAAGGTGTGGTCACAGCAAGGTGGGAGTCATGTAAAATTAGGGGCGAGTGCCCCTGTAAGGCACGCGAGGCTGACCCCATACCTCCTTAGGAGAATAACAAATATAGTGAGTGCTCAGATGTAAAAGGCCAGGGTGTCCTTTTGTTGCAGAGGTTCTATTTCCTGGTGCCAGCTTGTGACAGTAAACCTGCTGAGTCAGAAACATACTATCAAGTCTCCGACCCTTCATATGCTGTCAACAGATAACAGGAGGAGCTTTGTGCACGTTTGAAAGAGATTTTCTGCATCTACATATTGTATTTCTTTCTACCAAGGAATCCCAGGTGATGAGTTAGGCATCTGGGTACATCTGACACTTTCGCTTTAACAAACACTGATATTTCAACATATACTCAGGAAGTTTTGGGGCGTGATGAAACTACAGCCCCTTATACACAGTGACTCTCCCTGCTAGATTAATAGAGTAATAGCTGTGAACATTTCCCACAGGACAGAGATAAATATATATATATATATATATATATTAACTTTATAGTGTTGGGCAAATTGTCTTTTAGTTGATCTTTTTTTATGTAAACTATTCTGTCCTCATTTTCAAAGACCTGTCCAAGAGATATGACTGGACAGGCAAAATAAATTGTACAGAAAAGATTAATTTAAAAGAAAACTTTAACCACTGTTTTATTCACTTCCTCATAGAAAATTAAAGTGTTCTTGTAGTGTGTACCATCATCTCATTTCTCCCCTAGACATAAGGTACATCATACACCATACACTAGAGCCACAAGAGTGACCGTGTGAGATCTAGGGAGGTAGCTTTAGGTACCCTGCACATAATTCATCATCATCATCTTTTAGAGTCAGGGGCCTACATGTGCTTGACCTCACACAGTTTATGCAGACACCGATTTCATTCTTTGTTTGGATACCATCATAACCTCCCCAGTAAAATCAACTTTGCTACACCCACCGGGCACAAACTTTTGAATAACCCAGGTCTTTAATGATGTTCTAGACACTGCCTTTACTAATGGACAACATGGAAGAAAGTTCATCCAGTGTTACCCTATGGTCACCACGAATGACGCCATCAACTCGATGAATGTTGTGTGGAGTCATCTGTGGGTATTGGAGAAAAAAAAGGAAGGGGGGGGGGGGGGGGGGGGGGGGGGGGGGGGGGGGGGGGGGGGGGGGGGGGGGGGGGGGGGGGGGGGGGGGGGGGGGGGGGGGGGTGGGGGGGGGGGTGGGGGGGGGGAGGGGGATGGGGGGGGGGGGGGGGGGGGGGGGGGGGTGGGGACTAACTTTCTGTATTCGCTACACAACCAGACATTGATATTGTGAACTGTTATCAATGTTCCACTACCATAGCAATCTTATTTTCCTCATACTTAAACGTTAAGAAACAATTACGCGATTTTTGTAAGGGACGTAATTTTTTATTACAAGGGGAGTAATAAGTGCGGAAAATTAATTATAACTTAAAAAAAATTAAATAGTTACTTTATATAAATTTTGTTTGTAACACTTTTGTAGCAAAGAAGGTAATCACAGTATATTTCAAATTCCGAAGAAAATCTTTCTGTTATAAATGTACGCTAGGCTCAATACAAGTCAATAAATATGTATAACACGAGTTTCTTTTGATGTGTACAAACCCTCAGGTGACAATATTGCATTTTTGACCGGCACAAAGTGCTGCCTAACTAAAGTTGAGACGATGTATTTCTTCTTTCTTCTTCTTCTTCTTCTTTCACCCTCAGATGTCAACTTGAATATGTTCAAAGAAAGCAGTGGTCAGCCTGAGGCTGTTGGTATCTCCGTAGATTTTCTCTAAGAATGGTACTGGTGATGGCCATATGCGTTTTCTCTGTTCCTCATATGTTGGGCACCCTTTGAAGCAGATGTTCGGCAGTCATTTTATTGGTGCCACAGTCACACTCATCAGTAGTTCCTATTTGTTGAATAGATGGTATCTCAATCTGTTATGACCTGTGCGAAGTCTGAAGATTACCACTTGTTTACTTCTGCTGTGCTGGTAATACGGATCATTTTTTGTGGCCTGGATGCTCTTCTTCCCACTTGTGCTTGTATCTGCGCTTGATAAAACTTTTGGACTCCTCATAGGTTATATTTGTGTCAAGTTGAGGAAGTTTTCCCCCTTGCTTTGCCAATATGTCAGCCTCTTTATTTCCAGCGATGTTGCAGTGAGAAGGGATCCATTGCATGACGACTCTTTTGTATTGCTGACATAGTCTTTGAAGTGTTACTCTTAGGTCACCCAGTTCAGAATTACTTTGACTTTTCAGCGTAATCACTGACAGCGCATCTGAGAAGATAGCTACTGGTCTCTCTGAGCTTTCTTCTTTCATTAGAATTTCTGATGCAGTCCTTAAGGTCTCTGCCTCTGCTCTGAAGTTACTTGAAAATTTCCCTGTTGCGACTGCTATCTTTTTTTTGTTTGCTGTTGCTTAAGCTCAGGAAGACTCCTCCACCCCCATCTTCTGTTGCATTAGTTGCTGATCCATCTGTGTATGCATGGATCCAGGTGTTGCTTGGGTGATGTTTCTTTATATATTTTGTGGTTAGGACTCTGCTTTCTGTTTTTTTTTTTTTTTTGGCTGTTCTTTCTCTAAATGCCAGGAACGTTTTCTATCAATTCAGGGAAGCACTGTTGTTTCCAAATTTGTAGCTTGTGTGCAGTACATATTGACGTAGCTGTTGATGTTGCGTTTATGGGGTCTGCTCTCATCTTTGTTTTGACTGTCTCTACAACGTTCCTTCACTTTAGTCTTCCCCTTCCAAGTCCATTTATTCTCTGGTGCATTGGGTGATCTATCAGCCTCCTGAATTTCTCGGCTTGTTGCTGGGCTCTGCTATCTCTTCTATCCTCCATAGGCTGGAGGTGAGTAATCTTTTCCAACTCTTTTATGGGTGTTGACTTAATGCCCCCTGCTATGAATATCATTGCTTGGTTTTGAGTTCTGTTTATTTTGTCAAAGTTTGACTTAGCTGCCGTTGACCATGCTGCAATGCCATATTCTAAGACTGGTCTCACTCGCCCAGTATATAGATTCATTAGTACTCTCTCACCTGCTCCCCAACCCGTGCCAGCAGGTTTTTTTTTCATGATTGCTATTCTCTGCCTTGCTCTTGTCCTGTTTTTCTTAATCTGGGTTTTCCAAGTCAAGCGGCGATCAAAGGTAATGCATAGGTAGTTTTGATTGTCATCCAGATGTAGATTTTTCCCATTTAGCACCAATTTGGAGATCTGTGGTTTGTTAGAGAGAGAAAACACCGTGAATGATGTTTTCCCTTCATTTATCTTTACTAGCCATGCCTTCGCTCACTCCTCCAATGATGTTAGCGCTTGCTGCATCCTAATGAAGACGATGTATTTGACAAGTCCCCTTGTGAGTCCGAAAATGACCATAAGTCCCTACCAACCTTCTCCACCAAACATTATAACACGAGCTCACAAGAGGAGCTGTCATTGCATAGTGACTTGAATGGGCATTAAAATATATCGAGTCCACCTCATATATAATAGTCTCTAAACCCACACGTTTAGTCTCATTGTATGGCTCTGAAACATAGAGAACAACGAAGACGTTATAATCCGCAGCGGTTGAATCAAGCGTAACCGTACGTTTCCATTGATAAGTCGTCTTTAGTGCGTCGCGTTAAAGACTAACTATAAATCCTAACGCCTTGTCCCTACATGTTATCATGGTCAAGTTTTGTGTAATGTTGTTCAAATAATATCAGTTCTATCAATTCTCTACAGCTCTAGACGGAAAGTTCTTCTTCTTCCTCGTTCGTCCTGAAAAGGACGGTGGTTGCGTTGTGTCTGTTTACGCCTAAGCTGTGATATCTGCACCTTTCGGTCGACATATCCGACTTCTACACGGCATTTTTTGGGACCGGGTTTGCCTTCCCTCTTCTATCCGTGCTCGCTCAGCCAGACTGCACTGCTGCAGACTGTTTCTAGGACCACCACGTGGAGGTGGAGCACAGTCTTGACCAGCTCTGGTTCGCTGGTCCTGACGCAAGCAGTCAAGCTATGAGTCGCTGACTGCGTTCTCTATTGCTGCGTCTTTGTGTCCCAGACGGAGAGTTAGTGACTTAAGTCCATATAACCTGGAAGCGAGTTGACAGCGTTGCTAGGCATTCGTTTCATTTAAAAAAAAAAAAAAATTGGCGAAGCATGTCCCGTTCAACCTAGTCAGTTATATTAGGGCGCATGTCCAAATATAAAAGACCGTTACGTCTGATGACGTTATACAGTAAAATAGACACAGACCCAAACAATAGAGGTAGACAAAAAAATATAGAGGCAACCCCTAAAATAGAAACTGACCAAAAAATAGAAGAAGACCAAAAAAAAAAACAGACACTAACATAGAGGCAGATATAAAGAAACAGAGGCAGATATAAAGAAACAGGCAGATATAAAGAAACAGAGGCAGACACAAAAATAGAGACTGACTCAAATAAACAAGAGACAGACACAAAAAATAGAGGCAACCACTAAAATAGAAACTGTCCCACAATAGAGGCAGACTAAAAAAACTGATAGATCCAAAAAATTATGCAGACAAAGAGAACAGAAGCAGACATAAAAATAGAGGCAGATATAAAAAAATAGAGGCAGATATACAGAAACAGAGGCAGACACACAAAAATAGAGACAGGCGCAAAAAACATTTGGAAGGAGCAAACTCTAAATATTGACTCGTACGTCTAAGGTTAGAACACTATAAATGGTACGTGCTTCATCTTTGAACACCTTAAAGTAATAACAAACTCGAGTAATATTCCAATCTGTGTCTAATGTATTTAGAAACTATGAACACGAAGTTACAATAATATACAGTCAGTGAAGTGCATACTTGAAATATATGTATAAAAAGGTGAAAAAACTTGATACGCGTTGTAACAGCTGGGGCATAAGGCTGTAAGGCAGAGAAGAAGATAAATGAATGTGGAATTCTAAACTTCATGGTTTATATTTTTGATGAGGTCATCATTCAAATACCGTCTCTCACATGATATATCCCAAGTGTTTTATGATCTCCAACCTTTACCTTCTGTGATCAATCAGCTCTGGTGATCTGAAAACTGTTACACGTTTATGGCGCCTGATACAGGGTGTCCCCATCCCCCAAATCTTCTCCTATTCATCAAATACTACAGATCACTACTGCAAATAAATGTAAATTAAATGTAGAATAAACGTAGATGTAGAGCAGAAAATGAAAATATTAAAATTCATGTACAATGTCAGTTTATCCTTGAACTAAAAGGAAACCAGTATTGCTTATAAATAAACATAAACAACGGTTATTGTCAAACTCGCCACATTTAGCAACATATGTAAATAACGTTTGAGCTTTGTCAATTTTTTGTTTTATTATAATAATATAATGATAATAATAGCCCATTCAGTCATAACTGACCATGGGAATGCGTCCCTTAGGTGACATCCATCGATGCTTTTTGCCCTCGTGTCACGAAATTGGACGGTTCAAATATTTTTTCCATTTTCCTCTTCCCCCCCCCCCCCCCCCCTTCCCCCCCCCCCGCCCCTTACCTTTCTATTATTTCTCATTGTCGTCGCACATAACTCCGTATTAGAGTCTTTGTTTCTATTTGTCACACTTCACTTCGTATGTCCAGGCAAGTGTATTGCCCATCCCTGAGAGATTAATTGAATCACTAAACGTGTTAATACAACATTGGCTCCAGGTAGATGAGAGCATGAAGTGTTTGCTTAAGATTGCATAATCACTTCTGATTCAACTGTTTGGGACAGGTGATTACAGATAAACGCAATCTTGGAAGACATTTGGAAGAGTAAGCAGTAAGTGTGATATAAGTGAACTTTCACAACATTTTACGGATATGCAGGCCGCCCTCCTCCTTTTTCAGCCGGGCTTGGTACCGGCCTAGGCGGAGTTCGTCTTCGAGACATGAAGCATAAACACCACACTGTTGCGCGTCTTTTATATTATAAATGTCACTATTGAGTAACAGAATGGTTACTATGGCCAAGATCACTGCTAGGGTAGAACAAGTAGACACCACAAACAGCCAATATCGATCTGAAGCAATTGGGCCACAAAAGACGAAGTGAACAAATTACACCATGTTTATTCACGATTGACGCTGCTCCAAATGCATAATATTCTTATAATCCACATATATAAATTATTAGGTAAATATGAAGCCTAAATAAATTTAATAAAATAATAAATAAAGGAAGAAGAATGGTAAAGAACAGTGCTGTCACAATGACAGTACTCGAAATCCCCTTTGTTTTATGCTTCGTCTGCAAATTGTAACGCTTTCACGCTGATGGTAAACGCTTACTGTATTATACCCGCTTTCTTCAATGAAACGTGTGCTGTATTTCTTGGAAAAACATTGAGAGGCAGACTGCGTAATGACCTAAATTAATCCTAACATTAATTATACTGCGTTACCAAAACGAACGAACAGATGGACTAAAAGGATAAAAAGAGGGAGAGGGGAGAAAGGCAGAACGCAGCCGAACACTAAACACGCGCTTCGCGCGATACACAAATGCTGCCATCACGCGTGTAAGACTACATGCACTAACTTTTTTTCAGACGGACAGTGATAAATTCACTACCCTTCCCAGAGTTAGGTTTTAAAATCATAAAAAACGCTTATTAGGAAAGATAACAATAGATGGGTTTACGGTTGAAAACATAACAGTTCCCAGACAGCACATCTTCGAAACAGGAGGTAGAAAATACATATTTTGAACGCAGCCACGTAGCTCTTTTAAATTTGTATATTTGGGTTCCTTAGGGCTTGCTGACAAAGAATATGTAAAACGTTACGCAAAGAGTCTAGGAATTAACAAGTTATAACCAAAATAAAATAGTGGGGATGCCTGACAGCATGAAATCATTTCTGCTCATAAAATTTTTTTATAACGTGTTTGAAAAAAACCTTGCGTACGGAAATAGCCTACCATGTAAACTCCAAATTGATTGGAGCGCAACAAATATAAGACTAACCACGATTGGTCGGGCTATAAATACTATCTTTCGTTGTTAGGGGCGACGGGGAAAGGTAACATTTTTTCAAACACTTGTCGAAACGGGGCCTCATTGGCTAGACTCGCTGATATACTCACTTAGGAGCGTTAGTTCGAGACCACTAGTGCAAATAATCTTGATAAAGCAACAGTGCGTTGAAGCCAGCTCACATTTTTGCTAAAATAAAAGCCTGGAACATAAGCAGATGGGAATTTGTGCCAGTAATTGTGCCAGAATTCATTGCTAATCAACGTATCTGTGTTTATTTCCATGAAATTGTGGTAAGCTTGAACCATTCAGTATCTTTTAATGAAAATTGAATGTAAATTGTTAATTTATGCCTGTATATATATGTGTAGTTCAGTGGCAAACAGGAGATAAAGCCTATAATGCTCCAGCCTGAACAGAGGGTGTCGGAGGGAAGTAAAACGGCATAGAATGGCCAAATAGTACACTGACACCTGGATGATTGATTAGAAAGAAATAATGCTGGAATGGCAGAGGCGTGGTAACCATTAAGGAGGTTAATGCTGGTATAAAGTATTTCAGATGAAGCTGACAGTTGGCCTAACGCTCTGAACTCAATGTTTGTGCTGTATTGTGCTCAGTGTAAAAAGAGAGTATAAGTTAGTTATGAAGTAGAAGGTACATCCTTCTTGATTTCAGGGACCGTGGTCTTGATGGTACTGAGCAGCACCTGGTCAGAGCTTTGCTGAATCCAGAGTCGGACAGCATACTCCTTGGTCTTTTTAGCTATCAGTGAGGTGTCTCCAGAGCCCAGGGGAGAATTCGAGCAGAGGAGTCCTTTCCTGCCGCCATCACGCAAGATAAGCTGATTTGGCCAGCTGAGCTCAACATTATGTCCCCTCATCTTGAAATGACTTTGTAAAAATAACCTTAAGAGGGGAATTTAATTGTCTTAATATCAGGAACTGAGAATATCTCCAATACTAGTCCCTAAAGACAAACTATTGAAGTCATGATGACAAATACCAACAGAGCTTGAACAAAACAAAACCAGTATTACCTCATTTTACTACTACACAACTGACACACATAGGATATTTGTAATAATATATGTCACTACAATATTCATATTAAATACATTCTGTACATAACTTGTAATTTAAATTGATTGTGATTCCTGGTTCCTTGTAGTTGAATCAGGACACATATTCATTCATGCCAGTAATGAATACATATTGTTATTTGAAAAGTTATCAGTGACTCTTTTAAGATATCCTTGTAGAGTGTTATATGTATGTGAGTGTCACAGTGTTGTCAAGTGTAGTGGATTAAATTAAATTGTTTATCTGTCTGTTGTTGTGACTTACACTTCATCATACACATACCCTAGACACATAACGTAGTCATCACACTATTCCAGAATAATTCTGACTGAGATATATAGATATGTGGCAGCAAGTAAGGTTATCTATAATACACTACTCTTAATAGATATAGATACCTTCACAGCTGATCTCAGTCAGTACACTAAGTCCCCTATAAATATTTATAACATCCCACTTCACCACATATATTGGGGTCTCGCTCTTGGGATTTTGAATCTTTCCCTATTAAAAATATTGGGGGTAATTCACTTCAGGGAATATAAGAATTAAAAGGTATCCTTGGGTGGAATTAAATAAGGTTGAGCTCACGGTGCCTGTGTTGTCCATTAAATATATTTAGCGATTAAATTGTTGGTTAGACATTGTAGAAATTTACCTGATAGACAATGGCGGACCTGGCCAAGTTTCGATCTGCTGCTGTACAGACTGCAAAAGAGTTAGGATTAGATGGGCAAGTTATGGTTGCCTATGTCACTACGGAATGTGACAAATTTATTGAACGCGAAGAAAGAAGATTAGAAAAAGAAGCCGAAAGAAGGTTAGAGGCTGAAAGGGAAATTAAGAAGTTACAATTTGAAGCTGAGGCTGAGACTAAGAGGTTGCAGATTGAGGCTGAGGCAAAGAAATTGGAAGCAGGAGAAAGAAGATTGACTGCAGAAAGAGAAGACAAGCTGCAGAAAGGGAAGCAGAAAAGGAGGAGAAGAGATTACAAAGGGAACATGAGTTACGACTAAGGGAGTTTGAGTTTCAAGGCCATGCTCCTGAAAATGGTGCCAGTCCCTTTGCCTCTGATGCTACGGTTACTCAGGGAGCCTCAACCTCAGCTATGAATTTTCATTTAGATCATTTTGTTGAGAAAGACGATGATATAGAGAGCTATATAAATAGGTATGAACTATTAGCTACCACGTATGGGTTAGAGAGAGAAAGGTGGAGCTTAAAGTTATCTCAGGGACTTCGTGGGGCAGCTTATGAAGTTTTTGCAAAAATGAGCAGAGGTGATCAGGAAAATTATGACATGCTAAAGCAGGCTCTTTTGTTAAGATATGAAAAGAATGCTGAATTTTATAGGAAAAAATTTAGGAATGCTAAACTACTGTCAGGTGAAACCTATCACCAGTTCTCTGCACGAATAGAGACATACTTGGAGAAATGGACTTCTCTGGGGAAAACCCAAGATCTTAAGGAAATGGTCCTTATAGAGCAATTAAGAGAGTCCATGGCTCCAGACCTGAGAAAGTTTCTCATGGAACAAGGTGCAGAGAGGCTGGGTGAGTTGCTAAATGTTGCTGAAAGGTATCAAGCAGCTCAAGCAGAGGTAATAGGTAATAAAAAGAAACAAGTGGATAACTTTAGGGCACCACAGAACTTTAATAAATTTGATCCTAGGGATCAAAACAAAGGTAAGCACCAATTTGATAGGCCACGGTATGAAAATAAAAATAAATTCCCACAATTCGATGAAAGGAAATATGATGAAAGAAAATCTTTCAACCAAGGAAAAAGATGGTGTAAGAATTGTCAGATGGACAATCATGACACTGACCGTTGCAGAAGGAAACCTGTGTATATGGCCACCCTTCAGGTCAGGTCGACCTCAAGACAGGAGGAGGATATTATGTTAGATACCACTCCAGAAGAGATGAGGAAGGCACAGCTGGGGATAAAACACTCAAGCCTTGTTTCAGGAAATTGTCAACTTGTCATACAACTCCAGGCAAGGGAGATTTTTACATGAAAAACAAGTTGATGTATAGGAAGGCCGGAACTAGATCCCATGGTCACGGACAGCTGGTTCTTCCAAAAAGATACAGGACAGAATTAATAAGGAGCCTACATGTGAAACCAGATGGGGACCATGAGAAGATAGGTACCATCATTCAAAAGGTGGCTCACAATTATTATTGGCCCAAAGCAAGATGGGACATTGAGAATTTTGTAGAAAGGTGTAGCATAGCACATGAGGGAACACCCACAAGTGGGAACATGGATCAGGACCTGGACACGCCACGGGGCAAAATTAGGCCTGATAATAAAAAGAAAAATAGATTTGATAAAGTAAACCAAATGGAATGGGAAGCCCCTTTTCACGGACAAGCTTCACTTAACTGTTTTACAATGGCCACTATGCGGAGAGTGCAAAAAGATGTCTTACCCCAGGATAAGCCGACAATCCCTCAATCGGACTTAAACAAACTGGAGGAAGAAGATGTAGAGAGGAAATCTCTCATCAAGAATTTTAAGTGGGGAGAAAGCCCCAAAAGAAAAATTGGTAGCGGTCGTTTTGTGAATGATAATTCTGGGAGGAAAAATCATCACTATAAAGCTTCGAGGGGAAGAGACCATACCGGTGCATGGACAAATAGGTCCACACAATTAAAGGTCCATATGTAGCTATGTTAAGAACGTGGACTGATTAAAAGGCAGAGGAAAACATTACATCTTCATACCAATATGTGAATGAGCTGACCACTCGGTTAAAAACTGGCTGGAAACTTGCCAATGAAAATTTGAAACAAGCCAGGAAGAAACATGCTGCCTATTATAACAGGAAGGCGAAAGACAGAGATTTGGCTGTGGGAGAGAAGGTACTGCTTCTTTTGCCCGGGAGTCAGAATAAGTTACAAATTGGATGGCAGGGTCCATATACAGTTCTAGAGAAGGTGTCTAGAACAAATTATAAGATAGATAAGAAGGGGAAAGAAAAAATCTATCATGTGAATCTCCTGAAGAAATATTTGGAAAGAGAACATCAGGAAGAGACACACTTGTTGACCTTGTCCATCGCCATGGAGATGAAAAAGGAACCACTTTCATCATTTGAATATCCATTACACCCCTGTGAGACAGCAGCACAGGTGAAAATCAGTACACATTTAACGAAAACTCAGAAAGAGAGAGTGCAACAGGGTCTAAATAATCATGCAGAGGTGTTAACAGACCGACCAGGGGGTACAAACTTATTGGAATATGATATGAAACTGATAGACCCCACACCTGTCTGTATGAAACCATATTCGATTCCTTTTGCTAAGGAGAAAGCTTTGAAGGAAGAGATAGACTATCTATTGAAGGAAGAAATTATTTCGCACAGTGAGTCTTCGTATAGTTCCGGTGTAGTACTCTTAAGGAAGCCCTCTGGAGAACATAGACTCTGTATAGATTACAGGAGACTGAATGCTATTACAGAAGGACAGGTGGATCCATTGCCGGATACAAATCAGCTGTTTGCCAGACTAAATAAAGCTAAATATTTCTCAAAAGTGGATCTGAGTAAAGGATACTATCAGATTCCAGTAAAGCCTGAGTTAGACCATACCTAGCTTTTAGTACCTCAGAAGAAGACACTATGAGTTTAATAGATTGCCATTTGGATTGAAGAATGCGCCTAGTGTCTTCTCTAGAATGATGAGAAAATTATTGGATCCTCTGAATAATCCCTGTATAACAAATTTTATGGATGATATCCTTATAGCAACAGAAACATTTGAGGAACACATTGACTCTCTGAACATGCTGTTTAATCGACTTAGGGAGGCAAATTTAACAGCCCGACCAACCAAATGTTGCGTTGGATGTAAAGAATTGGAATTTTTGGGACACACAGTTTATCAGGGAAACATGACCCCTGACCCAAAGAATTTAGAGAAACTACAGAAAGCCCCGAGACCACAAACCAAGAAGGACGTGAGATCCTTTGTCTCATTATGTGGTTTCTACCAGAAGTATATCAAAAACTTTAATTCCATATGTGCACCGTTAACTGAATTGACACGTAAGGGACATCCAGATCGCATTACATGGACACCACAATGTGAAATGACTTACCAAGAATTGAAGGAAAAGCTCACAAGTAAACCCATTTTGAAATTACCTGACTTAAGTCAAGAATTCATAGTAAGGACGGATGCAAGTAATATTGGGCTAGGAGCAACTCTACTACAGAAATCAGATGCATTGGATGGGGAATTAAGCCCAGTGGCATATGCTAGCAGAAAGTTGAATAAAGCTGAAATCAACTACTCAACTAGCGAAAAGAATGTCTTGCAGTAATATGGGCGATAAAGAAATTCAATATTTATCTATATGGGAAGGCATTTAAGTTGCAAACAGACCACAAACCTTTATCGTTTCTAGCACAGGCTAAGCATGAGAACTCTAGGTTACTCCGATGGTCTTTACTTTTGGCTCCATATAATTTTAGCATTGAGTATATATCTGGAAAAACCAATTTGGGAGCGGATTTTTTAAGCCGCCATCCGTGTGATGAGAATCACCGTAAAACCCAGAAATAATAATAAATTTCTCTATGTGTATATAGAATAAAGGACTGACATATAATGTCTGTTTTAAGAGGGGAGGTGTCGTGGAATATTCTAATCCACATATATAAATTATTAGGTAAATATGAAGCCTAACAAATAAAATAAATAAAGGAAGAAGAATGGTAAAGAACAGTGCTGTCACAATGACAGTACTCGAAATCCCCTTTGTTTTATGCTTCGTCTGCAAATTGTAACGCTTTCACGCTGATGGTAAAAGCTTACTGTATTATACCCGCTTTCTTCAATGAAACGTGTGCTGTATTTCTTGGAAAAACATTGAGAGGCAGACTGCGTAATGACCTAAATTAATCCTAACATTAATTATACTGCGTTACCAAAACGAACGAACAGATGGACTAAAGGATAAAGAGAGAAGGGAGAGGCAGAAAGCCGAACACTAAACACGCGTCGCGCGATACACAAATGCTGCCATCACGCGTGTAAGACTACATGCACTAACTTTTTTTTCAGACGGACAGTGATAAATTCACTACCCTTCCCAGAGTTAGGTTTTAAAATCACAAAAAAACGCTTATTAGGAAAGATAACAATAGATGGGTTTACGGTTGAAAACATAACAGTACCCAGACAGCACATCTTCGAAACAGGAGGTAGAAAATACATATTTTGAACGCAGCCACGTAGCTCTTTTAAATTTGGATATTTGGGTTCCTTAGGGCTTGCTGACAAAGAATATGTAAAACGTTACGCAAATAGTCCAGGAATTAATAAATTATAACCAAAATAAAATATTGGGGATGCCTGACAGCATGAAATCATTTCTGCTCATAAAATTTTTTTTATAACGTGTTTGAAAAAAACCTTACGTTACATAAATAGCCTACCATGTAAACTCCAAATTGATTGGAGCGCAACAAATGAAAGACTAACCACGATTGGTCGGGCTATAAATACTATCTTTCGTTGTTAGGGGAGACGTAGAAAGGTAACATTTTTTCAAACACTTGTCGAAACGTGGCCTCATTGGCTAGACTCGCTGATATACTCACTTAGGAGCGTTAGTTCGAGACCACTTGTTTAAATAAGCTTGATAAAGCAACAGTGCGTTGAAGCCAGCTCACATTTTTGCTAAAAATAAAAGCCTGGAACATAAGCAGATGGGAATTTGTGCCAGTATTTGTGCCAGAATTCATTGCTAATCAACGTATCTGTGTTTGTTTCCATGAAATTGTGGTAAGCTTGAACCATTCAGTATCTTTTAATGAAAATTGAATGTAAATTGTTAATTTATGCCTGTATATATATGTGTAGTTCAGTGGCAAACAGGAGATAAAGCCTATAATGCTCCAGCCTGAACAGAGGGTGTCGGAGGGAAGTAAAACGGCATGGAATGGCCAAATAGTACACTGACACCTGGATGATTGACTAGACAGAAATAATGCTGGAAGTGCAGAGGCGTGGTAACCATTAAGGAGGTTAATGCTGGTATAAAGTATTTCAGATGAAGCTGACAGTTGGCCTAACGCTCTGAACTCAATGTTTGTGATGTATTGTGCTCAGTGTAAAAAGAGAGTATAAATTAGTTATGAAGTAGAAGGTACATCCTTCTTGTTTTCAGGGACCGTGGTCTTGATGGTATTGAGCAGCACCTGGTCAGAGCTTTGCTGAATCCAGAGTCGGACAGCATACTCCTTGGTCTTTTTAGCTATCAGTGAGGTGTCTCCAAGCCCAGAGGAGAATTCGAGCAGAGGAGTCCTTTCCTGCCGCCATCACGCAAGATAAGCTGATTTGGCCAGCTGAGCTCAACATTATGTCCCCTCATCTTGAAATGACTTTGTAAAAATAACCTTAAGAGGGGAATTTAATTGTCTTAATATCAGGAACTGAGAACATCTCCAATACTAGTCCCTAAAGACAAACTATTGAAGTCATGATGACAAATACCAACAGAGCTTGAACAAAACAAAACCAGTATTACCTCATTTTACTACTACACAACTGACACACATAGGATATTTGTAATAATATATGTCACTACAATATTCATATTAAATACATTCTGTACATAACTTGTAAGTTAAATTGATTGTGATTCCTGGTTCCCTTGTAGTTGTGTCAAGTGTAGTGGAATAAATTAAATTGTTTATCCGTCTGTTGTTGTTATGACTTACACTTCATCATACACATACCCTAGACACATAACGTAGTCATCACACTATTCCAGAATAATTCTGACTGAGATATATAGATATGTGGTAGCAAGTAAGGTTATCTATAATACACTACTCTTCTTAGATATAGATACCTTCACAGCTGATCTCAGTCAGTACACTAAGTCCCCTATAAATATTTATAACATCCCACTTCACCACACACATTTATATTATATCTGTCACACTCGACATTAAGAATCCATTTTCCCTTTAAACAAAGATAGCTAGATACACCTCACAAACGATCTTGATGTACTAGTGATGGAACAACATTAGGGCTGTAGAATAATTCTGTATTATTCATGAGCTCAAACACTTGCGTCCAATCGCAATGACACACAAATGTAGAATAACCTGCACTTCTGCCTTCTTAGTTTTTTGTCTGCCAAAATCACCATAGAGGCAATGACGTCACTTCCTGTATTAATAAATGACTTCGTATAAAATAAACAAACAAGGAGCCCTGTCGAGCTACCTAATGATATCGACACAATCGTTATGAATTTTAATCATAACACACAAAATAGATCGTTCCGATTTCTTTAATGGGTTACTTTCTAGTATCATTATAACATACATGAAAATTGTGGATAGTGACTGTGTTAATGACATCATCTCTTACATAAATAAATAAAGCTGAAGGCCAGGGCGAAGCAAATAAAACATAAATCCGACAAGAACAATGGCATATCTAATATGATCTCTTGTTTAAAAAAAGATGCCATAATTATACGATCGCCAGGATTTGTGATTATGTTTAGAGACGACTTGTGATTATGTTTAGAGACGACTTGTGATTATGTTTAGAGACGATCCAGAGCAAAGGGAAAAGGGACAAGCATCGAAAAGTCTTAAAATCAAAATGTGCAAACTGAAGGAGATGAAGAGAAATTGACAGAAGTAAAACACAAGAATTAGCAAAACAAGAAAGGCGAAAGCAGCAAAAAGAATTACGAGAAATACGAGATTTAAGAAAACGATAAGAAGACAGCAGTACCAAGACAGTCAACATAAATACGAATAATAACAAGCAAGATAATGCGGCCATCGAGAAGAGCAATAGAAAATAGAAAATGAAAAAGATAGTGCATGCACAGAGTAATAAAAAACGCAAGAATAAAGGTGAGTCTAGCAGCAATAACGGGAAGATAAAAGGGATTCACGACAACCTATAGGTTATCTTTCGTTTCTTCTGCTTTGGAAATTTTTGGAAAATTGTTGTGATCGTGTCTGAATTTGCCTGAATTACACTTAAAAGGGTACATAATTCTCACAAGATAATATGCTGCACTTTAGGCACATGTGATGTAATTATCACGCATTACTCGTCGCTACTCCCGTCGAGGTCTGGGGTCGCTCTGCTGTCTGGTTTCGCGCACGACTAGTCAGAAACAATCACCAGCTCTTGCAGTAGTGGTTCATGCATATACTATTTTCGTATGGTGAGGTTGCCAGCCTTAAATATAACCACTTAGCAAGATACCTGTAGAATTTACATAAGTAAATAAATTGTTTACACTTACCCCACAAATTTGGGAATACACACTTCTCCTGGCAAAGATTTAGAATTGACACACAGCCCTTTAGTTAGCTGCTGTTCGATTCACTTAGATCTGGAAATATGAGTTAATTCCTCTGACGGCTCTAGTGTTCTGCAAATTCCTGGCCTGGGAAAACTGATTGTATAATTCCACTTATGACTGGGTCTTAGAAATATGAGAATTCTTCTGATGGCTGGTGTTCTATGAATCATGCCTGGGAAAACTGTTGGTATAATTCCTCTCTGACTCCTTGTGATAAAATTCCCAAGTTTCCAGTCTTGTATTAAAATTGCGGGTTTACTTGTAAATTCCAAAGTTGAACAATACTCGATCTGGTATTTATAGTTGTGGAATGATAAGTCCTATCTTCTTTCCCCTGGCTTGTAGGAGGTGTTTAGTTGACGCTGCGATGTAGTCTGTCTGTTCTGTGTCTGATTTCTGCAGTATATCTCACACTCCTTAGTTTAAAATCCAAGCTTTGTTTCCGCCAAATGTTCCAATTAATTCAGTATAGATTCTGGCGAATCAATCAAATCTATCTAGCACTGTTTGGGAGGGGAAGTTTATCATTACTCATCCCACGCGTTTTTAAACTATTAATTTTAATATCCACGCGTGACCTCCTATAACAGTGATGTCAAATCGTTACATAAGACTTCCGGCGCACCTCTGTCTATCACAATATTGTGACCATGTGTTTTCTGGCGTAATGACTTCCTCCCAGATATCTGTCCCGACAGATTATTTAATTATCCCCTTTATCTGCGTGCCTCCGCCAGACAGATGTCTGATCAGATTGTGTTGTCTTCTTTCACGCAAGCTAGTGCCAACACGATCAACCGCTTTCCAATGGCGTCAAATGTTTGACGGACACGTTTCCACAGGTGGTCGGATGGATTCAAAGAGATAAGCGGGTGACCGGACTGACGACTGGGTATTGTTATGATAATACCACAGTTCAGCTGGCGGAAAGTAAATACGTCTGAGGAGTGGTAAACCAGATAAAGACAGTCCTATAGCAAATACGTCTGTAGAAAATACTGTCATGGGGGAATGGCGTGTTAGAGACTTTCACCATGCTATGTCCAGCATAAAGCAAAATAGTGAAAATAACGAATGAAAAGGCATGAATTTTTAAGAAAAAGAAAGGATACTGCCAGGGCTGAAGGTGTAAGAGATCACACAAAAGAGCATGTTCAGACGCTTTGTCACAGTCCTGTCTACGTCTATCATCTCATCACCTTTTGTTTCACTGTTATTTCCTGTCCACATGATAAGGGATAGGGACATTTAGTTTAGGCAGCACTTTGTGCCGGTCAAAAATACAATTCAACTTTTTGGTGTTCATATTGTATTAAGAGAAACTCGTGTTATACATATTTACTGATGTATATGGAGGCTAGCATACATTTTTTATCACATATAAAATGTGACTGCATATTTCTATAACAGCAACAAACAACAGAAATATTTTTTTTTCGAAATATGAAATATACTGTAATTTACTTCTTTGCTACAAAAGTGTTAAAGACAAATTTATATAAAATAACTGTCTATTTTTATTAAAGTTATGACTAGCCTTTCTGTACATATTATTCCCGTTGTATTAATAATTACATCCCTTAGATAACACGCATAAATTTATCTTTACGTTAAAGTATGAGAGAAAAAACAATGCGATGGTAGTGGAACATTGATAAGAGTTCCCAATGTCAATGGCTGGTGGTGTAGCGAATACAGAAAGTTGTTTGAAAGTCAATGTCTTTACGTACTTGTTGCATAAGTGGGAACTGACTTCCCCCCCCCCCCCCCCATCCCCCATTTCCCTTCTTTTTCTCAAATGCGTATGGAATCGATACTTGCCGAGGTGGTAAATGTAACCCGCCAAGCACTCCAAGGGAGGTAACTAACAATCATTAATATGACTGCCATAATAAAAAATCCTATATGTGTTGCGCGAAAGTGCTAAATGTCTCTCAACTGGAATAAACTAATATTGAACCTAAGCTTGCGTCGTAACAACCCCCCCCCCCCCCTTTCCACCCCCAACACCAACCCCAATATAAAAAAGCAACCACAAATTAAGTTTGAAAGATATGTACAAGAGAGACATGAATAGATAAATACAGGATTCTGGGAGGACAGAGATGCTGATGGCGCAAGTCGAGATGCTCCCTACCATTATGCGAAAAGAGGCTCTTATTCGGACACTGGGGAAGTACGGGCAGCGTTGGCGTAGCTGGTTAGTCCTTTTTAAGGCAAGTCATTGTCAGGGCTTCAGGCTAGCAGATGGAAAATCTTAGTCCTTTTCTGGACTTGGTGTCTATCAACGCTGACCTGGCTAGCAGTCCTTTTTAGGGCTTTTTCATGCTAGCTGATAGATGCAAGTAGTCATTTTCAGGGCTTAGAATTTATCAACACATCCCTTCAGTTAATAGAGTTCACTTATTTTTGAATGGCAAATGCGCTCTGACATAACCAACTAGGTTGACAGGAACGCTCCTAGCCACAAGAAGGCAAAAACCATAACAAACAAACAAACAAGACGGAGATGCTGACCGCAGCAAGTCGAGATGCGCCCTGCGATTATGAGAAAAGACGCTTTTACAACACCCTGTGGAAATAGCCATTTTAGAGATCCGCCTTAAACGAAAGAACCATAAGTCTAAAACAAAGAAGACAAACCAGAAGGAAACATGGTAATATTTCAACGAGAGAACTAGGGATAGAGAAATTGCTAATGGAAAGGTGCTTCTTCTTTTACCCAGCAGTAATAACAAACTGCAAATCGGATGGCAGGGCCCACATACTGTTCTAGAGACACTATCTTGAACCAACTACAAAATAGACAAGAAAGGGAAGAAGAAGGTCTATCATATTAACCTACTCAAGAAGTATTATGATACAGCTGCATCTGACAGTGCCCACCTTATGACCCTGGTCATTGCCACCGAAATGAACAGCAAACCTATCACCTCATACGAGTATCCTTTAAGTAACTACTCATATGACGAAAGGGCAGAGGGGGCAAGTTCTAAAAGCACTAGAAACACATGCAGACGTTCTAACGGACAAACCGGGGCGCACTAACCTACTGGAATATGACATGACCATTTTAGACCGAACACCGATCTGCATGAAAACATATCCTATCCCCTTCGCAAAAGCACAAACCTTGAAGAAGTAAAAAGACTACTTGTTGAAGGAAACATAATTGCTAAAACAGAATCGCCGTACAGCGCTAGTGTCGTTTTACCGAGGAAGGCGACTGGCCAGCATCATGTCTGTACTGATTACTGCCACGAGACAATAAGGTGATTACACGCACACCTTTGTCTCTGACAGCAGCGACACTATCGCTGTTACCACTCATCTCACGCAATAAGCAACAACAACAACGGCAACGTAGTCTAGCGGACACGTTACCATACTGTATATAGCAATAAACAAGTGAACGCAAAGACTGTGTCAATCTCGACATAATATATATAATAACAACTAGTACATGCCATATTTATGAGGTACTCAAAAAGCACAAGCAGTTACCAGTCTATCTCGACAACCTACCAGTATTCGAATAATACTAATATCACTTCTGGGACTACGACAACTTCCAAGATCATATATAACATCGATCCTAGCAACAACTAAAACCACACAACAAACACCAGCTCTTCTACACAAGAGCAACAACGGGACACGTCCGTTCCCTACTACAACGTCTGTCAACTCCCCTTGGACAACCTTGTAACCTTTTCACCTTCCATACCTCAGGTTAACTCTAGCCAATAATAAACTACTACTTTAGTCACATGTCATAACAATCAAAGTTCAGCTGCTCGTGCAAACATCACATGCAACTCACACACGTTTAACTCGACTTACATTACAATCACGTTTACACATCAATGTACATAATAAACCTCGGTCACCCAGGAGCATACAACCATAGCAACTTCTCAAAATTGCATCTTGGCAATTACAGAAAACATAATGCGTTTACCGAGTCCCAAGCAGATCTATTGCCTGATACGAATCAGCTGTTTGCGAGGGTGAATAAGGCAACATATTTCTCAAAATTGGATCTGAGTAAAAGATACTATCAGATTTCTGTCAAGCCTGAAATAAGATTATTACTGGCTTTTAGCACTTCGGAGGGGCATTATGAAATAATTGTATTGCATTTTGGGTTGAAAAACGCTACGAGTGTGTTTTCCAGGATGATGAGGAAGTTACTAGATCCTTTACACAACTCAGCTATCACTAACTTTATGGATGAAATCCTCATTGCAACAGAGACATTTCAGGAACACATATCCTCTCTTGACATGTTGTTGGACAGACTCAGAGAGGCAAGATTGACCGCTCGTCCTACTAAATATTGTATTGGTTGCCAGGAATTGGAATTCTTGTGTCATACAGTTTATCAGGGAAAAATGACACCTGACCCCAAGAATTTGGAAAAGTTACAAAGAACCCCAAGACCTCAAACAAAGAAGGATGTGAGATCCTTTGTTACTTTGTGCGGGTTTTACCAAAAGTATATCCGTGATTTTAATACGTTGAGTGTTCCATTGACAGACTTAACTAAGAAAGGAAAACCAGAAAATAGTTGAGTGGATAGCAGATTGTGAGAAAGCATAAGCAGAACTTAAACAGAAACTCACAAGTAGGCCTATTCTGAGACTGCCAGACATCAATCAAGAATTCGCGGTTATGACTGATGCGATCAATATTGGAATAGGTGCAGCTTTATTGCAAAGGTTCCAGGCACAGCCAGGAGAGTTATTCCCAGTTGCTTATGCCAGCCGCAAGTTAAATAAGGCTGAGAGGAACTACTCAACTGTTCAGAGAGAATGTTTGGCTTGGTGTGGGCCATAAACAAGTTCCACACTTATCTGTATGATAGACATTTAGCGGTTCAGTGTGACCACCAGCAGTTCGTTTGTCTCGCATCGACTCGTCATTGTAACGCAAAATTGTTGAGGCGGTCCCTCTTAAACTAGACATATTCCTTCTCAATTGAATATATCCCTGGAAGCCAGAATGCGGGGGGCATATTTCCTTAGTAGGCACCCATCTCATCAGTACCAGGAGAGAGAGAAGAAAAAAATAGAATCTCCAAGGACGATTGCCACGTTATTGGTCCTAGACTGAAAGCTCGATATATATCGACAATCGATATTTGAAACACCGGCTAGATTGTGTGCTAACGGTTCAGCCAAACGGAATAAAGTTAGTTCAAGGCATGATCTTAGACTGCTACATTAAACAATATGGAAGGAGAGAATCATAGAATCCTGGATGCGTTTCCCTTAACAGTAGACACGAACACGAGGATTTCTTCTAATAAAGCTAGTCTAGTTTTATAGTACAGAATTGAAGCTTTATTCTGACACCTATATCATCGTTGTGTGAACAGTATAAGCCGAGGGAAAAAAAGAGATTGAAGGCAGTGAAACGTAAGTTATTTGCACTGTTTAACTGTTTCTGTTAAAGTTATACATATACCGATAGATCTGAATTGTCCGAGTTGAACTAGCTTTGGATGAAGCAAATCGGTTGGAAATTAACTGAGAAAGGCCTATTTTAAGTTTTAGAACAAACACAGTTTGTCTAGGAACGACAGATTCTTGAAGTTTTGGAAGGAACGAGGAATGAAACATAACAGCCGACGAATGGACTACGACTTATGAAGCATGGAATGTAAGGTGTATAAAATGAGAAGGAAGAGGAGCTGGTGGAAGAGATGAGGAAAGCAAACCTAGAAATCCTGGCGTTAACGGAAACGAAGACAAATGGCACGGATTTATGGATCTCGATGGCGACACGCTGCTCTGCAATGGTGTCCCCACATCTGAAAGAGCTACAGTGGACGTGGGTTATATTGTGGCAAAATAACCAAAAGGATAGTATTAAGGGATGGAACTTTGTCTCTGAACGCATTATGTCATTGTGTATGAGCCAAAGGAAGATGAGAGAGCAGAGGTCAAGGAAGAATTCTACGAGCTGCTTCGAAGGACAGTGGACGACTGCCTAGATGAAATTATACTGCTCGCAGATTTAAATGCCAGAGTTGGAAATGACCACGCTAGACGGGGTGGAGTTATCGGAAGATACGGAGAAGATACTCTTAATGACAATGGAAAGCGACGTCTTAGACTCTAAACTGAGCGAAATCTGATCAGGACAAACAACAGTTCCCCCATAAGCGCATACATGCATACACTAGATGTGAACCAACACATAATGAGAAACCAGTGATCAACTATGCCATCGTTAGGAAGGAATCATTCACGTATGTTCGAGATGCTAGAGTTGGGAGGTGGGGGTGAGAGATTGGACTTGATCACGACCTGCTAACAATTAAAAGAACAACTGAAAGATTTGCTCGACCTAGCAATTGCATAACATCACGCAAGAAGTTAAGTAAGCGTACAGGAGAAATGAGCATTAAGTTGAGAGAACCAGAAGGTAAAAACCAGATATCAGGGACTTCTTGCTACAGCAATGACAAACACAGAAGAACAACCTGATGACCTGGAAACCTTCTGGCTTAAATTCAAGGACACCATAAAAGGCAGTTGCAGCAGAAGCGTGTGGTGAAGTCCGACTTGGAAAGAATAGAACAAGGACACCTTGGTGGACAGAGGAAGTAAAAGAGAAAATACGAGAGAAGAAAAAGCAATGGAAATAATACTTAGAAGCTTAAAACACAACAAGAAAAACAGAGAAATATAGAGAGTTTGTGATACTCAGAACTGAGGCAAAGAACAAGGTGCTAGCAGCAAAACAGAAGTCCTAGGAAGAATTTGGAGAACAGCTAGAAAAAGATGCTCAAGAAAATCATAAATTGTTCTACAAGACCCTAAAGAACATGAAGCAGACAAAACAGTGCCCTCTTAAATTTATTAAGGACAAGCAAGGCAAATTGCTTACTGCTCCACACGAAGTAATGGAAAGATGGAAATAATATTTATCAGAACTCCTGGATGGTGAGCAATGTCAAGCAACAGAAATGATAACCACTAGCACAGAAGAAGAAACCAAGTGTGCTGAAGATTACATAAATATGGAAGAACTGAAGGCAGCTTCAGAGAAAATCAAGATGGACAAAGCAGCAGGGCATGATGGTATAACACCAGAAATGATTAAGTGCATGGGAGCAACTGGTGACCTATTACTTTTAAAGGTCCTACAGGCAGCTTGGTGCAACAAGACCATAACAAAGGACTGGAGGATTGCCATCACAACACCGATTTTTAAAAAGGGTGAGAATCGACAATGTGGAAACAATAGAGACATATCCCTTCTCTTTGTCCCTGGTAAAATAGACTCAGTAAGAAGAGTTCAGGACCATTACTGGTGTAAGACAAGGTAATATCCTGTCACCTTATCTTTTCATACTCCTCCTATACGATGTCATCAAGGCATGTGGGGAGAGGACAAGAAAGTATTCAGTGGGGTACTGGAAGATGAGACAGGTCTGTATTTCAGAGCTGGCATCTGCTGATGATGTTGCCCTGATTGCTAAATCAGAGGCACATCTTCAATCCAACCTGCAAGTCTGGAATGAAGAGCTGGAGAAGAGAGGGATTGTCTGTCATCAGCAGCTCCAAAACAAAAACCATGGTGATATCACGAGAGGCGAGAAGGCATCAGATTAAGATGGGAGAAAAGGTTCTGGAGCAGGTCAACCAATATAAATCCCTCGAAGCTGTCCCAGACGGGAAGGGAGGCCTCAAAGAGACTTTTTCAAGCCCTAAATCGAGGATTCCTCAGTAAAAGAGAAGTTAACAAGAAGACAAAGGTGGCTGTATACCGCACCACTTATGTCCAAGTCTTGACGTATGGGTGCGAGTCATGGGCAATGACTACAACCCGCAAAAGCCAGATCCAAACCTCAGAAATGAGGTAACTGATTAAGGTGATTAAAGTAACAAGAAGAGACATGGTGCGCAACGGTGGAATATTTACTAGTCACTGTTCTGCTAACTGAGCTTAAGTTGCTGGCACAAAAGCATGAAATAAATTTGAGGAAAATCCGTCGAAATAAAATGAAATTCTCTTGAAGTTCTGCTCTTGTGAGATTACATGCTCACAGGAAAGAAGAATTCTGGATGGCCACTCTTCACATATTTGTCTCAAAAACTGTGTTCCCCCCATGAGAACAACAAATATCGACGTTAGAGTTATCTGAAAATTTACTAGACACAAGTTTAGAAATTGCCGCACGTAGTTCACTGGGGTCTCTGATTTGACAGAAAGAATTGGATTACTGCTTCCTCAAGTATGTCGTATAAGGCTAAAGTGAGGTTGTGAAAATGTGAAACAAATTGCCACAGATACACTGCTACAAGAACATCTGAATGATTCATGCAGGATTCAAGTAAGGTGATCAGCTGCCGTGGTGGCTCTATGCTCTATAAGGTGATCAGCTGCCGTGGTGGCTCTATGCTCCATAAGGTGATCAGCTGCCGTGGTGGCTCTATGCTCTATAAGGTGATCAGCTGCCGTGGTGGCTCTATGCTCCATAAGGTGATCAGCTGCCGTGGTGGCTCTATGCTCTATAAGGTGATCAACTGCCGTGGTGGCTCTATGCTCTATAAGGTGATCAGCTGCCGTGGTATCTCTATGCTCCATAAGGTGATCAGCTGCCGTGGTGGCTCTATGCTCCATAAGGTGATCAGCTGCGGTTGTGGCTCTTTGCTCCATAAGGTGATCAGCTGCCGTGGTGGCTCTATGCTCCATAATGTGATCAGCTGCCGTGGTGGCTGTATGCTCCATAAGGTGATCAGCTACCGTGATGGCTATATGCTCTATAAGGTGATCAGCTACCGTGATGGCTCTATGCTCTATAAGGTGATCAGTTGCCGTGGTGGCTCTATGCTCCATAAGGTGATCAGCTGCCGTGGTGGCTCTATGCTCTATAAGGTGATCAGCTACCGTGATGGCTCTATGCTCTATAAGGTGATCAGTTGCCGTGGTGGCTCTATGCTCCATAAGGTGGTCAGCTGCCGTGGTGGCTCTATGCTCTATAAGGTGATCAGCTACCGTTGTGGCTCTATGCTCCATAAGGTGATCAGCTGCCGTAGTGGCTCTATGCTGCATAAGGTGATTAGCTGCAGTAGTGGCTCTATGCTGCATAAGGTGATCAGCTGCCGTAGTGGCTCTATGCTCCATAAGATGATCAGCTGCCGTGGTGGCTCTATGCTCCATAAAGTGATCAGCTGCCGTGGTGGCTCTATGATCCATAAGGTGATCAGCTGCCGTGGTGGCTCTATGATCCATAAAGTGATCAGCTGCCGTGGTGGCTCTATGATCCATAAGGTGATCAGCTGCTATGGTGGCTCTATGCTCCATAAGGTGATCAGCTGCTATGGTGGCTCTATGCTCCATAAGGTGATCAGCCGCAGTAGTGGCTCTATGCTCCATAAGGTGATCAGCTGCCGTGGTGGATCTATGCTCCATAAGGTGATAATCTGCCGTGGTGGCTCTATGCTCCATAAGGAATGAAAACGAAAATAATAATGATTCTGCAGATGACGCAACAGTTTCTGGTCACACATTAGCATGATAAATATTTGTGGGAAATCTATCGAGATAAGAGTAAATTTTTACCATTCTGTGTTTACGAGCTAAAATTTAACAGGAATCTGACATAAAATTATATTCTCAGTATTATTACAATTTCCATTTTCGCTCCCTTGGGAGCACAGAGCCACAGTAGCAGCAGGTCCCCTTATAGGAAGCTGACACTAAAGCATGAATGTGCTCCCGCGGTGATAGTTTTTGTAGTACAGTATTGTGCATGATAAGGTTACAAGACCCATGTATAAACCTCGTATTACTCGTCTCTTACGACATTAACAGGAGAAGTAAACATATTCTTTCTTTGTCTCTTCGGAGATCCCGGCCTACACGGACAATACAAAATTGTATCAGTTTTATATTCGTCATCATTATCATCACCATGTACTCCGCTTACTAGGATAAATATTCATTTAATTGCACAACCTCCCTCCGCAATGCCAATTTTGACAAGTTTCAATATTATGAGAAAGACAACAATTTTACTGCGGACGTCTCTCTCTCTGGTGCTATACAACAATTCAAGAGTTACAATATTATAGTAAAGGCCGTAATTTTACTCCCCATTCCCATCCTTATTGATAAGCAACATTTGACAAATTACAACATTATAGTAAAGGCAATAGCATTACTCCAGACTTCCCTCTCTAGTGTTATACGAGATTTGACATGCTACATTATTATATAGTAAAGTCAGCCATTTCACTCCAGAACTCCCATACTTAGTGTTATACAGCATTTGAAAAGTAAAAAGATTCACGGTATCGACACGCTCCAGTCTACCCAGCTGTAAATGGATACCTGACTTTTCTCTTGAGTTAGGGAAGGAAAAGGCAGCCAGGAAGGGTACTAGTCACTACCTCTCGATGCATGACCCGGTATACTGAGGTATACTTCACTTCACTCCCATACGGTAATATCTGCTATGGGACTACCATTTTACTATCCCACTAGCACACAGAGTGAGGTCTCTAACACTTCACTCCCATACGGTAGTATATGCTATAGGACTACCATTTTACTATCCCACTAGCACACTGAGTACGTTCCTCAAATTTTCCTGTCAAGAAAGAACAAGCTGCTACTGAAGAAAATGACTTTATGTATTCAGACATTACCATCATACTTCCCCAGCGAGGTACTAAACACTGCCCGACGGTCGAGCAGCTTTACGGCATATTTATGGGAAATTGGGATGTGGGATAAAGAGAGAGGGATAGTACCTCACGGTGAGAGACAGCCATGTCCTTTTTAGGAGAGTCAGGATCCTATTTGGTTCTCCTCTCTTTATCTAGCTCATATATGGCTCCACGAATACCGCTTGTGTACAGCGGTATCCACATCCCGGGCAACAGTCTTGGCTGACTGGCTAAACTACATGAGTGGAGTAGGAGTAATCTTACACAAGGGAGTGTCCATCCCTAGTACACAACGACTGAGACGGTGACTGAGGCGGAGGAATCTAAGAAGATCAACGGCTCGCAAAGCGGTACACCAAAGTGCGTGGCGCACCAGAGGCGTGTCGGGCATAGAAAAAGACAACGGCTAGCCACCGTGGAAGAGATTGGAGCCTTACCACGTACATCCTACAGAATGTTATGAGATCACAACCAAAAGACAAGAACCGATATGTAGAGAACTCTCTGTCCCCTGGGAAAGAATCTACTGTACAAATTAACAGGGAAGAAACAACTCCTCTAATGAGTAATGAAGTATATAATGACCAGTGTTCCTCAAATTCTGTTGAAAGGGAGCATTCTGAGAAAGACCACCTAACAACTAGTAGGAGGAGCCTAAAAATAGGAACATGGAACGTTGGAACTCTAAACGGAGAAGGAAAACTTGACAATCAAATATTAGAGGCAACAGACATGAAACTCGATATACTGGGAGTTGCAGTGGCAAGACTATTGGATACAGGCTACATAAAAAGAGACCAATACACGCTTATACACTCAGGGGGAGAAACACATGAAAGAGGGGTAGGAATGTTGATAAAGAAGGAGTTAGAAAAATACGTATGTGGATACTGGACACACAATGACAGAATGATGTTACTAAAGATGAGAACAAAGCCATTCGACATATCAATCTTACAAACTTATGCACCAACTAAAGATCACAGCGAGGAAGAAATAGAAGAATACTATAAACAACTAGAACACACTTTAACCAGTATAATCTACAGATGTGTTGACAGTAATGGGTGATATGAATGCAAAAGTAGGAAAAGGAAAATACACGAAAATAGAAGGACAGTATGGATTAGGGGCAAGACATGATAGAGGAGACAGACGTATCCAGTTCTGTGAAGAAAACCAACTGGTCATTTGTAACACCTTTTTTGAACACCGCCCAAGGAAATTATACACATGGAAAAGCCCAGGAGATGTAACAAGAATCAAATTGACTATATCATGATAAAACATAGATTTAAGAACAGTGTCACAAGCGCAAAGACACATTCTGGCGCCGACATAAATTCAGATCACAATCCGGTCGTCATCAAAGTAAATATGAAGCTGAAAAGAACAGGAAACAAAAGACAGTAGAAACCCCAGATAGAAATATCAGAACTGAAATAACCAGATATAAAACAAAAATATATAATCGACGTCAAAAATAAATATGAACAGTTACTGACAGAAAGCATGGAGCAGTATAGAAGAGAAAACCCAGAAGAAAAAGTAACCACACTGTCACATAGAGATTATAATCAATACATTTTCTATATTCTCTTCTTTCTTCCACCCGTGTCCTCTATTTTATTATCACTCTTTATCCTTTTCCTGTATTTTTCGCATTCGTTCATTTGCGAAAAATATTTCCTTTCACATTCTCACTTTACCGGTTTCCTTCTCATACTGATACGCATTCTATTACGTAGATGCCAGTGGACGAAACTGTGAATATTCGCCCAGTAAGACAGGGGAAAGCAGACAACTGTCTACCTTTTCCATCTGCACGGCGCGTAATTGAGACTTATCGTCTAGCATTTTCACCTGTCACAGCGGTTCTCAGGCGGAGTTTCTCGGGGAGGTGTGAAAACTGCCTCTGCATTGGAGACGGGTCGTCTGAGATTCGCATCTGACACGCGCGCTCTCGGTCAGTTTGTTAACGTAGGTGTGAAGACGCACTGGTGGCAGTTACGGCATGCGTCTAAGTTAACGTAGGTGTTAGGAGAGGGGAGAGATCGGGTTTGTGGAAATAGTGGGATCCTTTGTCTGGGTTAAGATATTAACCGGAGTTTAAAACTAGATTTTCATTCTTACTCCTAAATTCGCAGTAGACAGGTGACTCGTGAATAGAATAAGCTGTATAGCGAAGCTCTTAGTTTGTTCGAAAATTTGCCGAGCTTCTAGACTTCAAATAAATATATCAGCGTATAATTCTGAAGTGTGCGATCACCTGTAGTTCTGTGTTGAGGTAAATATATAATATCTAGTATTTTGTGAGTGATTAAGTGTTAAATCGCTTATTTTATCCCACTAGTTTCTTTCGTGCAGAGTGATTAATTTATAAGTCTGCTATATTCTCTAGTCGACAAGTTACAGTGGAAAAACAGAATAAATTATAATTTCTAGCTTAAAATCATGTAGCTATAATGAATTTAATTTAACTGCTAAATAATCAGACGAGAATAATTTTTCTAAACTAACTTATAAATGCTAGATTCCTCATGAGTGTTGACGGAATACGTAGGTATTCCTAATTCATGATGATTGATTTTTATATATAACTTATTTCACTGGAAAGTTTAAACGTCAAGTCAAGCTCTACGCTTGCAGTTCAAAATGTAAGTTATATTGAGTACATAATATGTAAAATATTTCATATGTGGTTTTTTTCTTTATTCAGTGAATACTGGGGTAACCCAACTTTGCCGGCGTCTAGTACAGAGACATACCTGTGAGAAACATAAACATTTTATATCTTTAACCACGTGGGTTTTCAAGTAACACTTGTCTGACAGGGCGTGTGCCTTCAGTGATAGATAGAATACCAATCCCACTAACGGGTTTCTTTTAAAGAATAAATGCTTATACTGGGCCTTTGAGCCAGATCATATTTCTTCACAAACTCTAATGTACATGCTGCTTTGTGGCGAGAATAATTACAGAAAAAACATTAACTTTTCCGACGTTGTTGACAAAGTGTGTGGTGAACCAAGACTATTTGTTGAGAGAAGTTGTCTACCGGTCATCTTCCAAATTAAGGGAAACCTCGGGTTCTGACACTGTGTGCCCACCAAAACCCTAACTCTTACCTCGTGAATAAATGACATTAACTTAAATCTGTAAAGAAAGAACGATCGCCTGAAGAGGACGTTCCCCGGACACGTTGAATGAAACCAATATCTGCAAAGCTGGGTATCCGCTTCATCCACAGAAAGACAGATTAAACGAAGTGTACACTAAGGCTTGCGCTAGACGGCGAACAACGGCACGATTGTAGGTGAGGTTGAGTGACTCAGGGCCCTGATGAAAGAACCGAGTGAAAGTAGACTGAAGGATGTTCTTCGTTTGATTCACCCACTTTGTAACTTTCCTTATGCAAGAAGTATTGCTAACCACATTTTCCCTTAGAATAGACCAGAGATATCAAGTCTGTCCATACCTTAAAAGGGGGACATATTAAACCAAATCATATGTATCCGTGACTCTTTTGGGGCTATCATCTTTCTCCTAACGGGACTGTGGGCTAAGCATCGAGGGAAGAATCATACCAACAGGTCTATCATTCTTGTAGCAATTCATTGATTTTTCTTTACTTTGTGTATATGTTTTTTAATGTAATATTATATGTTGTGACGCAAGTTTACTATGATAAATTAAACTACAACTAAACTTAATCAGCGGGTAGTCAGCTCGTTCTAGAATATCGATATAATCATTTGTTATAGTTTTCCCATCTATGTACGTCTAACTGTCGTCTTGTATGTGCGTGCACGTGAGTGGATAGAACTATATATGTAATATATCTGTGTTTAGACTGTCCGACTCCTATAAATCTGTCGTAGAAGATAGGTGAAAGAGAGAAGATTTCTCGATTTCAGAGATAGCCTCTATCACAGTCTACCATCACTCGTGGAACTCTATTGCTATTACTACCTCTCACTGTGACTATCACTGATTCTAATCTATTCAGAAGGGACCAACCCAAGTGTTGCTGTCATTTTTGACGGAGTCATCTGTCAAGTTATTTGCTTATGTTTTTATCATAAGAATAATTGTGTCTTTACCTGCGATGTCAGGTTGATTAGGGGTTGTCTTCCCTTGTTTATTCATTCATTGTGTTTGACCTTTAGGGTAAAATGTAGACAGTTCTGGCGTATGCCCATAGGCAGGGTTTTTTAAGCGGGAGTTGAGTTAGACTTCCGGCAAGCCGTGAAGGGTCCTAGTTTCTGAAGGGACGAGAGTCCATTGTGTTTTTCGGGGAGAATCTTCGAAGTGACTGCGATGGCAGTTTTCCCCAGTGAATCTCTGTGCGTTGGAATGACAGCAGAGTTCCTTGTTAAGTTCTGTGGATTCGGTTACAGGTAATACCGACTTTTTCCATTACTATGCTTTCGGTGGCAGAACATGTTAGAAGATTGCCTAGTCTATGAACTGCAGCTCACCGATCCTCCATTTCAGAACTTATATTTTGTGCTCGAGGTAGCCACCCAAGACTATTAGTCTTTATATTGTCCAGAAATCCATTGACGAAGATATATTGTGGGAACCGCAGATTGGCGGTATTTATGTCTACAATAAGCATTACTGCAGGGTTGATGGTAACCTGCTTATCAGAAGTACACAGCTGACGTCAGAACGAGGACTGTGTTTTCGGCTAATGTACTACAGCCTAATACAGTGCAATTGGCGGGGAATGCCAAGTTGCACCTATGTGTCAAAGTGATTAAGGTATCTGACGCGTTTAGTCAGTGATACCAGGACGACGCCACGAACTGTCATTATTGAAGAACATTGTATTGACCATGCACGAATATTCAAATGTTTACCAGCTTGTTGAATGCCTAATGTATACCTATCGATTTCCGGTCAGCATGACCTTGTTACACTGACTGTTCCTGTTGATACCATGTGTGTTCTCGTCAATAAATGTTTTGAAACGTGCCTGCAGTGTCCAAGCATCCTTGACTACTGCATGTGAGTGTATGGGTTGCAGGGTCTACATATATACGAGCCTAAACACATTTGCGCCTTCATTCGCACCCACACTCAGTTCATCATATGCTCGCACTACACACCTAACAACATGTATACTGTCTTGGGTCAGTGATCACCTCAACAAGAGAAAAAGACAGTTACATTTCTGGTGGACCAGATCTGTGGGTTTAAAAAGAACAGAGCGAGCAATTAACATTATTGGTGACATTAATGGATCCAGAAATTTACATTTCTGGTTGACCAGCTGATGGGGCTATATAAATCATCCTATACAGCACTCCAGCCTTAAAGAGACACCCCACCAGGCTATTTACAGTTGCTGTTACATGTATGATGTCTCCAGTGTTGTACAGAAATTTACAAGAAGGACAAGTACACATTACATTTCTGATCTGTGGGTCTAAGCTACACACTGGACAGCTGTAACACACATCGCTAATTCTACACTTGCAAGTTTTGGCTACAACAGGACAGAAATAGGTCATCAACTGTTGACCCAGATAAACAGTGCTAGCATTTATGTTATAATGCTGCTTGAACAACAACAGGACAAATACTGAAGTTGGCATCGAGGCGTTTGCTACGTGGACCACAACTGCAAGTCGAGTCCCTTTTTGTGAACGGTACCGCTGGTCGTTTATACGTTTCAGTCAACAACAGACTTTTCTACGCCCGAGCATTCAAGTTACATTGTTCGAGGTCAAGTGTTTGTAAACAGTACGTGGAAATTGTAAACATTCAATGTGCAAGTCCTAAGTCGAGAAGGTCATAGTAACTTTTGTTCGTGAATACCACTTTATGCTACAGTGGATTTGACATTCATTGCGCGCTTGACATTTTGTTTCTGTGTTCGCAAGGAGCAAGAAATTTACTTTAGTTTCAGCTGTGACTGAACTTGTTCTGCAACACATTGAAATACTGATTGCTATATATATGTTTATGTTACTTCTACTGTTTTTGTGTATTTTTCTTGTGTTTTTCTGCGGGTTTTCGGTTGGTGGGTCTTACAGTAAATATGCCACTTAATCGAGGGTTACTGTAAGCGTTCTGTAGGGATTGCAATTTTCTTAATTGAAATTTGCTAGCGACTTTTGTTGCTATTTTTTTTTTAGCTGTGACGACATGAGTTAGTGTTGTTTTCGTTATTTTTCCGTTCTTTGATTTTCGATTAGTTTTGTTTGTATCTGTTCTTCTCTCATTCCTTCCGTTTACTTCTTTACACCTTTTCGTTTATAACAGTGTTGCCATTTGTCTTGTTTATTTTTCGCGGTATTCATTACACATTTATGTAACATTTTCTTTACTTTTTGCTGTATTGTTTATTTGACTTCTGCGAACGTTTTCGGTCATTGTTCTGTATTTTTGTCTTTGTATTTATGATTGTACTACATTATTGTTATACACAGTCTACATACAAAAACTCGGTCATGTATTATTATTATTATTGATAAGGTATACTCTTCATATAGAGATTGTTAATAAAATATTATTATATGAGATATTTATACAAGTTCTTTGCTAAAAGACTTGTTGTCCACAAAGATTGAGACAAGGTAAAATATATATGCAAGTTCTTTTAAAGAAAAAAAAAGACTTGTGCCCACAGTGATTGGGATATAAAGGTAATTTAGTTAATTTTTTCAGGTTTCTGATCTCATTAGACAGAATGTCTACATTGGATTTCTTCATCCAGCAAGGGTTAACCCTTGGTAAGTCTGGTAAAGAATTGGAAGAATATTCATCTGCTCAATTCGCCATTGCATTGAAGTCAGAAGAAAAGAAACAAAAGGAGGAAATTAAATTGAAAGCAGAAGCTGAACAAAGGAGAGCAGAAGCTGAACTAAAGAAGCTAGATGCTGAGAATAGAATATTAGAACTTGAAGAGAAAAGGTATCAAAGAGAAGCAGCTGCTGAGGAGAGAAAAGCTCAAGCTGCTGCTGAGGAGAGAAAAGCTCAAGCTGATGAAAGAAAATTCCAGATGGAAATGGAAGACAAAAAACTTTAAGCTGCTGCAGAGGAGAAAAAAATTCAAGCTCAAGCTGCTGCAGAGGAGAGAAAACTTCAAGCTGCTGCAGAGGAGAGAAAACTTCAAGCTGCTGCTGAGGCTGAAATTAGGAAAATGGAACATGAGGAAAGAAAACAGAAGATGGAACTTGATGAAAGACTCGCAACTTTGGAGTTAGAGAAATTGAAATTGGCGAGTACGGGTGCTCAGCAAACAACTTTGAGTACGACAAAGGAGTTTGTTAATAGGATTAAATAGCCTCATTTCAATCCTTTAAAGGATGACGTAGCAGATTATCTAGATAGATTCCAATTTTTATGCGATACGCATAACATAAAAAAAAGAAAAATATGTTGAACAACTGATGGAATTTTTTACAGGTGACACAGTGACTACTCTTATGACAATAGACGAACATGACAGGACTAATTATGATGTTGTCAGAGCAGCATTGCTAAAAAAATACCAACTAAAAGAAGAAGACTATCGTCTTCGTTTTAGGACAATGTTGCCAGAAAATGGAGAAGATTTCTCTGATTTTGTTACAAAAATACGTCGTACATTTACACGATGGGTTGAGTTGTCTCAGACTGAGAAAACATATGAAGGTCTAATGGACTTATTATTGCGAGATAAGGTTTTGTCATCTGTTAATGATTCTTTTCTTGCATTCCTTCATGAGCGTAAGCCTAAAAACTTAAAAGATATGGAGGAATACTGTTGTCAGTATGCCACCCGCGCATCCCCATGCTACAGTTAGCAATTCTAAAGTGAAAGAAGGGTTGCCAGCTGCTTCGGCAACACCATATGGCCCTAATTTCAAAAAAAAATTTCAGGGTGCTCAACAAAACTGGAATAGGGGAAGTAATCAGAATTACACTCAGAAGCGGAGTAATCCAACACATGATGGTTCTTCGTCTATGAATTGGAGACAAGATGGTAGTTCTCGTAATTTTAGTGGTAATAATTTGAGACACTTTCGCAAAGGCTATCCAAATAATAACTATTCGAACTTTCGAGGTAATCATTCTCGACGTCAAGATTATGACGATGGTGAATTTAGAAACCGGGATTCAAACCGGAATGATGATTACAATAGGCAATATGATAACAATTACAGGGGAAATGATAGTCGAAATAATTACAGGGGAAATGATAATCGAGGCAGACCTAGGTTTAACAAAAAAAGACCTTTCCAACAGGCAAACTCTGCACAACAAGAGTTTGATGGAGCCTGTAATACAGTAAATGATAGTGGTAACTCTAGGGCTATCACTGGTTGTGCTTTCGATTTTGGGAGAGCAACTGAATGCCCCCAATGCTTAACATTGTTCGACTCATCGACTGTATCTACTCTAAGTTGTGGTCACCCTCTTCCTGCTCTACCTGCTACAGTTGCGCATGATGGGAGAGGATCTCTCATCTTACATAAAGGTCTAATAAATGATAGGCTAGTCTCAGTACTTTTCGATTCGGGATGTACTACCGTCGGGGTTAAGGAGTCTCTGATAGATCCTTGCTGTGCCACTGGAAAAACAATCAAATGTGTTACATTTAGTGGTACTATGGAAAGTTATCCTACTGCTATTATTAGGATTGACACTCCCTTCTTCACAGGAGATGTCCATGCATGTCTTCTTCCTAATCCTATTGCGGATCTTATAATCGGTCGTATTCATGGGGTTAAGGAATGCACCCCGCAACAAATTTCTAGTTGGAGGAAAAAAAAACATTCAAACGGTCAATGCAGTGGTGACAAGAGCTCAAGCTCTTAATCCCCAACTTCATCGGATAATAGTAATGAAGTTGATAGCCAAGACGAGCACTTGGTGATTTCCCATGACTCGTTTGTTAAACGTCAAGAAGAGGATCCTTCTTTGAAGAAATTCTTCCTTCTTGCAAAGAAAGGGGATCCCAATCAAAATACTAATCACAAATCGTATATTACTATGAAGAATGGTATATTGGTACGGATGGTACAACACTCGGACAAGTCTATGCACTCGCAAATTCTTGTGCCTAAGTGTATGAGAGCCTTAATTCTTCAGCATGCACACGATTCTCAGTGTGCTGGACACATGGGGTTTTCCAGAACTAAAACTAGAGTCCTTGCGTCCTTCTTTTGGCCATTCGTGAATAAAGACATCCGAATTTATTGCCGATCTTGCAAAATTTGTCAAGAGGTCAAGTCTAGAGGTCCGAGACATGCTGCTCCTATTCAGGCTGCAGATATTCCGATTCGTCCGTTTCAGAAAATGGCTATAGACATCATTGGTCCGTTCAAGATTAAGTCAGCCAGAGGACACCAATTTATCCTCACTTGCGTGGACATGTGCACGCGTTGGCCAGAGGCTATTCCTCTGAAGAGCATATCAACTGTCGATATCGCTGATGCTCTTTGGCTCATATTTTCTCGTCTGGGATTCCCCGGAGAAATACTGTCGGACCACGGCACTCAGTTAATTTCGGACGTTATGTCTCAGGTAATGGCTACGCTGGACATTAAAAGGTCTCTCAGTAGTATTTATCATCCGATGTCCAATGGATTGGTAAAACGTCTTAACAGGACACTAAAGAACTTACTTGGCAAGATAACGGAGGATCATCCTGAAGATTGGGACAGGGTTTTACCTGCAGCTCTCTTTGCCTATAGAGAGGTTCCCAACGAGCATACAGGGTTTTCTCCTTTTGAACTTGTCTTTGGCGCGCAACCGCGCGGTCCGATGTCCTTGTTACACGATTTGATAACTTCTGATAATATTGACGATGTTACACAATCGTCATATAAATATGTCATTGCTCTTAGAGAAAAGATTATCGAATCGTGCACGTTAGCAACTTCATCTTCCGAATTTGCGAAAGAAAAAGCTAGGCGATTTGCTAACAAGAAAAGACGCCTACGTCAACTTTGTCCTGGAGACAAAGCATATGTCTTACTTCCCTCAAGAGAGAATAGACTTCTCATTTCATGGAAAGGTCCATACACTATAGTCTCCAAAATTTCCGATGTCGACTATATTGTCGATGTGGATGGAAGGCATAAAACCTTCCACATAAATATTCTAACAGAGTTTATTGAACGTCCAGACTATTTGCAGCCTATTTTCCAGGCGACGGACGACTCTCCAGTCCAACATGGTCACATCTCATCCCTGTCCGTTATACAGGATGAGGAAACTATTTTTTCTGATGTTAACATACCTCTTCCTGCGATTCCACTTACTTCTACGGAATCATGGAAAAACGTTACCGTCTCTTCGAACTTGTCTTTTGAGGAGCAACGTCAAGTATCCTCTACGCTACAATCATATCAGGATGTCCTTACCGACATTCCTGGACACACAGATGTCATAGAACATGACATCATACTTACTGATCGTAATCCGATCAGAGTAAGACCATACCCAATACCTATTCATTTTCAAGCACAAGTCGAGAAAGAATTGGATGAAATGATTCAACTGCAAATAATTGAACCATCCACTTCAGCTTATTCTTCGTCGATAGTTATTGTTCGGAAGAAAGACAATAACATACGTCTTTGCGTTGACTATCGCAAATTAAATCAAGTTACGAAGTTCGATGCTGAACCTATGCCATTATTAGATGATCTACTTATTAGACTTTCTAAAGCTAAATTCTTTACTAAACTAGACTTGTCGAAAGGTTATTGGCAAGTCCCACTGACGGAACACGCCAAACCTCTCACTGCTTTTTCGACACCTAGGGGTCTGTTTCAATGGAATTTTATGCCTTTCGGGCTTATGAACGCCCAAGCGACTTTCGTGAGCATGATGCGACGAATTCTATCAGATCGTGCAGATGTCATCGCATATTTAGACGACATCTGTCTTTTCAGCGATACTTGGGAAGAACACTATTTGGGTCTAAAGGAATTGCTATCTACTCTACGTGAGCATAGTTTGACTGCAAAACCCTCTAACGCTTTTGTTGGGTTTAGTGAAATTTCCTTCCTAGGTCATCGAGTTGGTCATGGTCTGTTGAAGACAGAGGACCAAAACATTTCGAAGATATTAAATATCTCGGTTCCGAAGACAAAAAAGCAAGTGCGTATTCTCTTGGGATTGATACAATTCTATGGAAGATTCATTGAGAATCTGTCCTCCATTATGGCACCACTTTCATCGTTATTGAAAAAAAGGTTCTCCTAATATGGTGCGTTGGTCCCAAGAATGCCAATCTTCATTGGATCAGGTTAAGAATTTGTTCTCATCTCATCCTATCTTAAGACTACCAACGATTGATAAGACTTTTGTTCTTCGTAGTGATGCCTCTTCCACTGGGATTGGAGCGGCACTAATGCAGGAATATTCAGGAACTCTGCATCCTGTAATGTATATTTCTAGGAAGCTAAATGCGGCAGAAAGGAATTACTCGGTTTTAGATCGTGAATTGTTGGCTATGGTTTTGTCCATTCTTAAGCTACAAAGGTTCCTTCTGGGCGCGCATTTCTTTATGGAAACCGACCAAAAAGCTCTTACGGCTATGCAAAGTAAGGATTTGAAGAGCTCGAGATCTACTCGTTATGCTATTGCTCTTCAGCCTTTCCATTTCACCTTGCGAGCTATCCGTGGTTCGGATAATGTGATGGCGGACATATTGTCCAGATGCCCACATGATTCCAGTTAAATCTTGTGTCCTAGTTTTTCCTGATACACTTTCGGACTTAGGTCTGTCCTTAATATCCTAATATGTTGTAATACAAATGTATTTGGATGATGTTTAGATAATTTAACAAATTTCATTTTGTCCATCCATCAGTGATATGTTGCTAATATAGCATTGTAATTCATGACATTTGTATATTGCTATAATTATAGTATTTAGTAATGTTTGATATATGATTGGTATTGCCATCAACTTAGTTTTCTTTAATGGTACCCCCTTAGTTTGTTTGGCTTAAAGGAAATAATTTCTCCTATGTTGGGAGATGATTTGTATCCTCTTCAGACGCTTTGTTTATGCGTCTATTGTACCTGATATTAGGTTCACTTTTTTCATGAGCACATAAGTGATACTTGTGCAATCTTGCTCATGGACATATTTAAAAAAAAAATTTCATTTTTTTTTTTAACAGGGGGGTTGTAGTAATATGTTGCTGTCATTTTTGACGGAGTCATCTGTCAAGTTATTTGCTTATGTTTTTATCATAAGAATAATTGTGTCTTTACCTGCGATGTCAGGTTGATTAGGGGTCGTCTTCCCTTGTTTATTCATTCATTGTGTTTGACCTTTAGGGTAAAAGGTAGACAGTTCTGGCGTATGCCCATAGGCAGGGTTTTTAAGCGGGAGTTGAGTTAGACTTCCGGCAAGCCGTGAAGGGTCCTGGTTTCTGAAGGGACGAGAGTCCATTGTGTTTTTCGGGGAGAATCTTCGAAGTGACTGCGATGGCAGTTTTCCCCAGTGAATCTCTGTGCGTTGGAATGACAGCAGAGTTCCTTGTTAAGTTCTGTGGATTCGGTTACAGGTAATACCGACTTTTTCCATTACTATGCTTTCGGTGGCAGAACATGTTAGAAGATTGCCTAGTCTGTGAACTGCAGCTCACCGATCCTCCATTTCAGAACTTATATTTTGTGCTCGAGGTAGCCATCCAAGACTATTAGTCTTTATATTGTCCAGAAATCCAGTGACGAAGATATATTGTTGGAACCGCAGATTGGCGGTATTTATGTCTACAATAAGCATTACTGCAGGGTTGGTGGTAACCTGCTTATCAGAAGTACACAGCTGACGTCAGAACGAGGACTGTGTTTTCGGCTAATATACTACAGCCTAATACAGTGCAATCGTGCCTGCAGTGTCCAAGCATCCTTGACTACTGCATGTGAGTGTATGGGTTGCAGGGTCTACATATATACGAGCCTAAACACATTCGCGCCTTCATTCGCACCCACACTCAGTTCATCATATGCTCGCACTACACACCTAACAACATGTATACTGTCTTGGGTCAGTGATCACCTCAACAAGAGAAAAACTACAGTTACACCAAGTCTTAATTCCCCTATCAAAAATCTACGACACACACAATGGGAATGCTTAAAAACAAGCATACAATAAGCAAATGCAAATTTACCTTAAAAGGAGTCTAAGAAAAATCAAATTTGGATGACAGATGACATCTTGAGTAAAATGGCAGAAAGAAAGAAAGCAAAAAACACTCCAGAATATGAAACAATAGACAATGACATACGTGCTATGTGTAGACAAGCAAAAGAACGGTGGGTAGAAAAAAATGCAAAGAAATAGAAGACTTGGAAGCAAAGCACATGACAAGAGATATGCAATAAGAAATAGATAAATTATCAAATAGGTCCCAGTTTGCACGAGGAGGAAGCTGTATCAAGAACAAAAATGGTGTAATCTTACTTGATGAGAAAGACATATAAAACAGATGGGCAGAATACGTAAAAGAATTATTCAAGGACAACAGAGGTAAACAACCATCACCAGATTCTAATGAAGGCCCAAACATTCTCAGATCAGAAGTAGAGAATGATACAAAAAGGAAAATCAGCAGGCACGGACAACATAAAAATTGAAATGATAGAAGCCCTGGAGAGCTTTGGTATAGATACAATCACAGATCTATGCAACGATACATACATTACAGGATATATACCACACGACATGAAGACATCAGTTTTTATAACATTGCCCAAAAAACCTAATGCAACAGAATGTTCAGACTTCAGAACAATCAGCCTGATGAGTCATGCAATTAAAATACTGCTCAAAATCATACAGGAAAGAATAAAAAGTAAGGCAGACAGCGAAATCCAAGAAGAACAGTTTGGTTTTAGACGGAACAGTGGAACAAGAGAGGCAATATTTTTCCTAAGAATATTAGCAGAAAAATATACAGAGGTCCAAAAATGTATGTACATGTGCTTCATTGACTATAAGAAGGCTTTTGACAAAGTCCATCATGAGAAAATAATTGAATGCCTCGAAGATATAGGTGTTGATGGAAAGATATAAGAATACTCAGTAACCTTTATTGGGAGCAAACTGCCACAGTAAGATCTGGAAGGAATTATTCACCATACATAAACATAAAAAGAGGTGTCAGACAAGGTTGTGTGCTGTCCCTCTGTCTATTTAATCTATACACCAAAACAATTTTCAAACAGATACAGGAAATACCAGGACTGAACATCAGTGGAAGGTCAATAAACCAACTTAGATATGCAGATGATACCGTGTTGTTAGCTGAAAGCGAACAGGAGTTACAAGAACTAGTGAAGCAAGTGAACAGTATAAGTCATGAATATGGACTCGACATTAATATTGAGAAAACAAAAACTATGATAATAAGCAAAACAGACGATAAGCCCACATTAAAGATAAGCGTAAATGGGAAAATCCTGGAACAAGTCATGAGCTACGTATATCTTGGTCATATAATAACAGAAGATGGCAGATGTGAAACAGAAACCAAGAAGAGAATGGGAATGGCCAAAGCTGCATTCAACAACATGAAACATATACTTACATCTAAACAGTTATCTTGCAAATTAAAACTGAGAATCATAAAGTGTTATACATATTTTACATTTCTGTATGGTGTAGAAACATGGACGATGATAAGCATTTGGAAGAAAGAATTGAGGCTCTTGAAATGTGGATATATAGAAGAATGGGGCGTATCTATTGGAAAAAAAAGAAAATAAAAAAGGAGGTCCTAGAAAATCTAGGTATGAAAAGAGAACTAATGTGGGAGATCAAAATTCGGCAGCTAAAATACTTTGGCTACATAAAATGGCATAACATCTTGCAGAAGACCATACTAGAAGGGAGAGGTGAAGGCAAACGTGCAAGATGAAGACAGCGCTATAAGTGGGAAGATAACATCAAGAGATGGACAGGAAAGAGTCTATCAGAGTGCACCACCAAGACAAGACACAGAAGACGTTGGAGATCCATTAGAGCCAATCTTCGTTGTGGAGATGGCAACTGATGATGGTTTATCGCTACCCGATTTGAAGTCCGTATGCGTAGGAGAACCCTTACAGATCTCGCGATAGCATTTCAGAAAATTAGACAAGCCAATCGTATTATGCGATCCATACTTCCTTTTATAGGAAATGCGTTAGAGTACCTCTTTGGTACTGCTACTGACTCTAATTATGGCGAATTACAACAGGCCATACAAGATTTAGCTACAAATCAAGAGAGGATAAAAGATGTCATTAGCAAAATCCTAACTATTGTGAATAGCACACAAAATGCTATCGCATCGAATAGGATTAGAATCAATGACTTGAGATCAGTCATGATGCAATTCACGAATTTTACTGAAATTGCCGTAGCTAGACTGGTAAACCAGACTTATGCAATTGATACATTTCTCTCCACCTATCTCACATTGCAGAATTTTTTACGCAAGGCCTCTGATTTGCTTACACACGCCACGAATACTTTGACTTCCCTTGAGTCTCACATAGACATGTTAAAGATTTACAGATTACCACCCTCACTTCTCACACCCTCCGACCTGCAGTCTATCTTCGACCAACTCTCCGTTTTACTTGCCCCTACACTTCGACCACCAGGTATTCCTCCACAGTAGAGGTGAGCAAATCGACACACTTCGCTGTTTCGAGACAGTCGGCTCAGTGATTTAAACTGTGTCGAAACAGTGTGTCGACATAACGACACAATTGCCCGTATCGGGGAGAAAGAAGTCTCTAATAGACAGTACCGTATACATTACTATACATGAACTGTTTTTACTTGCGCGCTAATGTCGTGTGTGAAAATCTATGGCATTTCGTGTGACCAAAATTCAATATTTTTACAAAAGTCTTCATTAAGATGAAATAAAACGGAGATATGATGATAGCTGCAGTATATATGAAAATAATAAAAAAAACAACAATAATAATAACAACAGTAATAATAACACATGATATCAAACTAGAGTAAGCTAGTTTTGGTAGACAATGATTCAAATCCACACCGAGTACACAGATATCATCAGAGCTGATACAGTATCCATTACATTTATACGAACACACGGACACTTTCAACTTTAACATAGTGCCTAAAACATTGACAACTGCAGCACTGACACAATTTCCAGTGTCTATAATATCTCAGCAAAAATAATATCACTTGTAAATCCAAGTCATCATAACACATCCCTGAAAAATATGACATGTTTGATATTCCATACTAATGTTTCGAACGGTTGATTCAAATTTTACAAAGGCTCACGGAAGGTGAGACAGTATGTCTCTGCAAAACAGCGAGGCAGACGGACAGGAACTGAAACTGTGTCTAGTGCCCTATAGAAATCTAGGGCACTAATTGTGTCGAAACAAACAAGCAGGCTGTGTCGAACTCTCGGACTCGATGCTGTTTCGAAGCATTGTTTCGACACGTACACACAGTAGCCATCTCTACTCCACAGAACCTTTTCTCTTACTACGAATTTCTCACTGTGGATGCGATCCTGACACATATCGATCTAGTTATATTAGTTCGTATTTCCCTAATCATTGTTGATGACGTGTACGACTTATATCGCGTTCACTTTATCCTCACACCTTTTCTTTCACATCTGTCTTAAACGTCTTCTGCTGAGAAGCACCCTTTAGCAACATACGATTCTCAAACCTATGCACTCGCTATCAACAAGGTACGAACATATTTTGCTCTTGTGTCGAAAGACAACTTTGAGAGATGTATTGATATGCCACTTTAATTTTGTGCAATAGAGCGCCCATTTTATGATACACGTACACACTGCTCATGTATAATTGCATTGTTTGAAAATGATGTTGAGAAAACACAAATGTTATGCACAAGAACTGTTACTTTCACACACATATCCCCCATCATTTATCGAATGAGTCTCCACTCATGGCTTTTTACGCTTTTCAAACCTATCACCCTCTCCATGTCCTCAGAAGGGACCCTGATACCATCGCAAGAATAGCTATGCTATGGACCCCCGAGGGAAAGCGAAAGAGAGGCCGACCAAAAACAACTTGGCGGAGAACTGTGGAAGCTGAGATGCAAAGAATAAACCACAGTTGGGGCACTGTACGAAGGATGGCCGCCGACAGAGCAAAGTGGAATCAATTTGTTGCTGCCCTACAAGACGCCACCAGGCGTGATAGCCGCTGACTGCTTTGACGGTTGCCGGTTATGGATCAAAGAAGAAGAAAGAAGACCCTCTCCAAAAGATGTCTCCAAAACAATACTTCTATTTACTCTTCAGTCCAGCTCTAACCTCCCTTTCATTTACTCAGCCTATTCACTTGTTCCGTCACCGATAACTCTTTTAGACTCGATGCGCCCTTCCAGGCTTTTTCATTCTTACGTAACGACATACCTTCAGAGAAAGCATCGAAAGCCTTCAATCACTCTTCTTCCATGGTCTGGAAGTCTCTTCTTGCCTTCCTCCATCCAGAGACCACATTTGTCCTTCCTCCAGCTCTACAACAATTAGACACCATTGATATGTCCTCCTTATTTAATGAACTAGATACCAGCAACACCATTTCAACAATATATAAGGAAAGCAGTAAATCATGCTTGGCATTCCAAAAATAGGAAGAAGACTGGATAACACCAGAAACATTAAACACCATAACGAAGAGAAAGGAAATGAAAAGAAAGAAAACAGAAGCGAAGTCCCCCATATTAAAGCAACTATACAGAGAACAGTACAGTCAGCTGGACAAGGAAGTAAAACGCCAAACCCGAGCCAACAAAAGACATTTCCTAGACGATCTTGCAAGACAGGCAGAAGAGGCAGCACTGAGAAATAAACAGAGCACAGTATACAAAATAACTAAATTCATCAGCGGAAAACGAGGTACAAACAATATTACATTAGTAAGAGATAAGCAAGGAATTCTCATCACGACAGCAGAGGGACAGGAAACAAGATGGGCAGGGCATTTCAGAGAAACTCTGAACAAAGAACCATCAGAGACACAGTTGAATGTTCCTGAGGCTGAAAACAATCTAGATGTTAATACAGACATTCCACGAAAAGAAGAAATCATCACAGCAATCAAATGGTTAAAGAATGGAAAAGCTCTTCGCCATGATAACTTAAATGCAGGGCTATTTAAGACAGACCCTGCGCTAGCAGCTGAACTATTAGAACCACTATTTGCACAAGTCTGGAAAACAAGGACAACACCAACGAAGTTGAACAACGGAATAATTGTCAAAATGCCCAAGAAGGATGATCTTGCAGACTGCAATAATTGGAGAGGAATCACTCTTCTATCAGTTCCCAGCAAAAACCTAAGCAGGATAATTATACAGAGAATTTCAAAAGCAGTAGACCACAAACTGAGGAAAGAACAAGCAGGATTTAGAAAGAACAGAAGATGTGCTGATCATATTTTTACCGTCAGGAACATTATAGAGCAGTGCTCAGAATGGCAAAGACAGCTGTACATTAATTTCGTTGATTTTGAAAAGGCTTTAGACAGTATACATAGGGACAGTCTATGGAAAATACTGAGGGCTTATGGAATTCCAAGCTGCACAGTGTCAATCATAAAAAGCCTCTATGCCAACTTTATGTTTAGCGTTGGGCAGAGCAACCTAACCTTTGAGGTGTGGACAGGAGAACGACAGGGATGCCCCTGATCAACCACTCTATTTTTAACAGTCATAGATTGGATGATGGGACAGACAACAGAGGGCAGTCCAAGAAGAATAAGATGGACTACATTTTCTGCATTGTAAGATCTGGAATATGCAGATCACACTGCATTATTAGCACATTCACATTAACACATCCAGGAAAAAATGGATAGACTTAATAAGTATAGCCAGCAGGTGGGCCTAAACATCGATCTAAAGAAGACGGAGGTCATGACGCTTAATGTGAGCTACCGTCAGCCCATAACAGTAAGGAATCAGCAACTGGAACAGACAGACACCTTCACATACCTAGGATGCATAGTAACACCAGATGGAGGAGCAAGCAAAGACATCAATAACAGAATGATCAAATCAAGAACGGCCTTTTTTGGTTTAAGCAATATCTGGAAGTCCTCTCAGTACAGCACGAACCCAACATTAAGACTATATGAGAGAGCTGTGTGCTTTCTGTGCTTCTCTATGGTGCGGAATGCTGGAGACCAATAGAGAAGGAAATGTTGAAATTGTTCTCTGTGCACACAACCTGCATAAATTTTTCCGAATCTTTTGGCCGAATACCATCACCAACCAAGAACTGCTTACTCGGAGCAAACAAGAGGACATGGACACCATCATAACTGGCAGACGCTGGAATTTGGTTGGCCATGTCCTCAGAAGAGACCCCGATGCCATCACAAGAACAGCTATGCTATAGACCCCGGGAAAAAAAACGAAAGAGAGGCCGACCGAAAACAACTTGGCGGAGGACTGTGGAGGCTGAGATGCAAAGAATGAACCAGAGTTGGGGCACTGTACGAAGGATGGCCACCGACCGAGCAAAGTGGAATCAATTTGTTGTTACCCTACAAGACGCCACCAGGCGTAATGGCCACTGACTGCTTTGACGGTCAGCGGCTAAGGATCAAAGAAGAAGAAGATATGTACTCTCGCGAAAACAGAAAAGTGTGACGATGTGCATTAAATCAACAGACAATCAAAATACTCTTGTGTCCAGTTTCATTCAGGAAACGGATTTAACTCATCATTTTTCTTAAAAATGTAGGTTTTTGGATTGTTTCTTCAAGACAAAATTTTAATTTAAAGTATTGCAGACTTATTATTATGGATCAAAATGATAAGATGGCTAAAAGGAAAAGACGATCCTGTCATTCACAGCGAGCAAGCGAGGCTATAGAAGAATCAGCAATGAAATGCGTGTAACAGAAACAGCACACTATAATTAACAACCTGCCAATTTTGGCAGGTAGTTGCTAGTAACTTTATATGAAACAAACGTCACAATACAGCGACTTACCTGTTATTTTATGTCATAAAATGATGTTTTACCTTTTACACAACAGCGCAAGGGGAGATCACATGACATCGTGGCGAGAATTCATTTTTGCTCTCTCTTGTAACGTTGAGTTTATTGGTCATTTTAGAATTGTGTTTCCGTTGTGTTTTTTTTTATTTTTTATTTTGTTTTGTTGATGGGAATAATAAATACAACGTATTTGTCACATTTCAAAAGCAGTTATTACTCCTTGTTTCGTCATGCATGTTATGCATATCCAGTAGGTACAAGTGCTGATAGTAACATTTTAAAAAGAAGAAATTGACTTGTCAATCATTTTGTAGAAATAGTAACTCGTATACTGTGATCATTTGATCGACCTTGACATTTTATGGCAGCGGTCAACCTTGGGTCATGGCTCTCAAGTGACATCCTTCTCTTGGCTATTCTGCCTCCGTTTTGAACTGAACCCATTTCGTTTAGGGGGCATCTCTAAAATGGTTATTTCCACAGTGTGTTGTAAGTGCCTGTTTTCGCATAATCGTTTGGAGCATCTCGACTTGCTGCGATCAGCATCTCTGTCCTCCCGGAATCCTGTATTTATCTGTTCATTTCTCTCTTGCACACATCTTTCAAACTTCATGTGTGGTTGCCTTTTTTTATATTGGAGTTGGAGGAGAGGTGAGCACGGCACAAGCTTGTGTTCAATATTAAGTTTAATTTATTTGAGAGACATTTATCACTTTCTTGCAAAACATATAGGCCTTTTTATTATGGCAGTCACATTAATAAATGTTAGGTTATCTCCGTTGGAGTGCTTGGCGGGTAACACATTCAAACTCGGCAAGTATTGATTCTATACGGATTGGAGGAAAAGAAAAGAAGTTGGGGGCGCGACAAAAGTCAGTTCCCACACATACAACAAGTACGTAAAGACAATAACTTTTAACTAACTTTCTGTATTCGCTACACAACCAGACATTGACGTTTAACTAACTTTCTGTATTCGCTACACAACCAGACATTGTTTTTTAACTAACTTTCTGTATTCGCTACACAACCAGACATTGACGTTTAACTAACTTTCTGTATTCGCTACACAACCAGACATTGACATTGGGAACTCTTATCAATGTTCCACTACCATCGCATTGAACAGAAGAGTATTTTGATTGTCTGTTGATTTAATGCACAACGTCACACTTTTCTATTTTCGCAAGAGTACATATAAGTGGAAACAATACATTATTGTCTAACTTTCAACCACAGTTGCGCCCCCTTAGCTGTGGTCGAAAGTCAATGCACTCCCTCGAAAAAAAAATTTCATTTTGTGTAATTATATAGTAAGTGACTATTACTAATACTATACGATGACCAAAAGATGCGGACAATTTGATAGCTAGTAACAACAGGCGATATTTATGGAGTGCGCGTATGGACAATTAAATAATAATTGACATTGTACACTGATTGTTAACGTGCGCGTAAGAGGCGGGGGAGGAATGCATACCTCCATCCGACCTGAAATCGCAGCGCTAGCATAAAGCTGACCGGTTAGGTGTAAAGCGAGACACTGTGTGCCTTTTAAATTTAATCAGGACTGACGGAGTGGATAAGAGATCATCTTATCCCCATCCGCGTGTACATATATGTAGCGATATAGAATAGTAGCATGTTTTAATGATGTTTCTTTATTCCTAAGCACATCTGATCACAGAGCCGCCAGCGGTTCTCTAATGTGGTCCTTTTTTTCATTTACTGATTGGATTAATGTTGTCTTCTTCTTGGCTTACGCGTCCCCAAGTTCATTTGTGAACAGGATTGGCCAAAGAGACAAGTGACATTTTAAATGAAAAATTTAACTGGACTATATTTCCCAGAAATAATTTGTTCAATTTTATCAGCCACTTCGTTGTGAAACCAATAACATTTCTCTCGATGTTTGACAGTCGTATCCAAGTAGGTTTTATCCAGAAGAGTTACGCTGTTTCAGAATCGGAACTCGCATAGAGCCAGCCGATAGGATTTACCATCATTTATCCATTGCAACAATTGTTAGCAGTCAGATGTTTCCCAATACTGGAAGATTTTTCCCTAGTTTACAGTGACCTAAGCTCTCGGTTTTTCTCCACTAACTATTTGAAATAACATTTATACACCCAGAAAAAATTCACCAAAGTTGGCGTCCACCTTATTAATGTATTTGTCAAGGATGGACTGGGGCCAAGTTGGGCACTGAACACTGATATTTTATATATATATATATATATATATATATATATATATATATATATATATATATATATATATATATATATATATATATATATATATATATATATTATATATATATATATATATAATATATATATATATATATATATATATATATATATATATATATATATATATATATATATATATATATATATATATATATATATATATATATATATATATATATATATATATATATATATATATATATATATATATATATATATATATATATATATATATATATATATATATATATATATATATATATGTATGTATGTATGTATGTATGTATGTATGTATGTATGTATATATATATATATATATATATATATATATATATGTATATATATATATATATATGTATATATATATACATACATAATATGTATATATGTATATATAATTGTATTTTCCAAGGATATCACTGTTACGGTCTCCCGCTGTATCTTTTCCTGCTAGTTGTTATTAAAAGATTCAGCACCGTTGGACGTGAGTTTATTGGGTTGCTTGTCAATATTTCAGATATTATAATTCATCTATTCTAATTCCAACTTTATAGTTCGATTGCAGCTTTAAGCCATTCTGGTGTGATTAAATTATTATTATATTCAATGTCGTTAATATATATTAATTCTTCCGCAGTGTTGGTTAGATTATAGTTAGTCTTAGAAATACCTGTGATAATCTGAACTGACCTTGCAAGGATTAATGACAGTCACAGCACAGAGTGAGAACTTGCATAATTCAGGCAATCAACAAGTTCCATTGACGACTGAACAATTTAATATATACTTTTGCACAATGGGTATAACACATTTCACACATTTAACTTGGCTTCATCATAGTTCTAAGCTCTACACAATGTTCCTCTCACAGACTTAGCTCGTCTGGGTTAACCGTTAAGTTTATAGCGTAATAGAGTGTGCAACCAACTCCTACCGAATCCGATCCTTAGAATTATTATCCCTTCACAATACTAGTAAGTACATTATCTGTAAATCTATAGATCCTGTCTATGTATCATTAATCAACATCTTTGGCTTGCATCGCCAGGCTTTAACTGCCATATATATAAGTTCAAGGTGAACGTCACCTGTGTGTTACCGGGGCCCGAAAGGGGAGCAAAGAATAGTAACACTGCACCCTACCACGCATGTCGTAAAAGGCGACTAAGGAGGGTATGGGCATGGGGCTGTTTACCCCATCCCGTAAAAACTTCGCACAGTGGGCTGATCACCTGCTTGCCAACCAATCTGATTACGGAAACAATGATAGATTGTTTGGTCTGTTTTTGTTCCACAAAGACGCCACTAGGCGTGGTGGAAACAGCGATAGATTGATCAATTTGTTGTTGCCCTAAGACGCCACTAGGCGTACTGGCCACATACTGCTTTGCCGGTTGATGGCTAAGGATGGAAGAAGAAGAAGAAGAAGGTGAACGTAATCTGCTTTGTTCGCGATTCTAATCCGGACTCTACCTGGTCCTATAATCAATTGGATACGGATCCTTACGCTATCTTACACTTTCCAGTGGATCTGCCGTTCCACATATATATTTAATCAGTGGCTATGCCACATATTCAAACACGATCCTTTAGTGGTTTTACCACACATTCCAACACTGCCGTTCGGCTCAATGGCCACACATAGACTAGAATGTAACTAGGCTAGACCCGTCATACATCTATGCGCGATTTCTGGTCTTATTCAATTGAGGAGTTCCGTGGTGCAGGCATGCGAATGCTGCAGTCATTCACATGTCTGCAAGCCGCGAAACAGTCCTCAACAATCACCAAGATTAGGTAAGAAGCGAGTGAGTGGCCATTTATGATAGAGAGAGTGAATATTTTGTTTTTGTTACAGGAAATTGTATCATCCTTTATTTTGCTTAAAATTGTTTACTTTACTGAGTAGCGTATAGTAGGAACCTGTTTACCTTACTGTCTATTCTGTAACATAGTGCTAACCTTTGGGTTATTAGCTTTTTGGGTTCTTTTTCTCAATAAGAGGAGGGCACATTTATTCTGTTATTTTCCTATGTATGTAAATCTTAATTTATTTGATCTTTCTTTAGATATTTGATGTTGTCAAGTTAAAATGATAATAAACATGTGTTGGTTAGACCCATACCCAATTAACCGTAGTTTTTCACGTTTGTGTGTCTTGTTGTCATATAGCTGTGTGTGTGTGTGTAGATAAACTTATATCTATCTTATAAGGAGGGAAAGATTGTCTCGTACTAAATTATAGTCGTATAGATAGGATGGAATAGAGAGACTTACTCATTCTATATACATATCTTCTACTTAAACTATCACCTGTGAAAATCTATTTCTCACACCTCTTTTTCTCACGTACTTATCAAACATTCACTCTACTCAGACGGGCCAAAATAACTCTCAAACCTATCCGTACGACAGACTGTGACAAAATGTCTGAACATGCTCTTTTGTGTGATCTCTCACACCTTCAGCCCTCCGGCAGTATCCTTTCTTTTTCTTCATTTTTCTCACTCATCGCTTTTATTTGGCATAAATCATGCCTTTTCATTCGTTATTTTCACTATTTTGCTTTATGCTGGACATAGCATGGGGAAAGTCTCTAACACCCCACTCCCATATGACAGTATTTGCTACGGAAGTATTTGATATAGGACTGTCTTTATCTGGTTTACCACTCCTCAGACGTATTTACGTTCCGCCAACTGAACTGTGGTATTTAGTTTTGAACATTTAACATTAAGTAAAACAGCCCTGTCTAACATGATTAAAGGGACTTTTAGCTTTTCATAACATTAGAACCCCTGAACATTTGTTGTAACTTTCGTTTCGCCAGAGCGAATCGATTCCACCGGGACTCATTTAGTATGCGGCACGAGATCAAAGACACTGAGACGATCCCCGAGCAGAGAAGCTAGTTTCTCGCAGGTATTTATCATCTCCGCGCAAACACTAAACCGCTCGCAAGATGGACCAGAGCGATCAGAAGAAAGACACTGGTGGAGATCTCAGGAAGGACGGGCGGCATGCTATCAAAGACAGTAGTGGTCCCTAAAACGATTTCGCATATCGGTGTTAAGCACGGAACCGATCGCAGCCAGAGTGAACGGGGAAAGCTGACGCAAGCAGCGAGCGAAGATACGAGAGGCCAGGGGCGGCTTCTCTCTTTGGTCTGGCGGTCAGATCCCCAAAATCCTTCCGAGATCAAAAAGGCTGTCAAGTTTCTCATGTCCCACTCATCTTGCATTCCAGTTGTAGATATACAGATCACGTAGAAATACACTTCATTACTCGCTGGCCAGAACTTGATAGAAGCACTAGCGATATTTGAAATCTTGCTAGATTATCCCGTGGATTTTCATTTATATTTGCAGTGAATTCTATTTCTGTGCAAAACGGTAATATATATATTGTGTAAAGTGATCAGTGGTCTAGTTCATTCATTCTATTTCATTGGATTTTGTGTTAATTTAAACCTATTAAATTAAACCGTCTCAATAGTTCCAGTTGTAAATGTAATGATATACCTGCTATACTATTTCCAAAAAGATAATAGATGTTTAATGCTTAAATTAACTTTTAAAGTCGCGAAGGAATTTATAATTAATAAATTTAGTTAAGTCCTATATTTATAGATGTGTGATTTAACCACTAGAACTCGCGCAGTGTTTATTAAATACATAATTAAATACGCGAGCGTATATATAATAGTCTTAACGGGAAATTTATCGCGCGCTTAGAAGATTATTTGATTTTTAAAGTATGATTATGTTGTTATGGGTTTTCTATCTTTTTCTCTAGATTGATCACCTTTTGCAATCCCAGCAATAACGAAATCTTTCAGAGTTTCCATACTCGGTTCTTAAACTTCCAGACAGTTTGATGAGACATTTTTTTAAAGTAAATCTTGTGGTGGTCCGGTGCGGCCTAGCTAACATAATTACATGAAAGAAAGCCTACCCAAGATCATTTGATTATTATCATCAAATTAAATTACAATCTGTAAGATAAACTGGAAGATGAACAGTGCCAGTAGCGATAGTTTATATACTGCTCTATTGTGAGAGATTACCGATTTACCTGACTGTGACTGAGCCTAGTTTTTCCTCACTGGATTAAAAAAAAAACTTTACCGGTCAGTTGCTGTCATCACGCAGTGAAGGAATATTGCCATCACCTCATTTTCACCCCTGTGTTGAATTGTGTCAGTGCCATCCCATAGACTCCTTTTATATAATAAAACACAAGAACTCTTTAAACTTCAAGTCCGGCGATAAGCGGGAATATTTGCTCTCAGTAAAAACTCGCAATATCTGGGGCGGGACATAGAAGTGCTAGACAGTTTCACATGTCAAGAGTTTAATCACTGTGTTTATCATTCTATGGATTGTCTGATGCTGCAACTCGGTAAGTGTGTGAGTATATATGAGTGTGGATCCGCACAGTGTGCATGAATGACAGGAGATTTATTTTTTTGCAAAAAACCATTTGTTAACTTGCCTACCGGGTAATACGTTTTCTGTATACCCGGCATTGTTCCTTTAGTGGGATAATTTGTTAACTCTGTTTCATCCCCCCCCCCCCTTTTTTTTTCTTTGCTTAGTAAAGGGAAGACACCAGTTGGGATAACAGTATTTTTTTGTCTACCACCATAACTAATATTGTAACCCCTCTTTCAGAGTAATTAAATTCACTGTTGGGTTAACTTTCCTATGCTCCTGATAACTATCTATCTTGAGACTGGGTTTATCTTTGTCTAATACAAGCGGGAAGGGCTTAGTCGATACCAATCTTCTTCACCCCCTCCCTACCTTGTTATTTGCATTTTTCTGTACTTATGATAATTTTATGTAACACTTGATATTGGTTTTTTTGTGATTTGATTTTTAAGGTAAATAAACATCATAAACTTATATCGGACTGTGTTGGAATACCCAAAAGCCCAAAAATTCCCTATTTGTTTAATATAGCTGTATCCACGTCGTCTGAGTGTTTGAAGCACCAAATCGGTGTGAGCGCAGACGTGTGTCTGGAAAACTGGCAAATAATTGTTTGACCAGGAGAGTGGAAGAGAAGATTGAGAGAAACGATTTGTCGTAAATAAGTCTGTCTTTACTCTCCTCCAGCACTCTGTGGAGCATCATATTAAATCTATACATTTCTATCACTGAGTTTTCATCATCATTCTACACTCTAAACCGGACTACTATTTCTAGACTCTTTCTCTCAAAATAAATTTACGACAGGGGCCTTTGGATATCTCTCAGCCTGTGTACATGGGGCAGGACCCATCAGGGTTAGAAGATTTTACGGCAGCTCATATCCTGTATATTGGAGGTGATGTCTCCGTTTACATCATCATCAGCTGCCTTCTCCACAACGACGGTCTGAGACACTGGATCTCCAACGTCTTCTGTCTCTTGTCTTGATGGTGCACTCTCGGAGACTCTTTCTTGTCCATCTCTTGATTGTATCTTCCCACTTATTGCGCGTTTTTTCTCGTGCACGTTTTCCTTCAACTGTATCTTCCATTATGATCTTCAGCAAGGTCTTTTGTCTTTTGGTAAGGCCAGAATAGTTTAGCTGTCCAATTCTGATCTCCTTAATTAATTCTCTTTTCATTCCAATGTTTTCTATGACCTCTTTAATTGTTTTCTTCTTTTTCCTTTTGATGCGCCCCATTCTTCTATATTGGAAAGAGTTAGCTATCCTCAAGTAACTTTCAATGTCTGTATTGACAGTCACATATTATTTTATCTTGACAGCCTAAATTCTTTCCTCCAATTGCTTATTCGTTGTACGTGTCTCGTCAGCGTCTCCGATAACTCAAACATTCAAATAAGTGTTCCTCAGCGATTGTTCAAGCATCCAATGTCTAGTCTGTCTCCCATAATCCTTTGATTATCCGGATTTGTTTTCTCTTGCGTTAGGTATTACGTATTTTGTACATAGAAGGTGAAGGCCACAGTAAATGTGTCAAATGTGCGGGTGATAACTTAGGAACACGTAACGAAACTGGCGTATTGTAGTGTCCAGCCGGCCGAACATCTGGCGCGGAGTCGTTTATCACCAGGACAGACTAGATTGAAAGCGTGTCGAGTGACTAGCGCCTGTACTTTTCAGATACACCGGATTCGAGGTGCTTGAAATCCTCCTTTACTGGTGATACCCTATTTCCAGCGTTGCCACTCCTAGGTCGATTCACATTGTTTGGTCCCGTCTAGATATAAAAATAAAACCATCACCAGATTCTAATGAAGGCCCAAACAAGGATAACGTCGGTTCAACCAAAACATAACCAACACAAGACACCAACGTCCTTATCAGGACGCCACTATCCGAGTAAAGATCGTATTTTCGTCAAAATGACCAGAAATAAACCACACGCGAAAAAGAGGAAGGTCTACACCAGCCCACCAGCGCAGAACAGCTAGGGGAATAACAAAGCCACAAGCAACAAAGAAAGACAGCCAGAGAGCAAGACTGTCCCAAGTACTCGTGCCGGGACCAAAATTTCTTCAACTCTTGACACGATGACGGAGCTAGCTGCGACGTGTATCGACACGACTGAGAGCCTGAGTGACCCGACTCCTTGCGAGGAAGAGGAGAGAGAAGATGCAAACAGTTCTGACCTTGATGATAAAGACCCAGAATATGACTACATGATGAGAGCGTTAGAGCAGATAGAACAGATGTCACAAGATGAAGACAAGATTGAAGCGTTAGAACCGATAAATCATATGCTGGAAAGAAGAGAGAAAAGACTACAGGAGACTAAAACCTTGGGGCCACCACCACACGTACCCGGATCGTCAGCAGAAACCCTGTCTACCACAGAGAAGCTACGCCAAACACAGAAGACACCCCCACACGATGCCGGCGACACAGATGCGATAGAGAGGTGCGTTAAGATCACACAGATGTCTGGAGGCGAGGCCTCACTCAGGGCCCTACCAGATGACAAAGTAATCTTCATCCTCGAGTCAATAACTGGCAGGAGAGGCATCTCTAAAGTAAGGAGAGACGAAAAGGGAGTCGTGCTGTCCCTTAACAACACTTCAACAACCGCCTCGCTGATGACAGAACTGGAGGCCGGTGCAAAAGAAGTCCAGCTGCCTCACCAGATAAAAGTGGTGGTGGAAATGTACAAGACAACAAAGAAGTTTGTCATAAGAGGGGTGGGCATCAGATGGCTCGCAAGCAAGATTCATAACAACCGACAATCCGAAAACACAGAAGTCAAAATAACATAGGTCGAAAGGTTAAAATCATGGGACAAGAAAGACACCAAGCTGATGATAGTAACGGTGGAAGGATCGACAAGACCAGAGAGACTGACGCTACAAAGAACAACAAAAAAGACAGAACCATATATACCTCCGGTAATGCAGTGCTCCAACTGCCAACAGTTTTCGCACACTAAGAAAACATGCAGGAGAGATGCAGTCTTCCGATATTGCGCGGGAAACCACCATTATGGCGACTGCCCCAGGGCGAAGGAGGACCAAAACTATAAAGCAACTAACGCAAACCGCACTTGTACAAACTGCCTCGGAAACCACGGGGCAAGGTACCGAGGCTGCCCGATGTTCCAAGAAACTAAGAACATATTGAAGGAAGCGTTAACCAAAAACATCCTCTTCAGAGAGGCCAAACACAAAGTGGCGGCGGATTTTGCAGAAAAACAGCGCACGATAAACAGACGACAGTTACACAAATTGACCGCTGAAGTCAAAGAAATGAAAATGAAATTGCAGATCGAAAACAGAAGCAAGCAGGCCTCCGAAGAACCATCCGACAGTGAAGATACGATAGATATACAGAACATAAAACACATGATGGAAGAAATGAAAAGAATCCAGCAACAGGTAGAAGCAGATGTCAAGAAGCTGACAGAGCTGACAGAAGAAAACACCAAAATCCTGAAAAGAATAGAATCAGAAAGAATAGCCATTGAGGAAATTTCATCAAACGGCACGCGAGAAACTAAAACGAACAACCAAACAGTAGAAGAAATCATCGAAGAAACGCTAGAACAGCTACTACCAACGATAATTGAAAAAGCACTGTCACAGATACAGGAAAGCAAGAAGACAAAAGAAACAGAAACTAGGAACGTAAAAAGACACAAAACCAAACAAGCCAGATAGTGAGACAGGACATAAAAAACACCATGAACGCGGCACGGCACCACAAACGGACAAATAAAGAGGATTCCAGACAGCCAGCTAGTGGTCCTTTTCAGGACCAATCATCTCCAGGACTAGGAAAGTGACACCATCGAAGATGTTAACACACAATATACCCCAATATAACCGTTTGTAACCCTTCAATGGGTTTTGGTTGAACAGGGTATTACAGCAAAATAACAGACGCAAGGAAAAAAAAAATAATAATAAAGGCCCAAACATTCTCAGATCAGAAGTAGAGAATGCCATACATATGATACAAACAGGATAATCAGCAGGCATGGATAACATAAAAATTGAAATGATAGAAGCTCTGGAGAGCTTTGGTATAGATACAATCACTGATCTATGCAAAGATATATACAATACAGGATATATACCACACGACATGAAGACATCAGTTTTTATAGCATTGCCCAAAAAACCAAATGCAACAGAATGTTCAGACTTCAGAACAGCCTGATGAGTCATGCAATTAAGATACTGCTCAACATCATACAGGAAAGAATAAAAAGTAAGGTAGACAGCGAAATCCAAGAACAACAGTTTGGTTTTAGACGGAACAGTGGAACAAGAGAGGCAATATTTTGTCTAAGAATATTAGCAGAAAAATATACAGAGGTCCAAAAAAGTATGTACATGTGCTTCATTGACTATAAGAAGGCTTTTGACAGAGTCCATCATGAGAAAATAATTGAATGCCTCGAAGACATAGGTATTGATGGAACAGATATAAGAATACTCAGTAACCTTTATTGAGAGCAAACTGGCACAGTAAGATCCGGAAGAAATTATTCATCATACATAGACATAAAAAGAGGTGTCAGACAAGGTTGTGTGCTGTCCCCCTGCCTATTTAATTTATACACCGAAAAAAATGTTCAAACAGATACAGGAAATACCAGGACTGAACATCAGTGGAAGGTCAATAAACAACCTTAGATATGCAGATGATACCGTGTTGTTAGCTGAAAGCGAACAGGAGTTACAAGAACTAGTGAAACAAGTGAACAGTATAAGTCATGAATATGGACTCGACATTAATATTGAGAACACAAAAACTATGATAATTAGCAAAACAGACGATAAACCCACATTAAAGATAAGCGTAAATGGGAACATCCTGGAACAAGTCAAGAGCTACGTATATCTTGGTCATATAATAACAGAAGATGGCAGATGTGAAACAGAAATCAAGAAGAAGTAGGAATGGCCAAAGCTACATTCCACCACCAAGACAAGACACAGACGACGTTGGAGATCCATTACAGCCAACCTTCGTTGTGGAGATGGCAGCTGATGATGATTTATCGCTACCCGATTTGAAGTCTGTATGCTTAGGATAACCCTTACAGATTCGCAATACGATTTTAGAAAATTAGACATGCCAATTGTATTATGCGATCCATACTTACTTTTATAGGAAATGCGTTAGAGTACCTCTTTGGTACTGCTACTGACTCTAATTATGGCGACTGACAACATGCCATACAAGATTTAGCTACAAATCAAGAGAAGATAAAACATGTCATTAGCAAAAGCCTAACTATTGTGAATAGCACATTAAATGCTATCGCATCGAATAGGATTAGAATCAATGACTTGAGATCAGCGATGATGCAATTCACGAATTTTACTGAAATCCCCGTAGCTAGACTGGTAAACCAGACTTATGCAATTGATACATTTCTCTCCCCTTTCTCACATTGCAGAATTGTTTACGCAAGGCCATTGATTTGCTTACACTCGCCACGAATACTTTGATTTCCCTTGAGTCCCACATAGACATGTTAAAGATCCACAGATTACCACCCTCACTTCTCACACCCTCCGACCTTCGGTCTATCTTCGATCAACTCTCCGTTTTACTCCCCCCTACACTTCGACCACCAGGTATTCCTCCACAGAACCCTTTCTCTTACTGCAAACCTCGCACAGTGGATGCGATCCTGGCGCATACCGATCTAGTTATATTAGATCGTATTCCCCTAATCATTGTTGATGACGTGTATGAATTATATCGCTTTCACTCTATCCCCACACCTTTTACTTCACATCTATCTTATACGTCTGAGGCTGAGAAGCACCCTTTAGCAACATACGATTCTCGAACCAATGCACTCGCTATCAACAAGGCACGAACATATTTTGCTAATGTGTCGAAAGACAACTTTGAGAGATGTATTGAAATGCCACTTTTATTTTATGCAATAGAGCGCCCATTTTATGATACACGTACACACCGCTCATAAATAATTGCATTATTTGAAAATGATGTTGAGAAAACACAAATGTTATGCACAAGAACTGTTACTTTCACACACATATCCCCATCATTTATCTAATGAGTCTCCACTCATGACCTTTTACGCTTCTCAAACCTATCACCCTCTCCAAAAGATGTCTCCAAAATAATACTTGTATTTACTCTTCAGTCCAGCTCAAACCTCCCTTTCATTTACTCGGCCTCCTTCCCACTTGTTCCGTCACCGATAATTCTTTTAGACTCGATGCGCCTTTCCAGGCCTCTTCAGTCTTACGAAAGGACATACATTCAGAGAATGCATCGAAAGCCTTCAATTACTCTTCTTCCATGGTCTGGAAGTCGCTTCTTGCCTTCCTCCATCCAGAGACCACAAGTGTCCTTCCTCCAGCTCTACAACCATTAGACACCATTGATATGTCCTCCTTAATTAATGAACTAGATACCATCAACACCATTTCAACAATATATAAGGAAAGCAGAAAATCATGCTTGCCATTCCAGGCTAATCGACAAATAAGAGAAAAGACTCTAGGCAGAAATATGTCTCCGACTATATAAGGAAAAGACGATGGTCATATATCGGTCATGTCCTACGAATGCAAAACAACAGAATACCACTACAGGCGCTCACTTGGGTTCCTGAGGGTAAGCGGAAAAAAGGAAGACCAAAAGAAACACTCAGAAGAACAATAATAAGAGAAGGAAGAACGTTGGGCCTAAATAATGTGCAAGAGCTAAGAGGAGTGGCGTCACAACGAACAACCTGGAGAGCACTGGTTTCTGCCTTATGCGCCGTGTTTGGCGCTTAAAGAATTTATTATTATTATTATTATTATTATTATTATAAGAGATAAGCAAAGAAATCTCATCACGACAGCAGAGGGACAGGAAACCAGATTGGCAGAGCATTTCAGAGAAACTCTGAACAAGGAACCACCAGAGAAACAGTTGAATGTTCATGAGGCTGAAAACGATCTAGAATTTAATATAGACATTCCACGAAAAGAAGAAATCATCACAGCAATCAAAGGGTTAAAGAATGGAAAAGCTCCTGGCCATGATAACTTAAATGCAGAGCTATTTAAGACAGACCCTGAGCTAGCAGCTGAACTATTAGAACCACTATTTGCAAAAATCTGGAAAACAAGGACAACACCAACGGAGTGGAACAAAGGAATAATTGTCAAATTGCCCAAGAAGGGAGATCTTGCAGACTGCAATAATTGGAGAGGAATAACTCTTCTCTCAGTTCCCAGCAAAAAAACTAGGCATGATAATTATACAGAGAATTTCAAAAGCTAGTAGACAACAAAATGAGGAAAGACCAAGCAGGATTTATAAAGAACAGAAGACGTGCTGATCATATTTTTACCCTCAGGGACATTATAGAGCAGTTCTCAGAATGGCAGAGACAGCTTTACATTAATTTCGTTGATTTTGAAAAGGCTTTTGACAGTATACACAGGGACAGCATATGGAAAATACTGAGGGCGTATGGAATTCCAAGCTGCACTGTGTCAATCATAAAAAGCCTCTATGCCAACTTTACGTGCAGCGTTGGGCAGAGCAATCTAACCTTTGAGGTGAGGGCAGGAGAACGACAGGGATGCCCCATATCAAGCACTCTATTTTTAACAGTCATAGATTGGGTGATGCGACAGAGAACAGAGGGCAGTCCAAGAGGATTAAGATGGACTACATTTTCTACATTGTAAGATCTGGAATATGAAGATGACATTGGACTACTAGAACATTCACATTAACACAACCAGGACAAAATAGATAGCCTAAATAAGTATAGCCAGCAGGTATGCCTAAACATCGATCTAAAGAAGACAGAGGTCATGACGCTCAATGTGAGCAACCCTGAGCCCATAACAGTAACGAATCAGCAACTGGAACAGACAGACACCTTCACATACCTAGGAGGCATTGTAACACCAGACGGCGGAGCAAGCAAAGACAGCAACAACAGCATTAACAAAGCAAGAACAGCCTTTTTTAGTCTAAACAACATCTGGAAGTCCTCTCAGTACAGCACGAACACAAAATTAAGACTATATGAGAGCTGTGTGCTTTCTGTGCTTCTCTATGGTGCGGAATGCTGGAGAGTAACAGAGAAGGAAATGATGAAATTGTCTGTCCACACAACCTGCCTAAAAAATTATGCGAATGTTTTGGCCGAATACCATCACCAACCAAGAACTGCTTACTCGGAGCAAGCAAGAGGACATGGACACCATCATAACTGGCAGACGCTGGAATTAGGTCGGTCATGTCCACAGTCCTCCGCCAGGTTATTTTTGGTCGGCCTCTCTTTCGTTTTCCTTCAGGGGTCCAAAGCATAGCTGTTCTTGTGATGGCATCGGGGTCTCTTCTGAGGACATGGCCAACCCAGCTTCAGCGTCTGCCAGCTATGATGGTGTGCATGTCCACTTGCTTGCTCCGAGTAAGCAGATCTTGGTTGGTGATGGTATTCGACCAACAGATTCGGAGAATTTTTCTTAGGCATGTTGAGTGAAAAGAGGGCAATTTCGACATTTCCTTCTCTGTAACTCTCCAGCATTCCGCGCCATAGAGAAGCACAGAAAGCACACAGCTCTGATATAATCTTAATTTTGTGCGTGTGCTGTATTGAGAGGACTTCCAGATGTTGTTTATGCTAAAAAAGGCTGTTTTTGCCTTATTCATTCTGATGTTGATGTCTTTGCCTGCCCCGCCGTCTGATGTTACTATGCATCCTAGGTATGTGAATGTGTCTGTCTGTACCAGTTGCTGATTCCTTACTGATATAGGCTCAGGGTTGCTAACATTGAGCGTCATGACCTCTGACTTCTTTAAGTTGATGTTCAAGCCCACCTGCTGGCTAAACTTATTAAGTCTATCCGTTTTTTTTCTGGATGTGTTGATATGAATGTGCTCGTAGTGCAAAGTCATCTGCATATTCCAGATCTTCCAATGTAGAAAATGTAGTCCATCTTATTCCTCTTGGACTGCCCTCTGTTGTCTATCGCATCACCCAGTCTATGACTGTTAAAAATAGAGTGGTTGATAAGGGGCATCCTTGTCGTACTCCTGTCTTCACATCAAAGGTTAGGTTGCTCTGCCCAACACTACACCTAATGTTGGCATAGATGAAGCACGTACCATTTATAGTATTCTCACCTGAGACGTACGAGTCTATATTTAGAGTTTGCTCCTTCCAAATGTTTTTTTGCGTCAGTCTCTATTGTTGTGTGTCTGCCTCTGTTTCTCTATATCTGCGTCTATTTTTTATATCTGCCTCTATTTTTATGTCTGCCTCTGTTTTTTTTTTGTCAGCATCTATTTTTTGGATCTATCAGTTTATTTTTTTATTCTGCCTCTATTTTTTGGTCAGTTTCTATCTTAGGTGTTACCTCTATGTTTTTGTGACTGTCTCTAGTCTATTTGGGTCAGTCTCTATTTTTGTGTCTGCTTCTGATTCTTTATATCTGCCTCTGTTTCTTTATATAAAAATCAAACATTTGTTATGTCCGCACTCTAGACTTATATTCTATTATGCACATATTCAAAGTCACCTTTCTTATTGCTCAAATATCTGGAGTCGCTGTGGCTTGTCTTTTTTGAAACGCCTACAATCCCTACATAAAAGGGCGCTACGACTTGTTTGCCTGAGTGATAACATTACCAGTGCTCAGCTATTTTCACAGCTGAATGTTCTTCCTCTTAAAAAAATTTTCTTCTTCCAAGATCTCCTATTTGTGCATCAAATTTTCAACGGCAGAACGCCTTCACACTTGCAAATGTTCTTTCGCTATAAGTACTGCTCATATTTTATACGTGGCGACCTAATTTTGGACCTTGCAAAACCTCGAACTGACCTCTTCCGAAGTTGTTTTAGTTATGCAGGTGGTTAAGCATGGAATTCCCTACCCTAGTCTGTCAAAACTGATAATTACACCACATTAAAAAGACATCTGCATTCACATGTCATGAAATCTTGTACACACATTTAACAACAATTCTGTTTCAGTTATTTCAAAGTTTCCACGAGCATTTTAACTGTCATTGTAATATTTTCATTTTAAATTGAATTTTTTATATTAAGTAGATTTATTTCTTCACCTCTCTCTCTCTTTCTCTCTCTCTCTCTGTCTCTCTCTGTCTCTCTGTCTCTCTGTCTCTGTCTCTCTCTCTCTCTCTCTCTCTCTCTCTCTCTCTCTCTCTCTCTCTCTCTATCTATCTCTCTCTCTCTCTCTCTCTCTCTCTCTCTCTCTCTCTCTCTCTCTCTCTCTCTCTCTCTCTCTCTCTCTCTCTCTCTCTCTGTGTCTCTCTCTGTCTCTGTCTCTCTCTGTCTCTCTCTCTGTCTCTCTGTCTCTCTCTGTCTCTGTCTCTCTCTGTCTCTCTGTCTCTCTGTCTCTCTGTCTCTCTGTATCTGTATCTGTATCTGTCTCTCTCTCTCTGTCTCTCTTTCGGTGTCTCTCTCTCCCTCTCTCTCTCCCTCTCTCTGTCTCTCTCTGTCTCTCTCTCTGGGTGTGTCTCTCTCTGAGTGTGTGTCTCTCTGTGTCTGTGTGTGTCTCACTCTGTGTCTCTCTCTCCCTCTCTCTCTCTGTGTCTCTCTCTGTGTCTCTCTCTCTGTGTCTCTCCCTCTCTCCTCTTTCTCTCCTCTCTCTTTCCCCCTCTCTGTCTCTCTCTCCTCTCTCTCCCCTCCTCTCCCTCCCTCTCCCTCTCCTCTCTCTCTCTCTATCCCTCTCTCTATGTGCGTGAATGACTATGAGTAAATGTACTTGTGTGTGCTCAGTTTCTGATTGTGATGATAATATTAATTAATCCTGTCTGAAGTTGTTAATATTTTAATTCTAATTTTTAAAACGCTGAAAATTGTATTGCAGGGCAGAAATGTAAAAGGCAATTATGCCTATTTCTTTACCCAGATGAAATAAAGATTTCGTTCGTCCGTTCGTTCGTTCGTTCGTTCGTTCGTTATATCTGCCTCTGTTTCTTTATATCTGCCTCTGTTTCTTTATATCGGCCTCTGTTTCTTTATACCTGCCTCTATTGTTATACCTGCCTCTATTTTTAATATCTGCCTTTATTTTTTATATCTGCCTCTGTTTCTTAATATCTGACTCTGTTTCTTAATATCTGCCTCTGTTTCTTAATATATGTCTCTATTTTTGAGTCTGCCTCTGTTTCTTTATATCTGCCTCTGTTGCTTTATATCTGCCTCTGTTTCTTTATATCTGCCTCTGTTTCTTCATATCTGCATCTATTTTAGTGTCTGCTTTGTTTTTTTTTTTTGTCTGCCTCTTTTTTTGAGTCCGTTTCTATTTTAGGGGTTGCCTCTATATTTTATTGTCTGCCTCTATTGTTTGGATCTGGTTCTATTTTACTGTATAACGTCATCAGACTTAAAACGCGACGCACTAAAGAAAAGTACGGTTACGTGTGATTCAACCACTGCGGATTATAACGTCTTCGTTGTTCTCTATCATTCAGAGCCATACAATGAGACTAAATGTGTGGGTTAAGAGACTATTATATACTGAAGCACATTAAAAACGCACCACCTGTATAATCCAGGAACAGAGTGTGAAATGTAAATATAAGTGTTTACAAGTTTACATATTTGGTATCTTTATTCATTTTCCTATGAATCCATGCTGGTCATTAATTTGTACATTTGATTGTTATGAAATTCATTGCATTCTGTGCAGGCAAGGGAGAAAACCAAAAATGCAACCAATAAAAAAATTCATTCACACTATCCTCAGTATCTGGTATGTCCACCGTGTCCTTGCAAACAAGCTTGGCAGCGGCTTCGCATGGAACGCACAAGTCTCTGAAGGAAATTCCGGGGAATCAAGTCCCATTCAAGTGTAAGAGCAGCTTCGAGCTGTTGCAGATTAGCTGGAGAACCTTGCCTGTAGACTCTGCGTCCAAGCTCGTCCCACAGATGTTCTATAGGGGACATGTCTGGTGATAGGGCAGGCCAATCAATCGTCACAATGTTCTGCTGCTGTAGATATTGCTGCGTAATGCATGCGGTGTGCGCACGTGCGTTATCCTGCTGGAGAAGCTGCAAGTCTGGATAATTTGTGAACGCAGGAGCAACCAATGCATCCAGAAACTCATCTCGATATGTCACAGCATTAACATTTCCACGGAAGACGTGAAGAGGCTAGCGATGGGGAAAACTGAATCCTCCCCAAATGTGAATACTGCCACCTCCTAATCGGTTGTGCTGACGAAAACAGCAATATGCAAAGCGCTCATCACACCGTCGCCAAATCCGCATACGTCCATCAGCAAAGGATATGTTGAATCTGCTCTCGTCTGTGAATAGGACAGCATTCCACTGCAGTCTATTCCATCTGACATGTTGCTCTGCCCATTGCAGGTGCTGCTGACGATGTCTGTGAGTCAAGTTTTGCCCAACATAAGGTCGTCTTGCAGTAAGGCCTGTATCTCTGAGTCGTCGTATGATTATCATTCGAGAGACTTGCCCACGTCTACCCACTATTGCTCTTGCTGTTTGACTTGCCGGGAGAGAACGATTCCTTAGGTGACTCAGCACAATATGACGATCTTGCGCAGGGGTAGTAACTCGTGGTTGGCCACTCCGAAGTCTATCCCGGGCACTGCCAGTGGTTCCGTAACGTTCATTGAGAGGTACAATAGTGCTGTGGTGGCAATTCATCCTTCTGGAAATGGCCCGCGAGCTCATTCCGGTCTCCAACATACCAATGGCTCGTTGGCAGTCGTTTTCAGATAGTCGTGGCATCTCAAGCACATGTACTGGGTATTTTGTCTCAACGGCCTTTTCATACCGAGTATACTGCCACAACGCGTACACATTTTCAGGGTCATAGCTGTTGGGAATCGTGTTGCACGTATAACTTTCATTGTTTTCATGTAGTCTGTACACAAACCCGTGGGTTGAATCATGCACTTTCCATTCCAGCAGCCATTCGCTCTCTACCTCATGACAAACACGGGGAAAATCCATTCCCACACTTTTTTTCCAGCTTCTCGGCATCAGTATATATAATAGTGGTGCGTTTTTAATGTGCTTCAGTATATATGAGGATTTAGTTTCTACCAAAGTGAAATGGGTTCTCATTTTCGATACAAGGCAACAGGAGGCTGAGACACTTGGGAGTCATGACCCAAGTGGGCCCGCCCCCCTTAGAGTGTAAAGGAGTATACAAGGCCGAAACACTTGTTCGACGGGGGACTCCTTCTGATGATCAGATTTCCTCCTGTTGTGTCGCTCTGTAAAGAGTTTCCTATCTTATGAGGTGGACTCGATATATTTTAATGCCCATTCAAGTCACTATGCAATGAAAGCTCCTCTTGTGAGCTCGTGTTATAATGTTTGATTAAGAAGGTTGTTAGGGTCTTATGGTCGTTTTCGGGGCTGACAAGTGGACTTGTCAAAGACGTCGTCTCAACTTTAGTTTAGGCAGCACTTTGTGCCGGTCAAAAATGTTAGGTTCCTCCATCGGAGTGCTTGGCAGGTTACATATACAAACTCGGCAAGTATTGATTCCATACACATTGGAGAAAAATAAAGGAAGAGGATGGGGGCGGGGGGAGGGGGGGGGGGGGGAAGTCAGTTCCCACACATACAACAAGCACGTAAAGACATTGACTTTTAACTAATTTCTGTATTCGCTACACAACCAGACATTGACATTGGGAGCTCTTATCAATGTTCCACTACCACCGCATTGTTATTTCCCTCATACATTTATGCGTTTTATCTAAGGGACGTAATTTTTATTCCAAGAGGAGTAATATGTGCAGAAAAGTTAGTCATAATTTTTTAAAAAATTAAACAGTTATTGTATATAATTTTGTTTCTACCACTTTAGTAATAAAAAAGAAAACAACATCGTATTTCAAATTCTAAAGAAAATGTTTCAGCAGTTTATTGCTATTATATAAATATACAGTTATATTTTGTATGAGATAAATAAATGCACGCTAGGCTCAATACACGTCAGTAAATATGTATAACGCGATGTTCTTTCGATGCGTACTTTAATGATTATTACGTTCATGTATTTTTGACCGGCACAAAGTGCTGCCTAAACTAAAGTGTAGAGCTGTGTTTGAGAAATCCACTTGTCAGCCCTTTAACGAACATAAGTCCCTACCAACCTTCTTAACCAAATATTATAACACGAGCAAACACTGCAAAGTGACTTGAATGGGCATTAAAATATACAGATTCCACCACATCTATAATAGTCTCACAACCCACACATTTAGTCTCATTGTTTGGCTCTGAAACATAGAGAACAACGAAGACGTTATAATCAGCAGTGGTTGAATCACACGTAACAGTACTTTTCCATTGATAAGTCGTCTTTAGTGCGTCGCGTTATAGACTAACCATAAATCCTAACGCCCTGTCCTTACACGTTATCACGGTCAAGTTTTGTGTAATGTTGTTGCTAGGCATTCGTTTCATATAACAAAAATAATATTTGGCGAAGCGGCCCGTTCAACATCTTCTTCTTCTTCTTTGATCAATAGCCGCCGACCGTCAACGCAGTCAGCGGCCATCACGCCTGGTGGCGTCTTGTAGGGCAACAACAAATTGATTCCACTTTGCTCGGTCGGTGGCCATCCTTCGTACAGTGCCCCAACTCTGGTTCATATTTTGCATCTCAGCCTTCACAGTCCTCCGCGAAGTTGTTTTTGGTCGGCCTCTCTTTCATTTTCCTTCAGGGGTCCAAAGCATAGCTGTTCTTGTGATGGCATCGGGGTCTCTTCTGAGGACCTGGCCAACCCAGCTACAGCGTCTGTCAGCTATGATGGTGGGCATGTCCTCTTGCTTGCTCCGAGTAAGCAGATCTTGATTGGTGATGGTATTCGGCCAAAAGATTCGGTGAATTTTTCTTAGGCATGTTGTGTAAAAAGAGGAAAATTTCGACATTTCCTTCTCTGTAACTCTCCAGCTTTCCGCACCATAGAGAAGCACAGAAAGTACACAGCTCTGATATAATCTTAATTTTGTGCTTATGCTCTACTGAAAGAACTTCCAGAGGTTGTTTAGACTAAAGAATTCTGTTCTTGCTTGGTTCATTCTGTTGTTGATGTCTTTGCTTGCTCCAACATCTGGTGTTACTATGCATCCTAGGTATGTGAAGGTGCCTGTCTGTTCCAGTTGCTGATTCCTTACTGATATGGGCTCAGGGTTGCTCACAGTGAGCGTCATGATCTCTGACTTCTTTAGGTTGATGTTCAAGCCCACCTGCTGGCTATACTTATTAAAGTTAAGTCTATCCGGTTTTTCCTGGATTTGTTGATGTGAATGTGCTTGTAGTGCAATGTCATCTGCATATTCCAGATCTTCCAATGTAGAAAGTGTAGTCCATCTTATTCGTCTTGGACTGCCCTCTGTTGTCTGTCGCATCAACCAGTTTATGACTGTTAAAACTCTTGCAGGGCGGAATTTTTTCATCAGTTTTGCAAGAATTATTTTTGTACCTTAAAGCAGTACCTTTATAAATTCTAAAGTTTCTGAGTTATTACACAACAAAGACACACATATTATACATCACAGTGAAGATAAATGAATGTAGAATTATAATATGAAGGATTTTTAGTGATATTCTACATATAGTATTCAGTTATGAGTCATAATATAGACCACTTTCAAGAAAAGACTCATTTTAGTGAATGAAAAATGTACTCACCAACCCATGCATAAACACTGAAATATTATCCAGAGAGCTCCAGCATGTTCTAAAATATCACTAATCCATATGTGAATATTATTTGCAAGTGTCAACTTCCTGTGATATTTTGTTAATGTTTTACAGGCCATCCAGCGAACCATATAAACATTATAGACATTTGGAAAGAAAAAAGGACATTAGAGGCCGCGTGAAGCTTTTAAATTAAATCATACATTGTATTGTTATTATACAACAAAGACTCACATATTATACATCACAGTAAAGATAAATGAATGTAGAGCTAGTATATGAAGGACTTTTAGTGATATTCTACATATAGTAATCAGTTATGAGTAATAATATAGACCACTTTCAAGAAAAAACTAATTTTAGTCTATCAAAAATGTATTTACCAACCCATGCAATAGACTGAAATATTATCCAGAGTGCTCTAGGGTCTTTTAAAATATCACTAATCCATACATGAATATTATTTACAAGCGTCAGCTTCCTGTGATATTTTGTTAATGTTTTACAGACTATCCAGCGAACCATATAAACATTATAGACATTTGGAAAGAAAAAGGACATTATAGGCCGCGTGAAGCTTTTAAATTAAATCATACATTGTATTGTTATTATACAACAAAGACACACATATTATACATCACAGTAAAGATAAATAAATGTAGAGTTAGTATATGAAGGACTTTTAGTGATATTCTACATATAGTAATCATTTATGAGTAATGATATAGACCACTTTCAAGAAAAAAACTAATTTCAGTCTATCAAAAATGTATTTACCAACCCATGCAATGGACTGAAATATTATCCAGAGTGCTCTATAGCACGTTTCACTAGCTTTGCCCTCAAACAAATGTAATTATCTGATTAACCGTCCAACGTATTAATGCCGTTTTTTGCATACGATGTTATATTGGGGTAGACCCAACAAATATATACTTTATATCTGTGCATCTTGTCCAGTTCCCATAAACGGATGAAATCCTTTGATCTGTGTCGGCATACTAATTATTGTGTATCGAGAAAAGAAATTTTACCACTTCATGCACAGATTCTGTGAATTGATTAGGCATAGGCGTGTCTACTATTACAATAATGTGGCCATCACGTTTGCATATGTTGAAGATGATTTCTTAAATAATCTGCATGTAGAGATACTCGTGACATTGTTTGTCATTGACATTTAATGCGCTACCAAACTGGACCTTCTTGATCTAATTATTTCAATAGGTATCACCACTTTGCGGTTCATAAATATCATAATGGAACGTTGCTCCTCTAATGTGCTTGTAAATAACGGTCGGATCATCTTTAAAGAAATTAAACTTCATCCGAATCATAATCAGATGTCTCTGAGAAATTGATAATCAATCACGGCTGAATGAAGGACAAACCATCATTCTTCCAATATTCCTCGTCCTCTTGTAACACATGGTTCTCACATTTCTTCCAATAATAGCTGGCTATATTGGAGATGGCGGCTTTTATAAGTATTTCAACATCTTTTAATTTGAACGTTCTATTTTCTGTTGCTACCTGGTCCTTAATTTTAGCCCATACTAATTTTATTGGGTTTAAGTGAGAATGGTAAGGGGGCAATATTAAACATCTGTGACCATGTTCATGGATTGCCTTGTCTATGTGAAATATCTTTGTATGCTGTGTCTTTTTTTACAATTCCAGGTAATTCAGGTTTCAGGGACATTTCGTTGAATGGAATGTTGTTTATGGTCAGCCAAATCTTTATTACATCTTTAGTACTTGATGAATTAGGAACTTTATCTTCTGGTGCCACAACGTTGTGATATGAAGCATTGTCCATTATCAAACACGACGGTCTATCCAAGGAAGGAAGTACATGATTCACAATCCAATCTTGAAATATCTTGCCATTCATCTCTGTAGGATAATCCCTATTATCTGTGGATTTTGAAACAAATATGAGTTCAGTATTATTTAGAAGCCCATGATGGCTGCTTCCTGGATGTGCAATTATTAGGCGCTGTCCTTTGCTGCTTGGTACTAGTCTCTTAGTTATCCCATCAGATGATTGCCATTCTCGTTCATTACTGTGGTGCGCATTGATCCAAGTTTCATCTAAATACACAAAATCATAACAATCTCTTCTCATTTCTCTGACCTCGCGTAAATATTTGCTTCTTATTGCAACTATATGAGGCTTCTCACAAATAAGGTTTCTACCACCAACATATTTTCTAAAAGTGAATCCCAAACTCCTAATAGTCCTCCGTAGCGTAGATTTGGAAATATCAATGTCATTATTCTTTCTTAACCAAATTTTCAATTTCCTTAAAGTCACTGCCTCATTATTGTGAAACATATTGCAAATTTCTTTGCGGATCAATTCTCTGTCAAAATTATCCATCACTCTTGGCCTAATTTTCGTGTGTAAAACACTGGAATTATAAATTTCAGATGTCGCTATCTAGCGGTGCAATGATCGTTTGATTATCCCCAAGGCATGAATAGTCCTCTTTTGTGGGTTTGAAATAGAATGATATAGTTTTCTACGAGTAGCTTCTTTGCAGATATACTTAAAAATCCTATTTGTGATTAGCTGTAATGTCATAAAATGTACTCGCAGACTCATTTTCCTACTTAATCACACAATACTTTTTGTAGACACGCCGCTGATTGACAATGTGTGAGTAGCACCGGATATAAACTGTTTTGTGTTCAAGAAATGCAATTTCACGCTAAAATCATGCCAATTGTTTGATAAACCAATTATGTGCAAATGATGTCGTATAATTTACTGTAGACATTTCAAAATGTGTGTGTGTGATGTGTGTTGGCAAGTAGACTTTTAATATTATATCGCTAAGAAACGAAAAATGAAACCAATGGCTGCATTTTAATGAAAATTTTAATTCATAGGTTCTATACCATTTCAAATTCACACACAAAATTTCACTTATATGCGTTATATATTCGCTGAGATATAGCATTTTGAAGTTGGGCAAAGCTAGTGAAACGTGCTATAGGGTCTTTTTAAATATCACTAATCCATACATGAATATTATTTACAAGTGTCAGCTTCCTGTGATATTTTGTTAATGCTTTACAGACCATCCAGCGAACCATAAAAACATTATAGACATTTGGAAAGAAAAAGGACATTATAGGCCGCGTGAAGCTGTTAAATTAAATTATATGTTGTATTGTTTTTATACAACAAAGACACACATATTATACATCACAGTAAAGATAAATGAATGTAGAATTAGAATATGAAGGATGTTAGTGATATTCTACATATTTTATAGACTACTTTTTAAATAAAAACTCATTTTAGTGAATGAAAAATGTACTCACCAACCGATGCATAAAAACTGAAATATTATCCAGAGTGCTCCAGCATCTCTTAGAATAACACTAATTCATATATGAATATTATTTACAAGTGTCAGCTTCCTGTGATATTTTGCTAATGTTTTACAGACCACCCAGCAGACCGTACCATCATCATTAAAATAAAAAAAGAAGATATTCAAGGCCACGTGAACTTTTAAATTAAATCATATATTGTGTTGATATGTGACCGGGGAGAGGATTTTGTGGAAGGGATGTAAATCCGCCTATCACTTGAGATAAGGGAAATAATCCCAGGATTTTCTTTGTAGTGGTTCTTCTGGGGAAGACTGGTTATTCACCAGAGGTGTTGCTTCCAGAAGAAAGGAATAACCCAGGGCATTAAGAGAACTCGTAAGTGCCTTTACGGATATAATACTGATCTTGGAGGGCTGGTAAGTAATCAGTAACTCGAACAGTCAAAGTAAACTTTAAAAGCGCAGATTACTTGAAAAGTCCAGTAGACATAAAAAGATATCTTTTATTCCGTTTCGTTGCAACATGATGAAAATGTGGCAGTTCGACAAGATTTTCTGGTGGGGGAAAAGCAAAACTGCCAGCTTTAGCCTCCAAGGCGAAAGGCTTACGGCTCCTTAATACCCTAGTCGTTTTGTGACATCTGTGGAAATCCTCGCGAAATAAAATACGATTCGAGACTTCAATTAAAACTAGATCGAACTTACTTCAAGTGGAATGAACCACACACATAATCGTGGCAGGAGTTAGTGCTGGGTCACTTAACTGTCCTGGTCGGTAGGAGATTTCTAGATGGATATTATATCCAAAACCGTAGGAGTCAAGGGCTTTTTTGTTCAATAGTAGATGGAGCGCCAGGTTGCACCAAACCTAGACTAAAGAACGCCCTATGTTGGTTTGACTCTAGCTTTGAGATAACTGTCTCAAGCTCTCTCTCACTGGTTACTAAGATGCATCAGTCTGTATACTTGTCTGGTGCTATGGCTTGCCAGAGGAAGTATTTCTCATTGGAGTTAAGACCGGAAACCTTCTAATGATTGGTCTTGGGGGCTAGTGGACTGTTGAAATAATCTTTAACCTAACCATCTACGAATCCTCTAGTCTAAAATTATTGTTTCTATGTGATGATGACCAACCATTGTTTAAAGTTCTCTCTAATCTAAATGTTTTCCGGTCTGACTTGTATGGAGGCCACACAAGGTTTGATGACATCATGGGTTCATGTTTGTCATGACTGATGATGTCATTGATTCTTGACTAGTGGTTTATTTATCTAACTAGTCATTCATAAAATACTTTACTATAAGGCTAACAGTTGTAGCTACTTAATAGTCTACCCTGTTACATACGCCCGGGGGCCGCCAAAGTGTATCCCGTAGGGAGACACTTTAGTCCCTTAAAAAAAATTTACTAATCCCTAAAAATATCGGGGTTCATGTATCCCACCAGAAATCATGTCGGATGGAATACAACAATCAATATATGGGAATGACGGATGAATCAATTCTATTAACATTTCAAGAAGTAATTGTAAGTGGTGGGGACTGATGGACATAGTTAAGGTACTTAAGTAGGGACTGATGGACATAATCAAGGGACATAAGTAGGGACGGATGGACATAGTCAAGGGACATAAGTAGGGACCATTGGCAATAATAATGGGCAAAAATAGAACCGAACAATCATCAGCCAACTAGCAAACCGCTTTTATGGGTTGATAGTTATCAAATATCTCTCAAATACATTATAAAACATAATACAACATGACAAGCGAGTTAACGTCGCAAAGGTAAACTGGGAACAAAATGGCGGGTGCCCATAAAATATGGCGGACGCCCAAAATGGCGGATGTACCAACTGTCTGTCACCCTACACTTCAACTGAAGTGGGTGATGAAATAAAATTAATGGAACAAAATGGAAATGGAACCACAAAACATGGTGGCAAGGTATGGGAAACATGGGTAAGTCTCAATAATAAAAATGACTGCACCGGTATAACAATAACCGGAAATAATGCAAGGATTGAAAACATGGTAATCAACGGACTAAGGTACTCAATGGAGAAATGGCAAATAGTTAAATCACATGTGTTAGTGGAACAATAACTGGAACTTCAAACAATCATAAAGCAAAATGGAGTCATTATTATAATAAGTCATGGATGATGCCAACATTAGTGGCGGGTGAAAATGTACTTTAGTTATACACTTTTATTAGGTACAACAGGACGAACAGAACACTCAAATCTGAGCAAAATCTTACTTCAAAGGCAGAGCAAAAAAAAAAAAACAACAAAGGGACATAAAAGATGGTCAAAAGCATAGGCAAAAAAAAACAAAGGGAGATAAAAGCTAGTCAAATATTAAATCAGTCAAAACTAACGTGACTTCATGACACTACGATGGGTGAAAGGAAATACATTAGCAATATATGAGGACTACACAGTTCTTTTGAGTCGGGATATCTCCATCATCAATGTGTAAAAGGAGGTTGCAAGGGTAACTGTTCATGTACTGGTAGATTCATCAATGTTTTGCATGAGGACGGAAATGTGTTAGTTCTCCATAAATAGCGATTCTTGGACTTTATAGCATAACTTGCAAAATTGATAAAAGTCCGCAACCGAGATGTCCAGGGATGCATAACAGTTGGTCTTCACTGCAACATCAGGATCAAACAATTCAGCAGCGGAAGCATTGGGTAAGAAACTTGCTTCGTAATACACGAGAAACAGTGTTTGACACCATGCTTGAAAATGGTATCAGGGCAGGAAATGTCAACATGACAAGAGACGGCATCTGGAAGTATGAACAGTTCAGTTCGTAATCATCTTCGCGACAATATTCATCGCTTCCACTCTTACGATGTCTTGCGATGACAGGCGAGGATCGTGCTGTATAGGTTGGGGTGTAGGAACAATGGCATGGACAACATGAGTGGACGGGACAGAGCTTCGTGGTGGAGGCTGTGGAATGGTAGGTGGACAACGGTGGGGAATGCGTAATCTACGGGACGGAGGTGTGACAGGTGGAGGTGGAGGCGGAGGGGAGGGACTACGATGAGGAGAATGCACAGAACCACGGGAGTGACGAATACGGGGACGCACATGGGCGGCCTGCTGTAGAAGGTACTTAGGAAGGGGAGCAGAATCGCCAGATGATGTCGAATGACGACGTTTAGAAGGAAAACGAGCTGGGGGAGGAGGAAGATCAGGTTCAGTATCAGAAGAAGCAGAATCGGGGGAACTGTCAAGGTCTGACGGAGGGGGAGGAAAATAATCAGAGGTTGGAAGAGCATGTTCAATACCCAAAAATTCGGAATCAGGGGCTGTATCAGGTTCGGAGGGAAGCGGAGGAAAATAACCAGAGGGAGGAAGAGCGGGGTCAGAAGGGAGGTGTACAGAGGGAGGAGGGGAATTAACGACAGGAGTTGTTGCTGTAAGAGGAGGTACAATAACATCATGCTGAAGTGAAGCATGAGAGGGCCCCGGAGTAATGGAAGGTAACTCAGCTGAACGCGCGTCACGGGCGTGGATACGGGAGTACAGTTCAGGAGGAGGGATAGGACCTTCAGAGGTGGAACAAGAACGATAACGTCTCGTACGATCAACCATATGGGAGGGTGAAGAAGGAGAAGGTACCTTGGAGGTGGAGGGAACAGCAGCTCGACGGACTACTCTAGACCAGAGTCTGTGTAAAGCATTATCTCTGGTAGGACTATCACTAACTGATGAGGAAACATCATAATCATGGGGCTGAACAGGTGTAAGCGGAGCAGGGGGAGTGTTAAGTGAGACGGGGGCAGATCTGATGTTGTCTGATGGAGGATTAAATGAAAGTTCAGACATGGATGGAGAGTTTGAATGGTTATACTGGAGGGTAGCATTTTGCATGGGGCGGCCAGAGGAATAGAGCGGGTGGAGGGACAGTGTAGGGGCGTTGCTCATCTAGTCGCAATTGGGTAGCATGGGCTTTGGTTTCGTGGTGTCGCTCTTCATTCCAAATCACGAAGGTAACAGGGGATGTCTGTTCAACTATCTTGTACCCGGAAAGCCAGCGATGATCAAATTTATCGCTACGGACATGCTTCTTAAACCAGACCAAATCACCAACATGGAAGGAGGGTAGGTTAGTGCCCTTATCAAGCAAACGCTGTTTTTCTTAAACGCCTTGAGAGCGTTATGGTGAACTTGCTGGTGGGCGGAGCGTTTCTGTCGCAGGATAATCTCAATGGGATTATCACCCATATATTTCCGCTGAGGAGTAAGGAGATTATCCAAAGGTAGGCGTTGTTCCCTGCCATACATGAGGTAGAATGGCGAGAAGCCAGTCGTATCATTTACATTGACACGCAGAGCCTCAAGAGCTTGGGGTAAATAAAAATCCCAATACTGCGGATTATCAGCTGTGAATTTGGAGAGGATGTCATGAAGAGTCTTATGCATTCTTTCATTGCGACCATTTGACTGGGGCCTATAGAAACTAGTCATCTTATGTCTTATATTAAGGGCTGCAAGAGTAGAATGGAAAGGTCGACCAGTAAATTGCTTCCCATTATCGGAAAGAATAGTCTTAGGATAGCCGTGGCGAGGCACAAAATCATTAAGGAAGATTTCAGTTACTTCTTCAGAGGAAGAGCCACAAAGTGGAAAACATTCGGGCCAGACAGAATACTGGTCTACAAAATGCAAGACATGGGTATTACCGGACTGAGAAAGAGGATAGGGGCCAGATAGATCAACGCTGACGCATTCCATAGGGAAATGTGTCAGAGACATCAGTTGGGTAGGGATACGCAGAGGCCGCATGTTGCGCTGCTTGCACGTTCTACAAGAGTCAACATATTCGGCAACGTCCTTATAGAGAGAAGACCAGTAATATCGTTTAGAAATAATGTCTCGTGTTTTATCTCGCCCCATGTGTCCATTAGAATCATGGAAATCATGGAGAACACGAGGGATAAGATGTTTAGGAAGACATATGAGGAGTTTATCTGGACATTTAGGGTTAATCCAGTAAAGAACTTTATCAGAGGACTGAATAGTGTAATTGGAAACGGATTTGGGGTCACGCTGAAACTGAGAGCGAATCTGCAGGAGTGCAGGATCTCGAAGTTGTACTTTCGCAGTGAAAGAAGGAAAAAGGAGCTCATCAGGAGAGCTGGAAGAAGTGTCATGAGTAGAAATGACAGGAGGAGGACAGTCAGCATTAATGACTAGTATTTCTTTAGCGTTATCGTCAAGGTCTGATGACGCCTTAGGATCTGGTCTAGAAGAATAGGAGGGATCTGTACAAGTATCATATGGAATGCGAGACAGACGGTCAGCTACAGTGTTATGTTCTCATGGAATATGCTCAATGGTAGCATCATAACTCTGTAAATTCAGAGCCCAGGTTTGTAGCTTACGGGGTTGCTCAGACGTCTTGGATAGCCAAGTGATCAAAGGCTTGTGGTCGGTACGGATTAGAACCTTTGTACCACGTAGATAGAAGTCTAACTTTTGCAATGCATAGTGTATGGCAAAAGCTTCCTTCTCAGTAACGGTCCATTTTTGTTGAGACCGACTAAGTGCGTGAGAGAGGAACGCAATAGGCATCTCGTTGGGAACTTCGGCAATAATCGGAGGAGAGTCCGAAACGTTGGCCTGGACAAGGCAATCACCAACGGCCCGAAAAGAAGCGTCCGTATACAAAATCATTGGACGTCTAATGTCTGGATACGCCAAACGAGGAATCTTAGTAAGGGAAGACTTAAGATAATTGAAAGCATCTTGGCAGGCGTCAGTCCATCGGAAACGAGCATACTTTTTAGTTAGAGCAATAAGAGGCTCAGCAGCTCGAGAGAAATTGACTATATGTTTTCTATAGTAAGAACAACTGCCCAAGAAACCGCGAACGTGGCGAACAGAAGTAGGAGGGGGCATATCACGGATGGCCTGCACTTTAGCATCATCCGGACGGACACCATCTTGGTTGATTATGAAACCAAGATATTTAGCTTCGGTCTGTAAGAAGGCACATTTGCTTAACTTGAGCATAACATTATGTGCTCTCAATCTGTTAAAAACTTTCTCCACATGGAGTAAATGATCCTCAAGGGTTCCTGGAGTGTGAATCAGGATGTCATCAACATAAGCCAAGGCGTAAGATTGCATGCCCTTCAGTACTTCGTCCATGAGGGACATATACGTGGCAGGGCTGGTCTTTAGACCGAATGGCATGACATTCCATTGGTAACTCCCAATATGTGTAGAAAAAGAGGACTTCATTTTGGCTGCCGGTAACATCGGAATGCACCAGAATCCAGAATGGGCATCTAGGGTAGTAAACCACTTAGATTTGCCAAGTGTTGCCAAGATATCGTCAACCCGAGGAAGGGGGTATGAGATAACTTTGGTGATGGCATTTAAGGCCCGATAATCGCAACAGAAGCGATTAGTACCATCCTTATTAGTGACTATTACAATGGGGGAAGACCAGGAGGATCGGGATCTCTCAATGATACCTGCTGCCAACATATCCGTAATCGATTTCTCCACTATCTCCCCATTCTTAAGTGGAGTGTGGTACGGCTTAAGTGAGACAGGCACTTCAGTGGTGGTATGGATTTCCATTGTTACAGTATTGGTTCTCTTCAGTTCCATGTCTGAGAGAGCAAAGATATCATGATTTTTTTTGACGAACTGACGAATGCGACTGGCATGTGGGGAGTCAGTTGTCACTTGCTCCTTTAATTGAGCAAGGCGTGTGGGTGGCAAATTCAGGGAGGAGGAGGGAGAAGGAGAAAGTTGTGGGAAAAGAGGCTGAGGAGGAGAAGTACGATAAACGGAAGTAAAGGTAGGAGAGGAAAGTGAACGGCGCTGAGAACGATAGTTACTAAACGATACACGCGCATTAGTAACAGCACCAATGGTGTTGGGATATGAGGAGGGAGGTTGAGGAATTAAATGTGAAGGGGTAGAGTAGGGGCGGGTATCACACACTGTGGAGGGATGAACAGAGGCACGAGGAGGTAGGGAATGTGATGCTAAGTGAGCAATCACTGTACCACGTTGGATAGTCACAGGTTTCCCAGAAGTATTTAACAGCATGACGGGAAAATCACGCTTAGTGGAAATCTGAAGAATGCCATCAACAACATTGATGCAGGGGTCATCAATGATGTCAATATCAGGCAATAGTTCCACCATGACAGAATGGCCAGAAGAGACATAGTCAGATCGTTTGACCCGACCAGTGGCAATAGTCAAAGAGTGAGGCTTTAAGGTAACAGGAGCAATGAGGCGGACAAGGGATGCGATGTGGATATCATCCTGAAGAGGGATGAATTCACCATTGACGCGAATCTGTCGTAAGTCGAAATAGATTCGGGCGTGATGACGAAGGAGAAAATCACGGCCGAGAATAAAGTTACGGGACATGCCTCTTGTGATGATGAATGGATGAACAACAGATTGTGAACCAATCTTGAGGCTTATCATGGCAGTTCCAATAGAACGTAAAGGTTGGCCAGTAACGGAGGCTAAAGGAGTAGAAGAAGGAAAACATGTTACGTGCCTACGAATCTGACGAAACAACTGTTCGCGGATGAGGCTAACAGTTGCTCCAGTATCAACAAGAGCACGGTAGCTTTTCATGTTGATGGAGATAAGGCACGATGAAGGATCCGGAGTGACAGAAGGAGGAGAAACATAAGAAAGAGAGGCGGAAGATACCGTAGGTGGGAAGGAAAAAGAACAAGTATTACGGAAGGACCGATGTGACGATGGTTGCAAGTTACCCGGTGTTACGTGCAGTCTTTGATATCTTACAATATTATACATTGGTATTCTTGTTATCTTCGCAAATATTTTGAAAGCAAAATAGTGCTTAAGGGAAAGTCATTATTGAGTTACTTCCCTTGAAAGTTGTGTCGGCTCTTTCGATCAAACTCCGCGGATAAATCCATTTTACTGCGATTTATTCGTTGTTTGGGTAATAATAGATTGTTCTTGCTTCAGAATATCTATGGCCTGAATTTATGTGTATTGTTTGTCTGAGTAGGACGAGTCTGTCTTATATCTGTATATCTTTACATATCTAAGTCGAACTATATGTTCTGTTGTCTCTAGAGAGGTCGAAGGCTATTCGGTGGATGTGTCGCTAGAGAGTGGTGTGATTTGGCTTCGTCCTGATAGGGACTGTGTGTTTTTCCATGTCGGCCTGTCGCCGGGGAAAAAGTGATCTCAGTATTTGTGGGGAAGGTGATAGTCGTCTAAACCTATCGTGTATGCTTTACCCCAGTGTTTAGTCGTATTGCCAAGGAATGGCAGTTTCATATTTCCTATACCAAGGTAATCAAAGATACTCTTATGAACTCTCGATCGAAGCCACCATTTTCGATAGTTACGATTTGAATGTCTAAGAAAATATATTTGACTCGATGAAAACGACTTCGATTCCTAGCAGCACTATATCCTGTAGATTGCAGTCAATTGTTCATGATCAAATCTACAGAGCAATGAAATGTTTTATGAATGACTAACTTTAGGACAGATTCATTATCTGTATCCAAACGTGAGTGACAGCTCACGAGTGAAGCCATCTTGGAACCAAAACATGTAGTGACTTTCAAGAAGAGAAAAGGGATGCCCGTATTATCGCTTGATCAGTCCAGAGATCACTGCTACACATGAGAACCCATTGCTAGCGGTTCAATATTATTATATGGAAAAATATGTGTTGAACATTATGTTGAAGAATCGTCGCTAGACGAGATTAGGTTTAGAAGCCATCTGAAATATTGTTTATAAGCTGACGTGCTCAGTCAGTGAAGTCAGATGATATATATGTATGGGCGATACTGAGTGCTTGGCTACTGACAGTCCATTATACAATTATTCTACATGAGTGCCCATGTAACATTGCAAGACCATTTGTCCACTGTACTATGATGTATTATGGCAACCTGTGATTTGTCACTATCTGTGCTGTCGAGTGTGTACGTCCAATTAAACTTTAGAAAAGGTACACAGTCGTTGGTGTCGATGACTTCCAGCCATACATGAGTGTGAGAAAAGAACATTTTTTTGTCAACACCACGAACCTTTATCATCATTCGCACATTATACACTCAATCCATGTCTACACACCACTGCGTAGGTCAAGTTGACATTCCATACACTACAGTGGAGCAAACAACACCATAGAGATCTTATCAACTGATGATGATGATGATGTCTGCTTCCATCCACTTATATCTATCTTTTTGGTGGATATCATTAACGGGAATAAAAATCCAACTTTATCAACCTTATCAACTGGTGGACCAGCTTTCTGGGTTTGACCTCGCAGAAGTTCAGAAGTCAACAGATTACCGATACCAGACCGTTTCCTGTGGCTGATACGACACACTTGCAGTATTGGTTTGCTCTTTGTCAACACTTCGTCACGTGACCTGTCAGGTGAATGCAGTATGTAGGTCAGCGTTGTTGACATTTTTTACATTCGACATTATAGAGTTTCACAGAACAGTTGGATCAATTCTTGTCAATGTTAACAGGAAGACAGTATGAGTGAACTAAGAAGTCCTATTTTCATCGATGGATCTTCTTGTTTTCCATATATGAACTTTAATATTTAAGGCCAGAATGTTTAATTGAATAAAGTGGCAGTTTGTTTATTTTCATAAAAATAACTTTGCCATTACTGTAAAACTGAGCCTATTTTGCAACACATACTATCATACACATAATTTATATATATTTATGTTTACATGTTATTTGTTTGTATAGTATGTTAGTTTCTATGTCAGCGGGTTGTGTTTAAGGTTGGGCGGCGTCCTCACAACAGAATATCCCACGTCATAGAGGGTCCGTTGTGGGCGTTTTCTATAGGTGCAATTTTCTTGATTGAAAATTTGCTGCGACAACTGTTGCTTTTGTGTTAGCTGTGAAGTCTGTTATTATTGTTATTTTTGTAATATTTCTTTGTTCTTTAGTTTTGTTTTGATTTGTTTGTAATTTGTTGGTCTAACCTTTTCTATCTTTCAGTTCTATTCACAATTTATATTCATATATTGTGACGTCATTTGTGTTGTTATTCTTTGCAGATTCAGTGATTATTTTCATTGATTTCCCTATTTGATTTATTTTGATTTCTGCAAACGTTCTTGTATTGTCAGTCCTATTTGTACTTTATGTATTCTGTTGGTTGACATATGTTTTATATAGGTATATTTCATAAGACACAATTGCCTGTGCACTGCACTTGGATTATGGTATAAAACCAGTACCTGATTATTATTACTATTATACAAGACCTTATTAAAGGCTTGTGACCCACAGATATTGGGATAGTATACTGATTAATCAAGTCATTGAGAACTTGTGGTATTATTATTGATTCAGGTGATTAGTATTATTGTTAGACATCATGGCTACATTAGAATACTTCATTACACAAGGGAAAGCCCTTGATAAGACTGGTCAACAATTAGAACAATGGGCAGTTGCTCAATATGACAAAGCATTAGCTGCAGAAGAGAGAAGAGCTATGGCAGAAGAGAAAAGATTAGCTGCAGAAGAAAGAAAAGCTATGGCGGAAGAGAAAAGATTAGAAAGAGAAGCTGAGGCTGCTGCTGAACAAAAGAAATTGCAGATGCAGGTAGAGGAAAGGAGATTTGAAGCTGAACAAAAAAAATTGGAAAGAGAAGCTGCGGCTGAACAAAAAAGATTAGACAGTGAAGCTGAACAAAAAAAGATTAGACAGGGAAGCTGAACAAAAAAAGATTAGACAGGGAAGCTGAACAAAAAAGATTAGACAGAGAGGCTGAAGAAAAAAAAGCAATAAGAGAACATGAATTTGAGTTGGAGAAATTAAGTTTGACAAGTATGAGTAATGTTAATCAGGCATCTAGTGGTAATGATAAACCTTCTACTTACAAGGTTAAGGTTCCACCGTTCAATCAGTCCAGTGACGATATTACATTCTGGCTGGATAGATTTGAACGTTCTTGTCGTACACATAATGTGGATAAATCACAATACGCTAATCAATTATCAGAAAACTTGAAAGGTGAATCTTTGACTAGATTATGCCTTGTAGGAGAAGCAGATAAGGATAATTATGATGTCATTAGGGCGGCTTTGATAAAAAAATATCAGCTAAGTGAGGAAGGCTATCGCCTTTTATTTAAAACGATGGTACCTGAGACGGGTGTAGAATTCTCAGAATTCACTGCAAAGGCACGTCTCACAGTTGATCGTTGGATTGAGCTTTCCAAAACAGAAAAAACGTATGAAGGACTTATGGATTTGTTGCTCAGAGATAAGATTATGTCATGTGTGAACAAACCTTTCCTTGAATTTATACATGAGCGTAAACCTAAATCTCTAAAAGAAATGGAAGAATATTGTTCCCAATATGTCACTGCACACCCCGACGTGACTTTTGGCAACACTAAGATTAAGGAGAGTATGCCAGTTGCTTCAGCAACACCATACAATCCCAATTATTCACACAGATTTCAGGGACCTCAAAACAGATTTGATAAAAAAGGTAACCATAATAGTTATCAAAACCAAGGTAACCAATCATTTCAGGGTTCTTCTTCAAAGAACTGGAGACGACCTGATAGCTCTCGACACAGGGGTGGTCATAATTATAGGAATTTCCGTAGAGGAAGTAATTATAGAAACTATCAGGGTTATCCGTCTTGGAGTCAACAAGATCATAATTACAGAGATACTCATTATAATGAATATGATAATGGTAACCAAGGGAACTATGACTCAAACCCAAATAGGGGTTACAATAGAGGTAACAATAACTACAGAGGTGATAATAACCGAGGTAGATCTTAAAACAAAAGACATAAACCACATTTTCAGGCAAACTCTGCACAACAAGAGTCCCATGAAGCCTATAAACAGAGTAAAGATAATAATGATGCTAGTAATATGGCATGTGCCGCTTTTGATTTTGGGAGAGCATCTCAGTGCCCCCAATGCAAAACGTTATTTGAGCCAACCACAGTGTCTACTTTAAGCTGTGGCCATCCTCTTCCTGCTCTTCCAGCATCAGTCGCGCATGATGGAAGAGGTTCTCTTGTCTTACATAAGGGTTTAGTGAATAACAATCCAGTCTCTGTGCTATTTGATTCTGGATGCACCACAATTGGTGTTAGGCAGTCACTCGTAGATCCTTCCCGTGCCACTGGACAAGTAGTCAAATGTGTAACATTTGGCGGCACATTAGAGAAATACTCTACTGCTATCATTAGGATTGCTACTCCTTTCTTTACAGGAGATGTACACGCATGTCTTCTTCCGAATCCGATCGCTGACCTCATCATCGGTCGCATTCATGGAGTCAAGGAATGCACTCCGCAACAAATTTCCACGTGGGAAAGGCAAAACATGCAGATTGATAACGCTGTAGTCACTAGAGCTCAGGCTCTTAATATGCCTCAAACTTCATCTATTGAAGATAATGAAGTGCATAACCAAGATAATCCCCTTGGTAATTTCTCGTGACTCGTTTATAAAACAGCAAGAAGATGATCCCACTCTGAAGAAATTCTTCATTCTTGCAACTGAAGGTGATCCGAATAAAGACACAAGTCGTAAATCGTGGATTACAAAGAAGAATGGCGTACTTGTACGTATGGTTCAAGACTCCATTACGTCAAGTCATTCTCAAATCCTGGTTCCCAAGAATTTGAGAGTTTAAATTTTGCAGCACGCTCACGACTCTCAGTGTGCTGGACACATGGGTTTTTTCCCGTACTAAGTCAAGAGTCCTTGCGGCTTTCTTTTGGCCATTGGTAAACAAGGACATACGTATTTATTGTCGATCTTGTAAAGTATGTCAGGAAGTTAAATCCAAAGGTCCACGGCATGCTGCACCCATTCAGGCGGCGGACATTCCTATTCGGCCGTTTCAAAAAATGGCCATAGACATTATTGGTCCATTTAAGATCAAGTCTGCCAGAGGACATCAGTTTATCTTGACGTGTGTTGATATGTGCACACGTTGGCCAGAGGCTATTCCTCTGAAGAGCATTACTACTGCTGATATTGCAGATGCTCTTTGGCTTATATTTTCTCGTCTGGGGTTCCCCGGAGAGATATTGTCAGACCATGGCACCCAACTAATATCAGATACCATGTCTCAAGTAATGTCTACTCTGCAGATAGATAGATCTTTAAGTAGTATCTACCATCCAATGTCTAATGGTATGGTCGAACGCCTTAATAGAACACTTAAAAACTTACTGGGGAAGATAACTGAGGATCATCCTCAAGACTGGGACAGAGTTTTACCTGCGGCCCTCTTCGCTTACAGAGAGGTACCCAATGAACATACGGGATTTTCTCCCTTTTAACTCGTCTTTGGCGCGCGTCCGCGTGGCCCTATGTCGTTGCTTCACGATCTCATAACATCTGACAATATTGACGATGACACAAAGTCATCCTACGAATATGTCATCGCGTTGAGACAAAAAATTATCGAAGCATGCAAATTAGCAACTTCTTCTTCTGAATTTGCGAAACAGAAGGCAAGGCAATTTGCCAATAAGAAGAGATGCTTACGACAACTTTGTCCTGGTGACAAAGCATTTGTATTACTACCTTGTAGGGAAAACAGATTACTTATTTTTTGGAAAGGTCCGTACGATATAATATCGAAAATTTCCGATGTCGACTATATTGTCGATATTGATGGGAAGCATAAAACCTTCCACATCAATATGCTTACTGAATTCCATGAACGTCCGGATTATTTGCAACCCATTTTCCAAGCAACGGACAATTCTCCAGTACAACATGGTCATTACTCATCACTGTCCGTGATACAGGATGAGGAAACAAGTTTTTCAGATGTAAATCTTCCTCTTCCAATGATCCCACTTCATTCCAGTGAATCATGGAAGAACGTTACTGTCTCTCCTGATTTGTCTCTAGGAGAACAGCGACAAGTTTCAACTATGTTGCAAACATTTCAGGATGTACTCACTGACATCCCTGGACAAACGAATGTCATTCAACATGACATTGTTCTAACTGACCATACTCCTATTAGGGTTAGACCTTATACTATACCTATACATTTTCAAGCACAGGTCGAGAAAGAGTTGGATGAGATGATAGATTTGAAAATAATCAAACCATCCACCTCTGCATATTCTTCGCCGATGGTTATTGTGCGTAAAAAAGACAATAACATACGTCTTTGCGTTGACTATCGAAAATTGAATCAAGTAACGAAGTTCGATGCCGAACCTATGCCTTTACTGGAAGAGCTACTTACTCGACTCTCCAAATCTCATTTTTTCACTAAACTTGATTTGTCTAAAGGATATTGGCAAGTTCCTTTATCTGAACGCGCCAAACCTCTCACGGCTTTTTCAACACCTAGAGGTTTGTTCCAATGGAATTTTATGCCTTTCGGTCTTATGAACGCACCAGCTACGTTCGTACGCATGATGCGCCGAATCCTATCTTATCGGTCAGATGTCATTGCATATCTAGACGACATCTGTCTTTTCAGCGATACTTGGGAAGATCACTATTCAGGGTTAGATGAATGCTGTCTACTTTGCGTGAGCACAACCTGACAGCGAAACCCTCTAAAGCCTATATTGGTTTTAGCGAAATTTCTTTCCTAGGCCACCGAGTTGGTCATGGTTTCCTAAAGACAGAGGACCATAATACTAGTAAGATACTTAACATCTCAATCCCTAAGACTAAAAAACAGGTGAGAAGTCTGTTAGGTCTTATTCAATTTTATGGCAGATTCATTCAGAATCTATCCTCTATCATGGCACCTCTCTCAACACTTCTAAAGAAAGGTTCACCTAATGTGGTCCACTGGTCTCAGGAATGCCAATGCTCTCTGGATAAGATTAAAACATTGTTTTCAACACCACCTATTTTAGTGCTACCTACTAAAGATAAGACATTCGTTCTTCGTAGTGACGCTTCATCCACTGGGATTGGAGCGGCACTAATGCAAGAGTACTCTGGAACTCTGCATCCTGTAATGTATATTTCCAGAAAACTTAATGCGGCAGAAAGGAATTATTCGGTTTTAGACCGTGAGCTATTAGCTATGGTTTGGTCGATCCTCAAACTACAGAGATTCCTTCTAGGCGCACATTTCATAGTAGAAACCGACCAAAAAGCTCTTACTGCTATACAGAGTAAGAATTTGAAGAGCTCGAGGTCTACTCGATATGCAATTGCTCTTCAACCTTTTCATTTCTCTGTGCGAGCTATTCGTGGATCAGATAATGTGATGGCAGACATTCTGTCAAGATGCCCACATGATTCCACATAACTATTAGGGCTTAGACTTCTTGATATGTCTAGTTCTATAGTAGTTCCTTTTCTATATCATGATAGATACACATTTGTAATTTAATAATATAATGATTGTATCACTACATAGCGGTTCATTGAGGTTTATTCACCGCTGTGCTTTGATGATTTTTTCTTCATAAATCATAAATTTAAGATATCTAATACGAAATGATGATATGAATTTTTTAGGCATTGTGTAATTGCCAGAATTGTATTATACTTTGATGACACCTTCCTGGAAAAATATACTTGTAGAGAAATAATTTCTCTCAGTTTATGAGACACATTCTCACCAGTCGCTCCATAAGTCGACTTAGCCTCATATTAGGCGTTATAGGTATTCCTGATATTTTCATCTGCGCATTATTCATGCGTTGTGAGCCTATTGTACGTTGCTCCTAGATGTATTTCAAAAAGAAAAAAAAATGTTCCATTTTTTTTTTTCCCGGGAGGGGTGGTAAGACTGTTACGTGCAGTCTTTGATATCTTACAATATTATACATTGGTATTCTTGTTATCTTCGCAAATATTTTGAAAGCAAAATAGTGCTTAAGGGAAAGTCATTATTGAGTTACTTCCCTTGAAAGTTGTGTCGGCTCTTTCGATCAAACTCCGCGGATAAATCCATTTTACTGCGATTTATTCGTTGTTTGGGTAATAATAGATTGTTCTTGCTTCAGAATATCTATGGCCTGAATTTATGTGTATTGTTTGTCTGAGTAGGACGAGTCTGTCTTATATCTGTATATCTTTACATATCTAAGTCGAACTATATGTTCTGTTGTCTCTAGAGAGGTCGAAGGCTATTCGGTGGATGTGTCGCTAGAGAGTGGTGTGATTTGGCTTCGTCCTGATAGGGACTGTGTGTTTTTCCATGTCGGCCTGTCGCCGGGGAAAAAGTGATCTCAGTATTTGTGGGGAAGGTGATAGTCGTCTAAACCTATCGTGTATGCTTTACCCCAGTGTTTAGTCGTATTGCCAAGGAATGGCAGTTTCATATTTCCTATACCAAGGTAATCAAAGATACTCTTATGAACTCTCGATCGAAGCCACCATTTTCGATAGTTACGATTTGAATGTCTAAGAGAATATATTTGACTCGATGAAAACGACTTCGATTCCTAGCAGCACTATATCCTGTAGATTGCAGTCAATTGTTCATGATCAAATCTACAGAGCAATGAAATGTTTTATGAATGACTAACTTTAGGACAGATTCATTATCTGTATCCAAACGTGAGTGACAGCTCACGAGTGAAGCCATCTTGGAACCAAAACATGTAGTGACTTTCAAGAAGAGAAAAGGGATGCCCGTATTATCGCTTGATCAGTCCAGAGATCACTGCTACACATGAGAACCCATTGCTAGCGGTTCAATATTATTATATGGAAAAATATGTGCTGAACATTATGTTGAAGAATCGTCGCTAGACGAGATTAGGTTTAGAAGCCATCTGAAATATTGTTTATAAGCTGACGTGCTCAGTCAGTGAAGTCAGATGATATATGTTTGGGCGATACTGAGTGCTTGGCTACTGACAGTCCATTATACAATTATTCTACATGAGTGCCCATGTAACATTGCAAGACCATTTGTCCACTGTACTATGATGTATTATGGCAACCTGTGATTTGTCACTATCTGTGCTGTCGAGTGTGTACGTCCAATTAAACTTTAGAAAAGGTACACAGTCGTTGGTGTCGATGACTTCCAGCCATACATGAGTGTGAGAAAAGAACATTTTTTTGTCAACACCACGAACCTTTATCATCATTCGCACATTATACACTCAATCCATGTCTACACACCACTGCGTAGGTCAAGTTGACATTCCATACACTACAGTGGAGCAAACAACACCATAGAGATCTTATCAACTGATGATGATGATGATGTCTGCTTCCATCCACTTATATCTATCTTTTGGTGGATATCATTAACGGGAATAAAAATCCAACTTTATCAACTTTATCACCCGGTATGGTCCTAGCTACTGAGCAACCCAAGAGTTTCCCTGATTTATTAAGGGTGGAGGACGAGACTGTACGTAAGAAGCAAAGCGGATGACCTTGGGGGGAGGGTACAGGAGCATTAGGGATCCATGAAGGTTGGCGAGGTCGTTGCTGCCTGTTCTGGTAATGTTGTGGCTGTGATACGGGATTACTTTGAGTCTGTGGGCTGTATTGTGGCCGCTGAAAACAGCTGCGCGAGACGTGTCCCCGTTGCCCACAAGTGTAACATATAACTGAAGTTACTTGATGGACCTGTGGCGCTGGTGGATGGTGAAGGCGTCGAGGTTGGCACTGATGGTGGCAATCATTAAAGGGGGGCTGTGGCAATCTCAAAGGTTGCTGCCAAGAGTGGCGGCAATGGCTAACGTCCATCGGTTCTTCGTCAATTCTGTGATCAAGACGAGGCTCACGACCGAGACGGTTGGTAAATCGTTTCTTTACATTGTCCTCTGTGATGGCCCGTTGAATCGCATCTGTGACAGTCTGTGGATCCTTCCGGATCAAATGCAATTTTAATGTGTCGGATGATAACCCATCAATAAAGATACCGGCAAGCTGCCGATCAATATCCGCAGATGTGGACGAAGAGTCAATGAAGGCATCTTCAGCCAAGTTCAATAGTCTGTCCGCATAGAATTGTACAGGTTCCTGTCTATCCTGGCGTATTCCGCGAAGTAAAGTCCACGCGTGCTGACAGTCAGTTATGGAAGAATAACGGCTGACCAGTGCCTTCTTTAGTGAGGCCAAAGTTTCATTAGGAAAGAGTTGTGCACGCCGGCGCAAAAAATCAGTTACCAATGACTGTGAAGAGAGGAATGCAACACGCTTTCGGTCCTCATCAGTTGCCGTAGAGATCAAAAATACAAATTTGTCAATGTCAATAAGCCATTGGCGAAATTGAGTAGCATCACCATGAAATGGCTTCACAATGTTATTTATATTTTGAAAGTTGGCGCTCTGTGTTATGGAGCTAAGAGTACTAGCGATCGACTGCAACGTGCTTGAAGAATTTTCAAAAGAATCAGGCAAATTTTGACTCGGGGCTTGTTGTAGTGATAGTTGTTGTTGAAGCATTTGATTTTGCTGTTGCAACAAAAGTACCTTAAGCTCAAGCTGTTGAGTAGCTGAATCCATCGTAAAAAAAGCAGTTACGAGTTGGTTAACGGCACCAAAAAAGTCAATATGTGTGACCGTGGATTTTGTGGTAAGGGACGTAAATCTGCCTATCACTTGGGGTAAGGGAAATAATTCCAGGACTTTCTTTGTAGTGGTTCTTCTGAGGAACACTGGTTATTTACTAAAGATGTTGCTTTTAAGAGAAAGGAATAACCCAGGTAATTAAGAGCGCTTGTAAGTACTTTACGGATTTAATATTGATCTTAAAAGGCTGGTAAGTTATTAGTAACTTGGACAGTCTAAGGAAACTTTTAAAGGGCCGATTACTTGAAAAGTCCAGTAGATATAAAAAAATATCTTTTATTTCGTTTCGTTGCAACATGATGAAAATGTGGCAGTTCGACAAGATTTTCTGGTGGGGGAAAAGCAAAACTGCCAGCTTTAGCCTCCAAGGCGAAAGGCTTACGGCTCCTTAATACCCTAGCGAAATAAAATACGATTCGAGACTTCAATTAAAACTAGATTTGAACTTACTTCAAGTGGAATGAACCACACACATAATCGTGGCAGGAGTTAGTGCTGGGTCACTTAACTGTCCTGGTCGGTAGGAGATTTCTAGACGGATATTATATCCAAAACCGTAGGAGTCAAGGGCTTTTTTGTTCAATAGTAGATGGAGCGCCAGGTTGCACCAAACCTAGACTAAAGAACTTTTTTTTTTTTTTTAAAAACCTTTATTGGGTCAATATTTTACAACATCCATAGTATTTACAAGAGTTAAAATTCATATACATTCTAAATATTACATAGTGTGAACTACTACCCCTCCCTCCCCCCTCCCCCTATCTCCAAGTAAGTAATAACAACAAGTCAGCAATATTATAACAAAAGGATACATAACAAAAGCCATATCAAAACCCAAACATCCCAACCATATTCTGAGTAATATCCCAAACAATATCATAGGGAGTACCAAAATTATTATAGATGGTGAAACAAATGAGGCTATGAACATCGACACCCTACTATGAGATGATTAATGAAGACGTATACAATAAAGGTTATTTACAGTCAAAGCAACCTGCTTTGCATGATGACCCAAAGGCCACAAGTATGATTTTTACATGACGTGAAGTATTTACAAGCAAACTACTTTGTTTTGCATGACAAATTAAAGGCCAATAAAGGTTTAAGTACAACAACACAAAAGTTTCAAATCTGTTCTGTTATGTTTTGTGTTATTTGTTCGTATATCTGTGTAAATATTCTACTGTCGTAAAGTATGCCGTCATGTACTGCCCTATTTCTACATATCCACACTAAGTATCTAAATTCTGCTAATAAAGTTAAGAGTTTAAGCTCTGTCTGTCTCGGTAACTTAGGTAAAATATTCAACATGACCACTTGGTACATGCTGAGCGAATGCGGTGTTTTGGAAATTATTAGTGTTCTTAGTTTGTTTATTGTAGGGACCACTGTTCCACATGTGTAAAACAAGTGGTCTTCTGTTTCTATTGCATTGTTACTACACAGTTTACACCTTGGTTGCGCCTTGCCTGCTTTCATTGCTGAATGCTTGCTCATGATAGGTGTTAAACTGTACAGTAATCTAAATGTAACTTGTTTGGCTTGTGGCTTGACGTCTATTGCGTGAATGTTTGCGAAACTCTGTGTGTAATCCATTGTAATGTTGTACCCCCGTTTTATTCGTGTACCTAAGTGGGGTTCCTGTGCTCCTACTAAAAGTTTGTATATGAGTTTAGTGTCATGTTTTATTAACTGTTCATTATCTTTTAGATTTTCTATGCATATCATATAAAAAGGTGGTGGGGTGTCAAAGGAATGTGGTTGGTTGTTTTCTAGTTTGTGTAACTTAATTAGCCTAAGTCCGATATAATAATGTGCTAAGGGGTACAAATTTGGGTTTTTAATTATCTCCCCTATATATTTAATCCTTAAAGCTTTAATTTTAGTGTTGATGTCTTGTAAGGCTATCCCCCCCTTTATGTTTGGGCTGTATTAGGGTTAAATGTTTAATACTTTTAAAAGTACCCCTAAGAATGAAATTCCTAATCAAAACATTTATTTTAGTTATCACAGACTTTGGCATAATTTGGATATTTGCTGTTTATATAATTTTAGACATAATGAAACAGTTCACTATGATGCTTCTCCCAAAAATAGTAGCTGTCTTGTATTTATATTTCTCTATCATGTTTTGAATTTTATCTACTAACTTTACCCATGTCTCTGTATTGGGGTCATAAGGGTTGCAGGAATAATTTATCCCATAAATTTTGATTCTATTAACTTGCGTTAACTGAAAGGGGAAATCCGTCTTGTTTGCCCATTTACCTAATCCCATTAAACTAGATTTTTGAATATTTAGTTTGGATTCATTAGCGTATCCAAACTCTGTAAAGGTTTCTAATATCTTTCTTATGGAATCTACAGTTGCTGGGAGGAATAAAGTATCATCAGCATATGCTAATGATTTTCTTTCCCCTTTCCCGGGTATAAAAGTCCCCGTGATGTTTAAATCTTGTCTTATTTTTTCCAGCACTGGCTCTAGTGTTAAAACGTATAACAGGGGAGACAAAGGGCACCCCTGTCTCACCGATCTTGTCAGCCTAACTGGGTCACTTTGTATAAGATTTCTATCCATTTTCTAAAGTATTCCCCTATGTTGTTTGCTTGTAACGTTTTATGTAAGAAGGAATGTGATACTCTGTCAAAGGCCTTTTCCTGATCTAATGATAGTATTGCACTTTGACACTGTCTATCGTGCGTGTATGTGATCAAATCCCTTATGAAGTGTGTATGTCTACAAATGTTCCTACCATGTACACTGCATTGTTGGTCAGCGTGTATCAAGTTCTCCATGAATAATTTAAGTTTCAGAGTGAGAGCTTTGGCCAAGATTTTATAATCAGTATTTGAAAGCGAAATAGGCCTGTAATTTTTGATTGACTTTTTGTCAGCATTATCGTTAGGTATTAAAGTAATAAAGGATTCATTTAAACTATTCGGAAGCTCTCCTTTCTGGAAGGCTTCCTCAAATACTTTAATTAAAAGGGGGCCTAAAATTGGGAAAAAGAAAAAGTAAAATTCTGCCGTTAACCCATCTGGGCCGGGTGATTTATTTTTCTGGAAAGTACTGATCGCTTCCCTTAAGTTTTCTAAAGTTAAAGTTTCGTCTAATTTCTTGCTCTCATCATCACTTAAACGTTTTGTGTAGTGTAGAAATTTATCCTGTATGTTTACGTTAGTTGGTTCTTTAGCGTATAATTTTGTGTAATATTCAAAAAAAGCGTGTCTAATATTAATGTCTTCTGTCTGTTGTTTCCCATTCATGTCAAATATTTCCTTGATCTGCCTACTGTGTTGTACATTTTGTTCAATCGCTAAATATTGTCTACTGGGTGTTTCTTGTGTAATAGTATTTAATTTTGACCTAAGGAGAGCCCCTTGGTATGTGTGTTGTTTGTACAGGTCTAATTTCTCTTCTAAAGTATGAATGTGTGGGTTAGATTTGTCTATCTGTTCAGTTAAACTTATTGCGTCTTCCAATATATTTTGTTCCCTCTTAAAAGCCCTGTGTATTGTTGTTGCTAAAGTCTGTGTTCTGTCCCTTATTGTGTTTTTTAGCAGGTCCCAATATTCTGCAATGTTGTTATTGGGGATATCCTGTGTGTAACCCTGAATGAGTTGTGTTATTGTATCTGTGAAGAAGGTATTTGTTAGCAAGTTATTGTTGAATTTCCAATGCGGGGATCTCTTTAATTTTGTATATGTGTGTCCCGTACTTAGAACTGTGTATACTGCTTGGTGATCTGTAAATTTAAGCGTGTTTTTTATATGGTAAGTTTTGTGTATATTGTAATTATTGGATGCGACTGGCAGAAAAGTCGGACGTAATACCTGTCTGTTGCAAGAACAAAAAATCAGGTTTATCTTTTTTAATCAGTTTGATAATGTGCTCTAGCTTATTCCTCAAACCGTTGATATTTAGGGATATTAGAACAAGGCTGCTTGACAAAGTTGTATCTGATGGTTGGCCACTTGTTGCAAACTGTCTACTTTGCAAAGTTGCAGAGTGGGCACATGCCATATCTAAAATATTTGACAAAACGGGGACTGGACCGTTCGTCTTTTTTGAATTACAAAGCAGAGTAGTGGTCTGAGGCTGGCTACCCGCTACAGGTGAAATATTCAACAAAGCGCTAGTTGATGGTTTATCATGTGTTTTAGGGGTTGTAATAGGCAAAGTGATAGGCTGGTGACTTTTTGCACATGATTTACACACCAGAGGGGTGACTGTGGGCTGACCGCCTTCTGTCTTAAATAGGCCGCTCGACACATTCGTGTTTACATTGTTAGACCAATCAGTGCATGAGGGCTGACCGATTAACCTAAATTCTTGGTTGCTAGACTGGATAGTGACTGAGGACTGGCTATTCGTCGGATTGCCCTGATAGTTCGGGCCAGGTGCAGGCAAAGCCGCACCGTCAGACCTTCCCGCCTTGACGGGGGGGGAGGGTTGGCTGCTTAATTACAATTGTGCGCATTTAAGGGTGCGTGCAGTGTGTGTTTTTGTGTAAAAGCAAAAACATCAAAGAACTACTTACATTAAGCACAACTCTTAAATAATAATAATCATAATAATACACACTCCCTAAACTATAGGTGTTTACACGTTTTACTTTTAAAATTACATCACTATGAAATAAAGGAAAAAAGTTCATTTCTCCGGACACCGGCAGCTCACTGTCTGTTCTTGTTGTAGGTGCAACCAAGGCTTTCCTATACTTGGGAACTGGACAGGTCTGTCTGCACTGGGCCTCAGTGCACGGGGAAAGAACTTCTAGTAGTAAACTCATTCACTCCCATGTTCAAAAGGCTTGTCCATCTATGAAGATATCTGCTTGGGACAACATGGCCTCCATGTCGTCCTCTTCTGTAGTTGCCGCCCAACAGGAGGAGGTTTGCGTATTGAACGGCGTCGGCGCCTCTAAAACTTCATGTCTTGTTGGTGATGATCTTCTGCTGTTAGGTGCTGACATCACATGCTCGTCGGCGACAGGTGTCGACAAGTTCTCTCTCGGGGAGGGCTCTGGCGTAGGCGCCCTGGGTGATGGTGGCAAGTCTCTTTGGCTAGGGGAGCGCTTGCTCGGCGACTTGCTGTCACTACGTTTTACTTCTTTTGACCTCACAGGCTCTGTTGCCTGGAGCAGGAATCTTTTTCTATTGATTTCTTTTTTTTTCTTCTTGTTATTTATAACTTTTGTATATCCATCACCCTCACTGGCATCTGGGCCATCCGGGGTAGGGAGCTCGTCTGCTCTGCTCTGCTCTGCTGGTGTTTTTTCGACAGCTGTTTCTTCCTCCCTCATTTTCTTGACCTGGTGGGGTGGCGCCCGCTTCCTAGGGCATTGGCTGACCCAGTGGTCATCCTGCCCACACACCGCACACTGTATTCTTCTTCCGGGCAAGGACACCCATATTCTTAGTACTTTGTCCTCGGCTGCTTTCAAGTGCACAAAGTGCGGTATCCTATGTTCGGATGGTCGGTATTGGAAATTCCACATGTCGTGGGCATTTTTGATCCTGTACACTTCTACGTCTTTATCTCCCGACACTTCCGCCGCTATTCTTTTTACTGCCTCGGGTTTCATCGTGGGCGGCATCCAATGCAGCACGCCTTTGGATCTTTCCTTGTCATGATGCTCAATCTGAATGCTCATCTGAGGGTTGGTCCACTCCAATCTTTTTCCGTGCAGGCCCTTGTAGTGCTTCAGCTGAGCTGCTGCAGTTAACGTGGCATACCACTTATAAGGGCCCGCGAAGCGGTACAATGTGGCGATGCCACTCAGGCCGACGCCGGCTGGTCCAGCTAATATGCTGGCTATTAAATAATACGATGCCTTGTTGGCCTGCGGCCCTGAGATCGTAATTACTAGTGTCCCTGGTCTATGTAGCATGCCTCCCTCTAAGTCTTCGTTTAGATCAATTAAAATCACGGGCACGATAGGTGCGGACATTCTTATTTCTATCTTTCTTGGTACTAAAACCAAATTGGATTAAACAAAGTCACAAGGCTAGCCTAAGCTAACAGCTAAGGCTAACACCACAAACCTGAGAAGTTACAGCAGGAGGTAAAAACACGTCTTCACGTCTCAAAAGGGTAAAGATAACACCTTCGGTTGGACACTAGCTTTGAGATAACTGTCTCAAGCTCTGCTTGGTTTCTAAGATGCATCAGTTTTTATACTTGTCTGGTACTATGGCTTGCCAGATGAAGTATTTCTCATTGGAGTTAGGACCGGAAACCTTCTAATGATTGGTCTTGGGGGCTACTGGACTGTTGAAATAATCTTTAACCTAACTAACTACGAATCCTCTAGTCTAAAATTATTGTTTCTATGTGATGATGACCAACCATTGTTTAAAGTTCTCTCTAATCTAAATGTTTTCCGGTCTGACTTGTATGGAGGCCACACAAGGTTTGATGACATCATGGGTTCCTGTGTGTCATGACTGATGATGTCATTGATTCTTGACTAGTGGTTTATTTATCTAACTAGTCATTCATAAAATACTTTACTATAAGGCTAACAGTTGTAGCTACTTAATAGTCTACCCTGGTACATACGCCCGGGGGCCACCAAAGTGTATCCCGTAGGGAGACACTTTAGTCCCTTAAAAAAAATGGTTAATCCCTAAAAATATCGGGGTTCATGTATCCCACCAGAAATCGTGTCGGATGGAATACAACAATCAATATATGGGAATTGATGGATGAATCAATTCTATTAACATTTCAAGAAGTAATTATAAGTGGTGGGGACTGATGGACATAGTCAAGGTAGTTAAGTAGGGACTGATGGACATAGTTAAGGTACTTAAGTAGGGACTGATGGACATAATTAAGGTACTTAAGTAGGGACTGATGGACATAGTTAAGGGACATATGTAATGATAGGGGATGACATGGTAGGAACCATTAGCAATAATAATGGGCAAAAATAGAACTGAACAATCATCAACCAACTATCAAACCGCTTTTATGGGTTGATAGTTATCAAATATCTCTCAAATACATTACAAAACATATTACAACATGACAAGCGAGTTAACGTCGCAAAGGAAAACTGGGAACAAAAATGGCGGGTGCCCATAAAATATGGCGGACTTCCAAAATGGCGGATGTACAAAATGGCTGTCACCCTACACTTCAACTGAAGTGGGTGATGAAATAAAATAATTGAAACAAATGGAAATGGAACCACAAAACTTGGTGGCAAGGTATGGGCAAAATGGGTAAGTCTTATAATAAAAATAATGGCTACACCGGTATAACAATAACCGGAAATAATGCAAGGATTGAAAACATGGTAATCAACGGATTAAGGTACTCAATGGAGAAATGGCAAATAGTTAAATCACATGTGTTAGTGGAACAATAACTGGAACTTCAAACAATCATGACGCAGAATGGAGTCATTATTATAATAAGTCATGAATGATGCCAACATTAGTGGCGGGTGAAAATGTACTTTAGTTAAACGCTTTTATTAGGTACAACAGAACGAACAGCACACTCAAATCTGAGCAAAATCTTATAGCAAAAAAAACAAAGGGACATAAAAGATAATCAAAAGTATATGGAAGGAAAACAAAGGGAGATAAAAGCTAGTCAAATATTAAATCAGTCAAAACTGACGTGACTTAATAACAATACGCGTGTGAAAGGAAATACATCAGCAATATATGAGGCTTACACAGTTCTTTTGAGTCGGGATATCTCCATTATCAATGTGTCCAAAAGGAGACAGGCGAGGATCGTGCTGTGTAGGTTGGGATGTAGGAACAATGGCATGGACAACAGGAGTGGACGGGACATGACGGGAGGGTCGGGGTGGAGGCTGTGGAATGGCAGGATGACAACTGCGGGGAATACGTAATCTACGGGACGGAGGTGTGATAGGTGGGGGCGGAGGCGGGGGAGAGAGACTACGGTGAGGAGAATGAACAGAACTTCGGGAGTGACGAATACGGGGACGCACATGGGCGGCCTGTTGGAGAAGGTATTTAGGAAGGGGAGCAGAATCGCCAGATGATGTCGAATGACGACGTTTAGAAGGAAAACGAGCTGGGGGAGGAGGAAGATCAGGTTCAGTATCAGAAGAAGCAGAGTCGGGGGAACTGTCAAGGTCTGACGGAGGGGGAGGAAAATAATCAGAGGTTGGAAGAGCAGGTTCAATATCCAAAGAGTCGGAATCAGAGGCGGTATCAAGGTCGGAGGGAAGCGGAGGAAAATAATCAGAGGGAGGAAGAGCGGGGTCAGAGGGGAGGTGTACAGAGGGAGGAGGGGAAGTAACGACATGAGTTGCTGTAATTGGAGGTATAATAACATCATGCTGAGGCGAAGCATGAGAGGGGCCTGGAGTAATGGAGGGTAACTCAGCCAAACGCGCGTCACGGAAGTGGATACGGGAGTACAGTTCAGGAGGAGGAATAGGACCTTCAGAGGCGGAACAAGAACGATAACGTCTGGTTCGATCAACTATATGGGAGGGAGAAGAAGGTGAAGGTACCTTGGAGGTGGAGGGAACAGCAGCTCGACGGACTACTCTAGACCGGAGTCTGTGTAAAACATCATCACTGGGAGGACTATCAGAGTCTGATGAGGAGGCATCATAATCATGGGGCTGAACAGGTGTAAGCGGAGCAGAGGGAGTGTTAAGTGAGACGGGGGCAGATCTGATGTTGTCTGATGGAGGACTAAATGAAAGTTCAGACATGGATGGAAAGTTTGAATGGTTATACTGGAGGGTAGCTTTTCGCACGGGGCGGCCAGACACACGAGCGGGAGGAGGGACAGTGTAGGGGCGTTTAGGTGGTACATTCGAGGAAGAGGAGGGAGAATGAGAAAGTTGCGGGAAAAGAGGCTGAGGAGAAGTACAATTACTGGAAGCACAAGGGACGGTTGTAAAGGTAGGAGAGGAAAGTGAACGGCACTGAGGAGGGTAGTTACTAAACGATACACGCGGATTAGTAACAGCACCAATGGTGGTGGGGTTTGAGTAGGGAGGGTAAGTAAATAAACGGAAAGGAGTAGCGGAGGGGTGTGTATAACACACTGTGGAGGGAGAAACAGAAGCACGATGAGGCAGGGAATGTGATGCTAAGTGAGCAATCACTGTACCGCGTTTGATATTCACAGGCTTTCCAGAAGTATTTAATATCCTGACGGGAAAATCGCGCTTAGTGGAAATCTGTACAATGCTATCAACAACATTGATGCAGGGATCACCAATGATGTTAGTATCATGCAATGGTTCCACCATGACAGAATGGCCAGAAGAGACATAGTCAGATCGTTTGACCTGACCAGTGGCTATAGTCAAAGAGTGAGGCTTTAAGGTCACAGAAGCAATGAGGCGGACAAGGGATGCAATGTGGATATCATCCTGAAGAGGGATGAATTCACCATTGACGCGAATCTGTCGCAAGTCAAAATAGATTCGGGCGTGATGACGAAGAAGAAAATCACGACCAATAATAAAGTTACGGGATATGCTTCTTGTGATGATAAATGGATGGACAACAGATTGTGAACCAATCTTGAGGCTTATCATCGCAGTTCCAATGGAACGCAAAGGTTGGCCAGTAACGGAGGCTACATGAGTAGATGAAGGAATAAAGTGTACATGCCTACGGATCTGACGAAACAACTGTTCACGGATGAGGCTAACAGTTGCTCCAGTATCAACAAGCGCACGGTAGCTTTTCATGTTGATGGAGATAAGGCACGATGAAGGATCCGGAGTGACAGAAGGAGGAGAGACATAAGAAAGAGAGGCGGAAGACACCGTAGGTGGGGAGGACAAAAAACAGTTATTACGGAAGGACCGATTTGAGGATGGTTTCAGGCTACCCGGTATGGTCCTAGCTACTGGGCAACCCAAGAGTTTCCCTGATTTATTAAGGGTGGAGGACGGAACTGACTACGTGAAAAGGAACGCGGATGACCTTGGGGGGAGGGCACAGGAGCGGTAGGGAGCCATGAAGGTTGGTGAGGTCGTTGCTGCCTATTCTGGTAATGTTGTCGCTGTGGTACGGGATTACTTTGAGTCTGTGGAGTGTATTGCGGCCGCTGAAAACAGCTGCGCGAGACGTGTCCCTTTTGCCCACAAGTGTAACATATTACTGAAGTTACATGATGGACCTGTGGCGCTGGTGGATGATGAAGGCGTCGAGGTTGGCTCTGATGGTGACAATCATTAGAGGGGTGCTGTGGTAATTGCGAAGGTTGCTGCCAAGAGTGGCGGCAATGGCTAACGTCCATCGGTTCTTCGTCAATTCTGTGATTAAGACGAGGCTCACGACCGAGACGGTTGGTAAAGCGTTTCTTTACATTGTCCTCTGTGATGGCCCGTTGAATCGCATCCGTGACAGTCTGAGGATCCTTGCGGATCAAATGCAATTTTAATGTGTCGGATGATAACCCATCAATAAAAATACCGACAAGCTGCCGATCAATATCTGCAGATGTGGAAGAGGAATCAATGAAGACACCCTCAGCCAAGTTCAATAGTCTGTCCGCATAGAATTGTACAGGTTCCTGTCTATCCTGGCGTATTCTACGAAGAAGAGTCCACGCGTGCTGACAGTCAGTTATGGAAGAATAACGGCTGACCAGTGCCTTCTTTAGTGAAGCAAAAGTTTCATTAGGAAAGAGTTGTGCACGACGGCGCAGAAAATCAGTTACTAATGACTGTGAAGAGAGGAATGCAACACGCTTTCGGTCCTCATCGGTTGCCGAAGGGATCAAAGATACAAACTTGTCAATGTCAATATGCCATTGGCGAAATTGAGTAGCATCACCATGGAACGGCTTGACAATGTTATTAATATTTTGAAAGTTGGCGCTCTGTGTTATGGAGCTAAGAGTACCAGCAATCGACTGCAACGTGCTTGAAGAATTTTCAAAAGAATCAGGCAAATTTTGACTCGCTGCTTGTTGTAGTGATAGTTGTTGTTGTGACAGGGAATGCGCCATTTTAGGGATTTTCATTTATAACAAATACAGACCATAGCTTAGTTGACAGAAGTTAGTTGAAATTTAATCATAGGAACAGACTATAGGATGGGAACAGCGTAGATTACCCTTTTTATCCAATCCCGAGACGAATAGGAAGTAGAAGCAACGCTAACCTAGATTTTGAGCTAAACCGAAGCCGGCCTTTGTACCCAGCCAAGTCAGTTGCAGATTTTGAAGCGAAGAGACAGACGTGTATTTCTTATGCTGCAGATTTTTGAGGATTTTCAAACTTTTACTAAAGGAAGTTTTAGTGTGAATTGTGCATTTTATTCTCACAAGGAAAGGCAGTAAGTAGAGTGCTGTTAAAATAACTAAAACATTTTTCATGTCGCAAGGAAATAGTTTTTGCCCCCCGCAGCACCCTGTAAAATGGCTGCAAGTTAGACTTTGAGTCAAAATATAGACTTTGGATTGCTAAGTAGAAGCACTAACAGTTTGGTAGAACATGAAGCTCTTCAGGAAATGAGAGAATGGTTTAATCCTCTGAGTAACTGCTAGTATGAAATTACCGCTAGCTAATGTTTTGAAGGATCAAGTAGCTAAGAGCTGAAATCAGGGTAATTCACTTGATATGAACTTCCCCATGCTATGTTAATGGAAGCAATGTGCATTTGTGGATGAACGAAATATGCATACTATAAATCTTTATGCCATAATGTACATACGTTATGCTGGAATAAAAATCACGTTGAGACCAAAACAAAAGGATATTGTCTATTAAATACCTCACCACACACAATATTGAAAGAAAGGAGGAAACGCCTGCTGAGAGAACTTATCATGTCATAATTATCTGCTCTAACTCAATACAACACCTTAGAGGATAGTCCCCGAACCTGGTTAAAATCCCGTAAGACTGTAAGAAGAAATTGCGAACTCTAGCGGTCAAGCTAGTAATCTAGATCTAACACTCTCTGCAATTAAACAGCAACCCCCAATTCCCTACCCGGCCACACATTGCTTATATGTTGCCTAGTGACCAGTCCTCTATAAAAGAGCAGAAGCGAAGATGGATCAATTAATGGAAAATTTCCAGCAACTTGGGGTAGAACAGCAGCAGCAACAGGAAAACAGATTCGCTCAAGCACAACCACTGCAGCCCCAGGACAGACAAAATATGGAAGGACCAACAATAATAGCGCTACGGCAAATTACTGAAACCCTACAGAAAAATGACAACTACGCGAAATTCACACAGGTTAGATCCATTGTTCAGCCGTTCGATGGAAACAAGAAAAAAATTCAGAAGATGGTTGTCCGACATGGAAAAATTTGCGGCACTAGCAGAGGCAACAACGGATGAAGAGAAAAAGAAAATCGCTCTGTTAGGTTCTGATTCGTACGTGACTGATTTTTTAAGAAGGAGGTCCCAGCAGTACCCCACAGAAACTTACGAGTCCCTAAAAAAAGAGGTCACCCAGAGATATGGGGAAATCATAGACAAAATGCATGCTTGGTCAGTCCTTAGAAGCATGAAACAAGAAAGAGATGAATCGGTACAACTTTTTGGAGATAGATTCCTCAATATGGCAGAAGAGGCGTTTTGCGGAGAAATCCCTACCACACCTGATGTAGAAATACAGTTAGTGGGGATATTTGCCGATGGACTTAGAGCGGAAAATATCAGAAGGCATCTCATTAGAAAAGACACCAAGACTATTGCTGAAACAATCCAAGCAGCAATACAGGAGGAAAATCTTCACCGAAGGTTCCAACAAAGAGCAGGTAGGGAACCCCGACCAGAATATAGGGACTATAATGAGCATGAGCCTATGGAAGTTGACCATGCCAGGAGGCAATGGACTCGCCCACGACAACGAGATGATAATCCTCGCAATTATAGACCCCCCACACAGAGGCAAAACGACATCAATAATGTCCATACAAATGGATGCTTCACATGCGGTAGGCTCGGACATGGTTACAAGTCCTGTAGAGCAAATTACAATAATGCACCATTCAGAAGAGGAGGTTATCAACCACAACAACCCGCACCACCCCCACGTGATTACACCAGAAATCAGTATACCAGAGGCACACCTTAACCCCTCATGCGTCAGGGAAACGGCCGCGCCACTCACTAAACAGGACCGTTAGTGAGGGCAACAATCACAGAAAATGGTCTAAAACAAAAGAAACAACACAGAACAGAAATTGTCAAGTGGGCCCATCCAGAAAAATACATTATGAAGAAATGCTGCATGATGGAACTAAAATACATCCGGACCCCAGTTCCTGCATCATGGCTATACAGGGCCAACAATATAGAGCACTGGTAGATACAGGAGCATCCATCAGCCTTATTAGGTTCCAGCTGTTCAAGAGGATCCAACACTTAATACGATTTCAACCGTCCAAAACACACCTAGCCTCAGTCACGGGACAAAGACTAAATTCAGTTGGGACAGCATGGCTAAAATTTTCCTTAGGCGAAACAAATTTTGAACACCCATTTGTCATTACTAAAGGAATGTCTAGAAATCTTATCCTAGGGAGGGATTTTTTTTAACAAACACAAAGTTCGAATATACTATGACCTCCAGAAAATCAAAGTCAACAATACATACATAGATCTCCAGGACGATATCCACATAGCGTCTTTGGTAAGGCTTACAGCTCCCATAACGGTGGCTCCAAACTCCCTGGTCATAGCAAAAGGCAGAGTAAAAAAATTCTGAGTACATAACACCAGGGCAATCAATCCAAATACAGCCCCTAGCAGAAGAAAGCATTATTGATGACCCATTGTTGCAAATTACAGAGGGAATCGCTGAAGTCTCGAAGGCTAGAGATTTCCCCATCATGATATTGAATATGTCAGGAAAAACTACCACTATAAATAGAGGCACAATTGTAGCACAAGTGGATACGTCAATGTTAAGACAAACCAAAACCAATAGAGACCATTCACAAATTGTTTCAACCACTCCCACTGGACATAATGCACGAAATCGCAGTACAAATAACCATAGTACACGGAAAGTAAACAGTTATAAGGCTTATGCAGAAAAAGACAGCAATATCAGTCACAGTTATGTTACACCACAGCATACCCTACCCAGATGGCAGAAACGAACCAGTCCATACATAAGAAGAGTAAGGCCACAGTATGAAAATGACCATAAGTACTCATTCTTGCGCCCCAGAAACAAAACGAGAAAAGATGAAGTGCTGTATATCACAGAGTAACAGAGAAACAGAGATTGTCTTGCCAGGAGGATATCCGAAGCGACAAGACAGAGATACATGCCCCATGGAGTATCAATATAACTCAAAAACAGGTGGATATGATAAAGTCCCAAAACCAATTAAATGTTCCGAAGAAAAGGAAGAATTCTTATACGACTCCACCACAGGAGGATACTATAGCAGCAAAGTTGGAAATAGAAAGAATGAAAAATTTTCGCCCAGGGAAAGAAGACAGCCCTATAGCACAAACGGAAGAAATACAGTAACGTACGCGGATAAGCGCAGTTACGGCAGAAATAATCAGAAAAAAATGGCACAACAACGACTACCCCAGAAATAATACAGGAAACGTATATACAGTAAATGCAGTGACAAATGAAAATGCACACAGCAGATGGCAGAGGAGACAATACCAAGCACAGCCCAATGAACGGCAAAGAAATACGCAAAAGAAATCCACATACCAGGAGCAGAGATTTTCACAAGATGCAAGAAAAATGCCCCAATACTATGGGAATGAAACGGAGGCATCAAGACAGACCAGAGATATCATAGCAGATCATAAATACAGAGAGAGAATAGCTCAGTTACTTGCAACCCTGAATGCCACAGGAGATAATGAGCCACGTTTGAAAACGTTTGTAGAAAAGCACCAAGATGTATTCGCACTAAACGACATGGAATTGGGCAGAACTAACACTGTCACAATGGACATTCAAACAACTACCGAGGAGCCAATACATATGAAACCCTATCATACACCCTTGAAAAACAGAGAACTAGTGGAAAGGTCTATAAATGAAATGCTACAGGCAGGAATCATCGAAAGATCCCGCTCCCAATGGTCCTCACCCATAGTGATCGTAACAAAGAAAGATGGCTCCAGTCGCTTTTGCTGCGACTATCGTGCCCTTAATAAAATCACAAAAGTCATTTCCTACCCCCTTTTCCAGGATAGACGATCTACTTGCGACGCTAGGAAAGTCTACATACTTTACCACACTTGATGCAAGGTCAGACTTTTGGTGCATCCCCATGACACCTGAGGCAAAACAGAAATCCACATTCTGTTCGCATATCGGAAGTTTTTTTTTGGAATGTTATGCCATTTGGTCTAAAAGGATCGCCAGCAACATATATGTCACTCATGGATGAAGTGTTAAAGGGTCTACATCCATTTGCCCTGGTATACATAGACGATATCCTGATACATACCGCAGGCACGATGGAAGACCACCTCCGCAAGGTTGAAACAGTGTTTGATAGACTCAGGCATCACCAAATAAAGTTAAAACTGTCGAAGTGCGAGTTTCTAAAGACAGAAACAAAATATTTAGGCTTTGTCATCAATAGACATGGCATCAGACCTGATGAAGATAAAGTCAAAGCCATAAGAGAAATGCCTAGCCCCAAGACGGTGAGACAAACACGCTCATTTATTAGTACAGTGGGTTACTATAGGCGCCACATCATCAATTTCTCCAGAGCAGCAGAGCATTTGATAGCCCTTACCCGCAAGTATGCACGCTTCAAATGGACAGAAGAATGCCAGAGATCTTTTGAGTATCTTAAAAATGCCCTAACCACCATCGCACTGCTTGGACATCCAGACATTTCTCAGCCCATGATACTATACGCCGATGCCTCAGATAACGCAATTGGTGCATGTTTGGTACAACCAGTACTAGAAGATGAAACACCCATCCTACCAAACATTCCAAATGAGAAACCCATTGCATTCCTATCCCACGCATTGTCAAAGTCACAAAAACGGTGGACCACCACTGAGAAAGAAGCATACGCCATACACTATGCAGTACAAAAGTTTGACTTTTATGTCAGAGGAACTAAACTCATTATAAGAACTGATCATCAACCTTTGGTTAACTGGCTCACCAAAACACAAGAACAGCCAAAGAAGTTACAGACATGGGCAATTAATTTGCAGTCCTACGACACCACTATCGAACATATCCCAGGCGAAATGAACACCTGTGCAGACCTCTTATCCAGGATTAAATATGATGATGAAACTGAAGTGAAAACAAATAGAGTCAAAAATGAAGGCACATCCTCAGAGATTGACGATAATGCAAAAGAAATTAATGAAATTACTTCATCAAGTCGAAGAAGTACCTCAGATTCTGCCACTCAAGTAGAAGAAGAAAGTCAAGATATGTTTGACATGAGAGTAGAACAAGCGAAAGATGCAGAAATTGTTAAGCTGCTCACATACGTGAAGGAAAACCCAACAAAAAGTAAAGATTTTACAGTACACCCAACGGATGGAGCTCTATACTATATTGATAGTAAACAAGAAGGGACACTAAGAAAAGTCATTCCAGCACATTTAATCCCAGAAGTATTGCTACAGTTTCATGATAACAACGGGCACATGGGAAGAGACAAAACAATTGATGTTATAAAGAAAAGGTATTATTGGCAAACCTTCTACAAAGACATTACAGAGTACGTGGCCACCTGCAAAACATGTAAATTGCGGAACATGAAGCCACATTTAATTCCCCTTCAAGAAATGCAACCTTCCCATTATCCCATGCAAACAGTAAGCATTGACTTATCAGGTCCTTACCCACTCACTCAATCCGGCAACAAATACCTCCTGCACATAGTTGACCAATACTCTGTTTGGCCAGAAAGTTACCCACTCAGTGATGCCACATCGCAGTCCATCACGCAAATTTTTTTACAAGAATTCATTCCAAGGCATGGCTGTCCAAAACGAATCATTTCAGACAACGGTAAACAGTTTATCGGTAACCCATTTAAAGCCACCTTACACCAGCTGAATATTGAGCATACTACAACCACTTATTATTGCCCAAATGCAAATGGCAGAAATGAACGCATGCACGCCACCCTATATGATATTATTATCAAATATATCAAGGGGAACCACCAATACTGGGACCTATACATTAACCAAGCTCTTGAAGCCATCCGAGTAAACGTGAACGATACCACAGGAATGTCACCCTTTTTCATGCTATACGGAAGAGAACCAAACTTTCCGTTAGACAACCTACTTCGCCCACAAAGAAAATACATGGGAGAAGGCCCCGTCGAAATAATCCTTCAAGAAAAGTATAAAGCTCACCAGATTGCACAAAGAAATACGCAGAAGGCATTTCACAAGAAACAGAAACAACATGATAAATCAGCCAAGCTACCAACGTACAAAATAGGAGACAGAGTATACTACAAGAAACATGTACGCAGTTAAAAATTCGATGACCGATGGTTAGATGGCTACAAAATCATGAAACAAACTACGCCCGTAAACTTCATTATCTTGAATGAAGAGAAACAACACCAAACAAAAGCTCACGTAAAACAACTCAAAATTGATAATCACCGGCCTATTCCGCCTCTGACGACAAATACAAGACCAGTCAGAAAGGCCACCCTAAATTATAATCCATCCAGTAAAGATTCGTCTGACATATCAGAGTCAGAGACGACAGACTCTGAATTTTACCAAGACGACCACATACCCAGACCACCTACAGATGAAATACAACGAGCAAGACAACAAAGGAATTCATCAGAAAGTGAAGAGGACATCCCACAACTTGAATTGCGTAATAGACTACAAGACAGAGACCTGCGCATTAGAAACGAAGAAATCAGGCCACAGACGTCACACGATGACAACAACAAAGCAACTTATATCCACACTCAAACTTACTCCCGCAGTGATAAATCGTCAGCTGATACCTATCACACCCCCAGTTCAGGCAGTTCTAGTTTTAACACTAGTGAAAACCAAACACTGCTATACCACAAGAACAAGATTGGTCGTTCAGAACAATCAGATCCTGAAGAAACTATACCCAAGCAAATTGTTGAACCATATACCAGCAATCTTTATGGAGACGAAACAGAACAAGACATGAGAGAAGACAGTGTCGGCCCCGGCACAGCTTTGTCAGACCCCAACGAACAAAATGACAGAGAAATGGTAGAACTATATGAACAAGAGACAGACATTGATACAGCCAGTTCGATTGAAACCAGTGATGCGGATAGCACATTATTTGTACCAGTCAGCTCCAGGGTCAAACGCGCCTATACAGCAGGGTCAGATGACTCACCTCCTGTCGTTAAATGCATAAAATTGCCACAAAATGAAATCAGACGAAAAATATTGAAGAAACGCTATCGTGTTTCAAAGCCCAGCCGAGAAGTGTTAGCCTCATCTCAACTAGTCAAAAACAACAGTGTGCAAATTACTGCGCCCACTGTAAACGGTGTTAACGTACAGCACAACCAGGTCAGAAGAAAAATCAAGGCGAAACATATACCTGCCTCCAAACTAACAGATGTTCCAGCCATACAAACCCTAACCACAGTGAAACCATCACCGCAATCAAAAGATGTTAAGCCATCACCGCATTCGTCAATGTCCTCAGTGCCCCAACAATCAGCAAATGCAGTGTCGTCGCCTATCACACCCGTCATCACTGCTACTCAGTATGATGCTCGCCTAACCAGTCGAGACATTGCAAAGTTAGAGATGGCAGCACAACTAAAGGACTTATTACTGAAACTTTGATAAAACACGCCCAGGTGTTTTATGTGTTCGCCACTCCGTACACGGTCAACGCATATGTGAAAAAACCTTTTTAACAATGTACTAACTTTCCCATGTACTATATTTTCAGTTTTGACAGTTCAAATGACTTGCTTCTAGACTAAGATGTCAAAGCCCCACTGAGAAACTTTTTTCCAGCCTTAAAATACTGATGCCCAGAGAACAATCAAGACCAATCAAGACCAGCACACGGAGGATTTTCATTAAATAGTATAGTTTTGTGAAATAAAAATGACAAAACAATTGATAACACACGGTGTTACGAGTTTACAGACATTATTTAGTTACAGACATTTTTTTAATATTTAGAATGTTACACAACCTTACCTATAACACATGTGTCACACTATTCTGTTGTAACATTCATCTCTACTTTTGAACTGATCATATTCCACGCTCCATTCACCAGACTTCTTGTCCTTGCAGTTCCAGAGTTCTGTAATTTCGCATCTTAGTGCATTTTCATGCAGACACTTTACACCAGTAGTTTTTCTTACCTCATACTAATATTTATGTGATCTCATTTATGCTAAACTCCTTGATATCTATCACCTTGATCAATCATACTGTTCCTACTATGACATCTGTTAACTACATATAATTCATTACCCAAAACTAGTATTGCATGTTATGCTATCTTTCTCCGCAGGATTATTTATTTTTCAATGTACATTATTATGTTAGACCCAGATGTATATTAGTACTGTCAAGATTTTAAAACATTCTCCAAGATTCCATATCCCAACCTTGACTCTCTATAGTAAGATTTTTTTCACTCCACTGTTACAACATCTTTAACTTACTATTTTTCCTTTCCACTATATTGAGACGACATTCTAGACTTGTGATCTTTTTAATCCCAATCATATTCATTCCTTGGAATTATAATCATGTTGTAATCAGGAGATCCTTGATGTACTCTTTCCTCGCCACTTATTGACAACAGACACTGCTACAATATTCATTCTGTCCTAACCTAAACTATTACTTGCAGCCCTATTGGTTAGGATTTACTATTAGGATTATTGATAGTATCTCTAGTGTTTAGTGAATTGATTTTTATCATTCTTTCGTACTTGTGATAAAAACAGAAAAGAAATCACAAGAAAATAAAATGAAATGTAAAACAAGAAAAGAGAAAAGAAATCACAAGAAAACAGAAAAGAAATGGAAAAAAGAAATGAAAAAGAAAAAAAAAATTAAAAGAGACAAAACATAACAGAAAAAGGAGAAGAGAAAAACAATTGGAATGTTTTTTTTATAAGATGTATTATATGTTTATATGCCACCCTCACACATTTTGATGATGATAAGCCAATATTGTAAAACATTGACTGCCCTGAGGTTAGCAGCCGACATAAAAGAAAAGAAAAGGAGAAAATAAATCACCATTTCAGAGTGAGAAATTAGTTTTTACTCCTACTGCCCATTACCAGTCATACCCCCACCAGCATGATCTCTGATACTCCAGCAGTATTTTGTTGATACTGCCTATGACAACCCCAATGACATTTGCGCATGCTGATTTTTTGCAAATGAAAAATCCTTTGAGAGCATTAGTATATGCTAACCCCAGATTGAACACATTACACCTATTTGTTGATGATGCCTTTGCCCATGTTAAAGAAATAGCATTTGCACATGCTGACTTAGCAAATGAAATACCCCTCTACAGCATTTGTATATGCTGAACCCACATTGAACACCCATTACCGGATGATAGCCACTGATGGCACATGAGAGAATGAAGCAACTGTTTAATGATGATGAAGATGCCATTTTATATTATGGTGAAACTTTATGTTGTCACAGCTGAGATATTGTTGTAGTGTTTATGCGCAAGATCCCCCACATTAACATTGGAGGAGCAATAATTTTAGTCTTTCGTGGTTACGAGATAAGACAAGGATATAATAGAATATTCAATGAATATCATGGACATGGAACAAATCAGAGCAGATGATTACTGCACATATGAGGACCATATTTGAAGTCATTATTGAAGGATTATCAGTAGACAAGAGACAAATAGATTATGATAATCCCATGGAACCACAGGTACTAAGGACACAAAATGGAGATTTAAATAATGGAGAAAAAAAATAATGACTGAATAATTACTACGCCCAGAGGTAGGAGAAATAGAGATACATCCGCATTTTTGGAGAAGATATCTCTTTGATTTTTGCTCATTGCCTTTGTAATATGAACACTGTTGTATAACAAATGACTATTACTTATCACGAATTACAGAATGTTGTAAGATAGTTGAAATAAATTGACAATGTACTATACTCATAACATACCCAGAATTACAGGAGAGAAAAAAAATACATGATTGATGAAATTGGACATACTGAGATTTGCTCACCCCGAAGATATTGGATAATAATAATGTTATCCCAAGGACAGACATGTCACAGATATATCATGGAGATATTATGACATAAGAAAAGAATACCTAGATTGGAAATGCAGCAAACTTGGTCAAGGACACCATGAAATAGACCCCCGCCCCACACTTAAGATTAACTGACGGATGAGATTTTTGAATTAGAAGTACCATAAGTCACCCATCTGGCTGTAGTCAGCGGATGTTACAGGCACCACATAACTCTGACTAACCCTCGACCAGCGAAGGCAGAGTTGGTGTCGAAATTTTGCACATATGTAAAAAGACATGTTTTTGTTCATGTTTTGGTAAAGTCTAGACACTTATGTTAATGGTTCCATAAATGATTAGTTGATATATTGTTGATAAATATTCACAGATATAGTACATGGACAATTAATAAGGATGTATTTCCAGTACAGAATAAGAGGAATAGGAAGGATCCACATTTTAAATATTGGAGCACCATGAGCGATGAATTGGACTTATAAAGAAAATGGAAATGGTACACTGTATGCAAGGATAACCAGAAATAATATGGATAAATAGTAGTCAGAGTACCAGGAACTTTGTCTTATAAGAATATTGTAGATTCCTCACGATCAATTGAATATTTTTTCTTCCTTTCTATGTCACATTTTTTTGAGTGATGACCCCAAAATTTTTTTTTATTTCATATTGTCAAACAGTTCTTACATCTCAGTTGATTGTTCCATAAATAATTGTTTGATGTGTTTTTGATAAATGTATTGCTAGATAAGGTACATAGGGAGTTACTAAGGATGAATTCTCAAGATAACAGGAGGACAAGAATAGATACAATGATATTGGAACACCATAAATGATACATTGGTGTTATGGAAAAAAAAGGAGACAAATATAAACTGTATACAAGGATGCCTTGAGAGTGACAACATGGATACATATTGTCAAGAGTATAAGCAGTTGCCTTAACAGAGAAAATAAAGTAATACGGAACCCAACGTAGAAAATTCATGATGATTTGAAACTATATTTTCCTTTTCCCTTATATTTCATAATATGATAGTAACACATTCGTCTGTTGGTTGCTGAATAATTTGATGTTTGAAAATTGATGTATGGTAAGTCAAAGAAGATCTTTGAAAAAAAAAGAAAAAAAAAAATATATATATATATATAAAATAATATTTCTAGGGAAGAGTTCACAGAAAAATACTGTGTTGACAGAAAAGAAGGAATGATTAGAAATAACTGACTAATGGACAGGATCACCATCAGACGTACGGATATTGGAGACAAACATCACATATTTTGAAAAAAAAAAAAAAAAGGAATGTAATATAGAACATTTTCTACAGTGATGGACTTGGAACGAATTTATACACTTACCATTTGGAAAATGTCAATAACAAGAAACATTCAGACAAATAAATAAGGATAAGCCATGAGGTTTTAATGCTTTGATTGTGAAAAATGATTACTTATAAAAATGATGCTGGTTATATTATCGTCTGATAAAATATGCATATTATGTCTAGAGATGTTTTCTACATGTAATAATGAGCAAGTGGCTCATTCACTAGAAAAAAAAAAGGAAATGATGAGTACCCATGAAAACATTGGCTATTCTATGAAAGTGGATTGCCATTACCATAGGAATTGGAGATTTTGGACATTTCTTGGAATATTGCAGAGTACTTGGAAAATAGAATAAATAAGTACGCCAAAAAAAAAAAAAGATTTTTTAAGTACTTGCAGACTTATATATGGAGCAAATAACAGGAAAAGAAAAGAGATAACACCCCCCACCATATCTAAGAGAATGTAATCAACTATATTTTTGAATGAAGTGTAATAGATTATGATAATGCAGCCAAGTTCTGCAAATAAGATATTTTATTGTTCATTTCTCAGTGTTGCCACTCGTCACATTCTTTTTGGTGCTGACCTTATGATTGTTTTTAGGATTTTGTTGGTCAGTGTTGCCAATTTGTAAATTTGGTTGAAATATGTATTGATGTGAAAGATAGTTTGCAATTTTTTGGAGATGATGTCCATCTATAAGGCCCCTTTATAGACGAAAGTCCCATATAGACATAGGAGCTCAGATGTAGGAATTTCGTTAAATTTTCTGAAATATTTTTAGACTTAGAAAATTTTTGAACTTGAAATTTTTTTTTTTTGAAAACATTTTTGGACTTAGAAATTTTTTTTTGGGATAAATTTTTGTTATTGATAGTACTCAAATGTCTCCCTACGGGATACATTTGCGGAGCCCCGGGATCTATATGTGACAGGGAATGCGTCATTTTAGGGATTTTCATTTATAACAAATACAGACCATAGCTTAGTTGACAGAAGTTAGTTGAAATTTAATCATAGGAACAGACTATAGGATGGGAACAGCGTAGATTACCCTTTTTATCCAATCCCGAGACGAATAGGAAGTAGAAGCAACGCTAACCTAGATTTTGAGCTAAACCGAAGCCGGCCTTTGTACCCAGCCAAGTCAGTTGCAGATTTTGAAGCGAAGAGACAGACGTGTATTTCTTATGCTGCAGATTTTTGAGGATTTTCAAACTTTTACTAAAGGAAGTCTTTCCCCAGTTTTAGTGTGAATTGTGCATTTTATTCTCACAAGGAAAGGCAGTAAGTAGAGTGCTGTTAAAATACCTAAAACATTTTTCATGTCGCAAGGAAATAGTTTTTGCCCCCCCGCAGCACCCTGTAAAATGGCTGCAAGTTAGACTTTGAGTCAAAATATAGACTTTGGATTGCTAAGTAGAACCACTAACAGTTTGGTAGAACATGAAGCTCTTCAGGAAATGAGAGAATGGTTTAATCCTCTGAGTAACTGCTAGTATGAAATTACCGCTAGCTAATGTTTTGAAGGATCAAGTAGCTAAGAGCTGAAATCAGGGTAATTCACTTGATATGAACTTCCCCATGCTATGTTAATGGAAGCAATGTGCATTTGTGGATGAACGAAATATGCATACTATAAATCTTTATGCCATAATGTACATACGTTATGTTGGAATAAAAATCACGTTGAGACCAAAACAAAAGGATATTGTCTATTAAATACCTCACCACACACAATATTGAAAGAAAGGAGGAAACGCCTGCTGAGAGAACTTATCATGTCATAATTATCTGCTCTAACTCAATACAACACCTTAGAGGATAGTCCCCGAACCTGGTTAAAATCCCGTAAGACTGTAAGGGAGAAATTGCGAACTCTAGCGGTCAAGCTAGTAATCTAGATCTAACACTCTCTGCAATTAAACAGCAACCCCCAATTCCCTACCCGGCCACATTGTTGAAGCAGTTGATTTTGCTGTCGTAACAAAAGTACCTGATGCTCAAGCTGTTGAGTAGCTGAATCCATCGTAAAAAAACAGTTACGAGCTGTAGCTATTTAATAGTCTACCCTGTTACAGAAGGGTGGCTCAAACACTAAAATGCCTAGAGGCCATTCTTGGTTTAATCCGGTCCTGCTGACAGACCTTGTGTCTAGGTTGAACGGAGGCGCTCCAAAAGTTGAAATTAAAACTTGACCAAAAGTCAAGTTATGTGACCGGGGAAGGAATGAGTGGACGGAAAACGGCACCAAAAGTCAAGACTTTTGTGACCGGGGAATTTTATGGAAGGGGATGAAAATCTGTATTTCACTTGGGATAAGGGAAATGATCCCAAGACTTTCTTTGTAGGGGTTCTTCTGGGGAATACTGGTTATTCACCAGAGGTGTTGCTTCCAGAAGAGAGGAACAACCCAGGTAATTAAGAGATTCTTGACTAGTGGTTTATTTATCTAACTAGTCATTCATAAAATACTTTACTATAAGGCTAACAGTTTTAGCTACTTAATAGTCTACCCTGTTACAGAAGGGTGGCTCAAACACTAAAATGCATAGAGGCCATTCTTGGTTTAATCCGGTCCTGCTGACGGACCTTGTGTCTAGGTTGAACGGAGGCGCTCCTCCCCAAAAAGAGAGGAAATAAAAAACAGCAATGGATAGAATCAGACTACAAGATACGTAGAGACAAAGAGAAGGGGACACAGATACATAGAGACAGATACACAGATATGTAAAGACAAAGATACAAAATGCAGATATGTAGAGACAAAGAGACAGATAAACATATACATAGCGAACAAAAACAGACAGATACGAAGAGACAAAGTGACAGAAACACAGATATGTAGAGACAAAGAGACATGTAGAAAAAAGAGACAGATACAGGGAGACAAAGGGACAGATACATTGATATGTAGAAACAAAGAGACAGACAGACACATATGTAGAGATAAACAAGCAGACAAAGAGACAAAGTGACATACACACATATGAAGAGACAAATACACAGATACAAAGTAACAATACACAGATATGTAGAGACAAATAGACAGACACACAAATTTGTAGAGACAAAAAGAGACAGATACGAAGAGCTAAAGTAACAGATACACAGTTATGTAGAGACTAAGAGACAGACACATAGATATGTAGAAACAACGAGACAGTTAAACAGATGCGTAGAGACAAACAGGCGGATATACATATACGTAGAGGCAGAAAGATCGACAGATATGTAGAGACAAACTCAGAAACAAATAGAGAAAACGACAGGTACACAGATAATTATAGAAAAACAGGCAGATACACATATACATTTAGACAGATAGATACACAGATAGATACACAGATACCATTAGACAAACAGAGAGATACACAGATATGTAGAGACAAATATACACAGAAGCGTAAAGAGAAACAGAAAGATACACAGATATGTAGAGACAAATATACACACAGAAGCGTAAATAGAAATACACAGATACACAGATATGTAAAGACAAAGTTACAATTACACACAAAAAAGTAGTGACGAAGTGACAGATGTTCAGAAACGTCGAGACAAAGTGACAGATATACAGACACGTGTAGACAAAGTGACAGATATACAGAAACGTGTAGACGAAGTGACAAATATACAGAAACGTTAAGACAACGTGACAAATATGCAGAAACGTTGAGGCAAAGTGACAGACATACAGAAATGTGTTTATAAAGTGACTGAAATACAGAAACGTAGTGACAACGTGACAAATACACAGATAGATGCCTAGGATCGTGACGATGATGATGATGATGAGGATGTTGATGACGTACTTCCCAAAAGCAATGCAAGCTTCTCTTGTCATTTTGAGGTCTTATTGTGATTTCATTGTCTGTCCCTCCAACTTGAATACATAATTTGTTTCATGGTAGATAACTCATGTATTAATTCGCTGCTTTAATATACGCCTTTTTTCCCTTGGCTGTCGCTGTCGCTTGAAGGTAAGACAAAACTAATGACAAGTTCTCTCACGTGCAGTTTCCCGGGGTTTCTAAGGAGATTTGAAGGTACAAGAGCACTGTTCCCTCACGCATGTCGTATGAGGCGACTGATATGAGGTTGTGTATGGAAGTGACAACCTCATCATACAAAATAAATGGTGACAGAAACCAGTGCTACAAGAGTATTTAAATGTTTTGGTGTCGGCTTCCTGGGGACAGTTGAAGTAAGTCAGAAAATGTCATGACCTCGGCTCGTTATTAACATCAAGTTAATGTATGGAGGCATATTTGGTGTCTTTCTTATATGACAACATCAAGTTAATGCATGGAGGCATATTTGGAGTCTTTCTTATATGACAGCATAAAGTTAATGTATAGAGGCATATTTGGAGTCTTTCTTATATGACAACATCAAGTTAATGTATGGAGGCATATTTGGTGTCTTTCTTATATGACAGCCGGCTACGCACAATGCTGCAGTATTCAAATGTGGAAGTGAACCCGTCTGTGCGGCTAATTACACCGGCATTGACTCTTGAAATCATCCACACACTTCCATGGATTCCCCCTGTGGTTTTAAGAACCCAGCACTGCACACTTAGCTTGGAGGAGCCACGTGAGCCCCAGACATAACTCTGGCTTTTCAGCTAGGTGGCTGCATGCATGAGGATCTCACTATGGACTCCATGATAGGCAGGGAAAGCTGGGAAATAGCTCTGTGCAGGACGTGACTATTCTATTGAGAGAGCTCAGAACCAGAGTACAGTATTTAAGCTCTGCATACTTGGAGAGCCCCCTTGGATGTCGGGGAATGCTTCTTCCTCCTAGCTTGGGGCCAGATGTGATGATCCTTTAAATGCAAACCAAGCTGGAGAAACTGGAACTCATGACTTCAACTCAACACGTTTCAGGATGGCAGAAAAGCCACAGGAAAAGCCTAGATCTACAGTGTAGATAATATCAAGGAGTCTTCAACTTGGTATTGACTGCAAAAGAGCAAGAAGCTCAGCAGCCCTAGTTAAACAACAACAACAAACAATCAAACGGTAAAGAAATCTTAAAGGTAAAGAACACAACACTCCAAGCACAAGCGGCGTTTTAAAAGTTCAAAACAATTTTATGTAACAATTATTTGTCCGCGGAATCAAGAGGAAGAGCTCTTCCGTGTTATATGCAGGGAGATTGAAAAGCACTTTCTAAAAATGTATATTCACACTTGGACACACGTGAAACAAATATTAAAAAACAAGACGCGATAGGAAGTTGTATAGTTTTAATTTTTTTAAATTCCAGAAACAGAATAAATTGTTTTCTTCCCACTCACACTCTTTGAGGAAACTTTTCAGTTGTGGAAAATAGAAAAATTGCCATTGCGAATGTTATTATGCCACGTGGTGATCTTCATTTTCATAGCTTCTATCTTCCTAAGGACATCAAAGATGTCACCTCCTTTATCTTGACGTGACAAGTTGAGCTGTTATCTGAGTACATTAAGTCATTAATCTTTCGTACAAAACTCTAGTTTCTTTCATCCCCAAAATAATTTCATTGACCCTTGGGTGAACCATTCACCAGTTTAAGATATTCATTGGCTTTCCACTCTCTCAGAATTCTTTATTTCATCCGTCGCTTTTTCACGATCTTTCTGTTATGAAGTTTGTGTTTAGTTGTGTGTCCTATTTGTGTATTTTTATGATTTATGTCTATATTTTTGTCCTAGTTGTCTGCATGTAACTGTGGCTAACGAAGGGTGAGACCAGATACGTCATGTGTTTCCTGTGTTCCGGTAATTTGTAAAACTGATTAAATATTATTTTATTTTTTTTATATATATATATATATATATATATATATATATATATATATATATATATATATATATATATATATATATATATATATATATATATATATATATATATATATATATATATATAAATCATCATCATGTGACGTATTCTTTCCAGAACGTTGTCTCCATTACAGCTGCTCTGAACGCATCACGATTCTGGGCAAGTCGACCTGCATCAGCCAAAGACAAGTTCAGACTCTCTGTGATGTCCTGGATCCACCGTCGTCTAGGTCGACCCCTTCCCCTTTTTCCAGGGACCATGCCTTCCATCACTGTTTTTTCCAGGCTATTATGTCTTTTTATATGACCGAAAAATTTCAGCTTCCTTATTGCGATGGTATTTAGGAGCCAATGTTCCTGTACGTTTAGTGAGTGCAGTACTTCTCTGTTGGTCTTTTTTTCTGTCCAGGGTATTCTCAACATCCTTCTGTAGCATTTCATTTCAAATGATGTAATATATATATATATATACCAGTTTAAGAATCACTGGGTTATGTCATTCCATTGTGTTACTCTTTTGTCAATGTTATACCCGTTGGGTTCGTAAGGAGCATGTGCCTTCAGTACATTCAAGCCAGGAATTCCTGTCCTGTGCCATCCGTTCAAGGTTTTCCGTGTTTTTCTTAATTTTTGTTATTTACCCTGGGGGATTACAGAACAAGGACTACCTTGTCGTGTTATCAACTGGTTAACAAAGTCTGAGATTATCCGGCACAATGCTTTTTCTAGTGCTGTTATTTCTGCATCATAGCAGGAGCAAATTTCTATGCAAGGGTGGTCTTCTGGGTGCAGGTTGGGATATTTTATCACTGCGCCATATCCAGCGTTGGTAATAGCTTCAAAAGCAGATCCTTCTGTGTAGACATGGGTGAAATCTTGTGGATATGAGTATAGTTTCAAAGGCGATGGTTTTCAGTAGTGGTGGTAGGGTGTTCTTATCTGCTGAGGAGTTAGAGAGTTCAGTTCTTACTGTAGGAGTAGTTGCCTGTTAACAAGGTGGTTTATTATTGATAGTTGCCATTGGTTTTCTAACTGCTGATAGGTGGTGTTTGACGCTAGCATCTTTTGCATTTTTAAGAAAAAGATGTCTTTTGTATTATGTGTTTTTGGTGCCACTGTTCTATAATTTTCTTATTCTCCTCCATTGTGTCCTTTCTCAGATACCTTTCGTATGTTTCCACAGCTGAACGTTCCCTTCTTATGTTTAAAGGTTCAATTTGGTGTTGATTTTGCATGCATCTGTCGGCGTTGTCTTCATGGCACCATTTATAAAACGTCGAGCGTGATTTTGGACTTTGTCTAACTTTTGTAGGAGGCTTTTGCTTGCAAATGTTTGGAGGGGGAAGGAGTAGTCAATGACTGAGCGGACATATCCAGTTTAGAGTTGGCGTACTGAGTGCTAGTTTGCTCCCCACCTACAGGAGAAAAGGTACTTGATGAGCCTAAGTCTTGTGGATGCTTTCTCAATCAGCTTGTCTATGTGAGGTTCCATGGTAAGTCTACGGTTAAGCTCGACTCCAAGATATCTTCGTTTGCTAGTTTCTCTACATTTATCCAGACCTCAATGTTTTTCTCATTAACTCTCTTGTTTTGACTAAACAGGCTGTACACAGTTTTCTCTACAATAATTCCAAGGTTCCAGAACTAACTCTACAGTATGCAGAGATGGTTTTTGTAGCAAAATTGTTTGCAAATTCTGTTGTAGAATCGAATACGGAAATCGAATACGGAAATCGACAGTGTCACTAGCATATCACGCGTCTCGGCAAAGCAAGCGAGAGGGTCTCAACGCATAACAAACAAGACCACTACAGCAGTAGTAACATGTGTTTTATTTCAAACTTCTGAAGGATGGTGTAACCACCTTGATGGACGAATAACAGAAAGACTTACATGTTTAGATTCTGGAAGTTTGCCTCTACGTTCACATATATGTAATATGGCTAGAAGTATTTTGTGTCGGAAGATTTTGTAAGTTGAACGTATAAAACTATAAGTTGATATGGTTATTACACACTTTTGAGCGATATATGAAAATGTTAAATGGACGGACGAATAAGAAAGTTAGATGGCATGTTAGCTGTGGACTATCCGGTTCTAACGAGACTAAAATGGACAGAATCGGATGGACAGAAGATTAGAATGACGAACGAAGAGGTGGAACAGTTTGTACAGAAGTCAAAATTGCATGCAACTTGTACACAAATTTAGCAGATCTACAAAGCATGTGACGTCATGCTATCCAGAAGGATTGCTTTAGCCAATAAAAAGGAGGAGCGCAATTTGAACAAAGGACACTAAAAAATGTTTTGAAACAGACTGGACGAAGAGTTACCACTACGCCTTTGCCATCTACGGTTGTGTGCGGCCTGCCAAGCCGTTAAAGTCGAGTGTGATTTTTTAAGTCTGAAGGTAAGCTGGATAATGTAGACTATTATGTAAGTATTTCATTTATTACATATTATTACCTGATGAATATTGTTTGTACTGGACAGCCGATAGGATAGTCTGGCGCACTCTCTTCGAAAGCTCTACACCTCAGGGTAGAAGGGGAACGACTAAGTAAGTAAGAATATTATTTGTTTGTTAATGCTAGGAATTGCATCAGTTTATTTAAATTTGTGCATGATGAGAAGGATCAAGCATATTCAGGAAAACTATAAAGCCTGTGATTAATATTTGGAAGGATCAAGCTGTAAACTATTTAAGGATGTACATGAGTGGATAAAACAAGATGATTGTTAGTACATATAACTAATTGAAATGTTTAAGCTTGTACTGTAAAACTGAAATTATGTCCTTGCTTACCATGAATTTATAACTTCGACATCTGATGACTGACTGGTCTGACATCTGGGCTTGTCAATTACGAATCTTGCCAGATACTATCCAAGACCGATATGTTGTTTCAAGTTCATTTGACAATTCGATCATACTGTCAACTATCAGAAGCCTGTGTTGTTCATCAGTGGCAATCCCACATAAGTGGCGGAACCCAAAGTGTGAACTACAGCTGGTTCTTGGTACCCCTACTGTGGGGTCTGCCAAGACTGATAATTCCAGTGACAGATCGGTGTCAGCAATATCAAGAAACAAAGATAAGTGTTCAATAAAGGACCTGACAGAATCTATACATGAACCTACAGCTGTTATATTATTACATGAGCAAGTCAAATGATGACAATACTGTATTAAAGTCAAAGGACTCAAAGAATAGTACCCCTAGGTGAGTAAATCAAGTATTCATTAACTTTACTAGCCACGAGAATAGTATTCCTGATCCTGAAGTGTAAAGGACAGAACTATTAATTAATTTACCAAGTGACTTGTGTTTAACACTTTTTTTTTCCAAGAGGAAAAAACATTCCTGCCATTACTGTAGATAAGAGATACTATTAGTTCTGTAAATTATTGTGTGAATATTTTATTACTCTTTTCCAAACAGCAGAAAAAAGAAATCACTATAAACATTAAATGATTCGTTAATTGTTCCTGAGGACTTGTTTACTTTTTACCTTTGTGTTTAAAGTTTTTGTTCATTATATTTATCCCCTAGCATCAAATTTATCATAGGATAGTTGTGGGGAGGAGGCGCCTTAAATCCTGGCACTATTTCTTACCATTTAGGCCAGGGATTTTCACAGTCTGACTATACCTATGATGTCTATACACCAGTGCTTATTTCTAAAACTGGGGTATTGCTTTTAAGACCAGAACTCTTGACTGGCATTCTATCGTTGTATCATCTGATACACCTGGATATCATCTTATCTATTACTTATATAATCAATAACCTCTCGTCACAGTTGTCAGGTTCTTGTTCATATTTTTGGTGGTTTGGAGATGTTTTCCTTTTGTCCAGATGACTAGATCATCAGCAAAGAGTGCTTTTTGACAGGTGATGACATCTGGGAGGTCATTTATATATATAAGAAATAGTGTACAACTTAATGCTGATCCCTGGGGCAGTCCTTCCTCCAAGGTCCTTTGTTTTGATGTAGATCCACTGAATGTTATTCGGATTGTTCTGTTGTGGAAATAAAACCTTTCAGCCAGTTGTACATTCTCCCTGATATTCCCATTCTTCGCACGGCCTATCCTCCAGACTCAATCATAGGCTTGTCTAAGGTCAATAAATGTTGCTAACACATTTTTTTTTGTCTTGGTAGGCATCACCTATCTCTTGGGTGAATCTTATCAACTGATTCACTGTCTGTTTGTTTCTTCTAAAACCTGATTGATTGGTATTTAAGATCTTAGTGCTTTCTAGCCACCAATAAAGACTTTCATTTATCATCCTTTCAGCGATCTTGCTTAAACCCATTGAAAAAAAGGAAATAAATATTAAATAATGAAAATAGTATTTTGGTTTTTAAATATTTTTTTTAGTTCACTGCATTATAAATAACTTTTAGTGAGAGCAGGAGAGGAAAGAAGACATCTGATTGAGAACAAGTCATGGAGAAGGTCGACCACTTTAAATACATTGGAGCTGTCATAGACCGGTAAGGAGGCATCAAAGAAGAGTTAGCTACCCGAAGAGCAGCAGCTGGGAAACTTTTTCAAGCTACAAATAGAGGATTCCTCAGCAAAAGAGAAGTTGGTAAGAAGACGAAGATGGCTGTATACCGCTCCACCTATGTAGCAGTCTTGACGAGTCATGGACAATGACTACAAACCACAAATGCCTGATCCAAACCTCAGAAATAAGGTATCTGAGGAAGGTGGTTGAAGTAACAAGAAGAGACATGGTCCGCAACCAGACGATACGTCTAGGGCTAAAATCCCACTCCCTGCAGACGCAAGTAGAATAGTCCCAACTAAGATGGTTTGGCCATGTCTGCAGAATGGGAAAGGATCGGCTACCATAGCAAGCGTGAGAAACTAAGAGCCAGGGATCCAGACGTGTAGTGATAGTTTATCGGCCTCCATCCTCACGAGATGGCCAAACCTCTTAATCCTCCGTACTCCATATTCATGATGCAGGATGCAGCTCCAACAATTCCTCTGAAGTCATCACATCTCACCCGGCCTCTCCTGGCAACACCAATGGCCCTTGTCAACATATCTCACAGGATGTGATTTTGCTCTCTTGGGCTTGGGTAAGGGACACTGTTTGGCACTGATAGCAAAGAGTTGGTAAGAATATATTAGTTATCGGCTGTCGTTAAGTGTCCATACTGATGTTCAGATGTTTGATTAGTGGTAACACTTAGTAAGTCACTGCACTGGCTTTTTGACATCTTGTTTCAATTTCTCTGTCACGTTTTCTATTTTTAGCAAGAAAATATTTCTTAGGTATTTGAACTCTGGAACCTGGTTATGCCTGATATTGTTGACATTTATGTTAAGTGGACCCGGCGATCTGCTAATCTTCATAGTTTCTGTCTTTAATGTGTCGAACTTCAAGTTGTATTGTCTACACGTTGAGTTAAGTGCGTTTCCGTGTTTTTAGAATCTGTTTGGTTAGATGATGTTTTATTGATAACACTGACTTCACAGACTTCAGCTTAAATAAACGTTATAAACTCGGCATCATCATCATTGACACATCATATTTTAAATAAAACACTCATGTGTCTTGTGATAAAATTAACCGTGATACAACGTTAAAATATCTCCAAAGATAAAATGTAGGGAAGGCTAAAAAGACGCAATTGGTGGGGAAAGGAAAAAAATTCACGTCCCCAAGTTGACACAAGGTAAAGAAATGGACAAAACGGACCTTAGCTATTATACGCAACAGTCATTTCTTGGACGCTTTTACGATACTTAGTCCTTTTATTTGAATTCAGCGGCAAACGCATTACAGAAGATGCCCGAACATATTTCAAAAAAACAACTAACCTTGAAAAGTAACTTTTTCTTAATAATAAAGTTAGGAATATAAAACCTAGCTGGCCTGATGGCCCATCTTGAGCAGAGAAATAATATGCTTTCATTTATACAGACGGATAGATAATAATGAAGATATTGACAAAAGACTGTGTTGTTCATATCAGCGAGCGACTGCATTGAAACAAAAAAATGTCACTAATTTTCAAAAAATTGCGGCCTTGAGACTCAAGTGCTAAAATCTAGATGAATGAAAGAGAGGGGGAATTAGTGGAAAGTTGTGGCTAAAAATAACTCTAGAGGTAGATTCGTGTAGGAAATGCATGTATAAACAAGTGTGTTTTTGTAAAAAACGCAAGTAGAGACAGACGGACCAACAGACAATAATACATACTTGACTGAGGTATGACTGAATTGACTTTTGGTAGGAGGTTTGAAATTTGAAAAGGGGGAAAGGCGGTGATTGGCCACAGATAAACATATTATCGGCGCTCAGACGCGCATTTTTGCCATTCCACATAAGTTGTCCAGTAGTAGACACAGAAATTCTTCAGTGGTGTAATTCCCAGAAGGTAATTGCAATATTTAGAGGGACGCCATACTAGAGCCAGCAGCTCAGCTGAGTTTTGCTAGCATATAACTGTGTTCTCTATTCATAATTCTGGTAAGACTGAAAGTATTTCTTTGTATATTTTAATATTGTTTAATGTTTCGAGTGAATTGATACTGCCATATCATAATCTATCCCTTACAACAAGTAAGGATTCGCTCTAGATCCCCAGCCCCAGTTCAGGGTCTAGAGACAAACAAAATACATAAACGCCAGCAAGGATTATGAAGGGCGGATCAAGTGTTGAGATCAGTGGAACAAATGCTGTGTTGTAAAATACAAGTGAGGACCCGTGCAGTCTAATATTTTGGCAGAGCAGCCTTATATTGCCCCCAAGCACGGAGAGGTGAGGCCACCAGATTCCAGCACCAGAACTACTCAGTCAAGATACGTGAGCGTCTGGCCTGCTGGACATTCACCAACTTATTTTCTAACTAACACACCAACTATATTCCCATCAACTAGAACATACCATGTTGGGAAATAAACTTGTATTCCTCCCATCAGAAAATGGACAATGTTTGGTAGTCATAGACTGGGAGTGATGAAGCCACCCCAACAGCACATCCATTAATCGTTCTCCCATAGAAATTACAAATATAAACAGTAGTAATATTAACTAGTCTTGTAAAATACATATGTACACACCTTTCATTTATTATGCCATATATTCATGCATTTTATTCATAATTTCAAAATCTTTCATATGTTCTGACCAAAATAAAACCTTGGTTCAGAACAAATAAACTTAAAGAAAATTTAATATCAAAATTTTAAACAGCTTGAGTTAGTTCAGTGTGTTATAAATTTTATTAATATTATTAGACTTATTAAATATATGTGTGTGTGTATGTAATCTACCACAACACATTCCATATCAGTACCCTAGATTTTTAACGTAGCCACATTCATTAGTAAAAAAGATATGTGTGAGGTCATAAGTGGTAGCAAGAAGGGCCTTCTGTAAATTCACAGCTACATTTATCTCAGGAGCCTTCACAGCTGACCTCATGCATCACACTAGGTAATATCACAACCATACAGTACCATCAAATCCACTACATGTTTAGATAATAAACCAGAGAGTGAGGGAAGGAGTAAACTCTAAATATAGACTCGTACGTCTAAGGGGAGAACACTTTAAATGTTACGTGCTTCATCTTTGGACACCTTAAAGTAATAACAAACTCAAGTAACATTCCAATATCTGTCCAATCTATTCAGAAAACTATGAACACGAAGTTACAATAATATACAGTCAGCGAAGTGCATAACCTTCATGAAAATCCCAGAAAATACACAATCATCATCATGTGACGTATTCTTTCCAGAACGTTGTCTCCATTACAGCTGCTCTGAACGCATCACGATTCTGGGCAAGTCGACCTGCATCAGCCAAAGACAAGTTCAGACTCTCTGTGATGTCCGGGTCCACCGTCGTCTAGGTCGACCCCTTCCCCTTTTTCCAGGGACCATGCCTTCCATCACTGTTTTTTTCCAGGCTATTATGTCTTTTTATATGACCGAAAAATTTCAGCTTCCTTATTGCGATGGTATTTAGGAGCCAATGTTCCTGTACGTTTAGTGAGTGCAGTACTTCTCTGTTGGTCTTTTTTTCTGTCCAGGGTATTCTCAACATCCTTCTGTAGCATTTCTTTTCGAATGATGTAATCTTTTTTGCAACTGTTTTATTGAGTGTCCAAGTCTTGCAGCCGTATGTTGCTACTGGGAATATACATGCTCTGATCAGTTGTAACTTTGTTTCTTTGCTTGTGCCTTGCCATAGGTTTTTCATCTGTATTAGCTTATGTGAAGCAATTGCAAGTCTTCTTTTAATTTCTACTGCACAGTCGCCAGAGCTGTTAATGATTGATCCTAAGTATTCGAATTCATTGACACTTTCCAGTTCTTCGTTATCAATCTCAATTTCTGGTTTGGTCTTTACTTTGTCTGTTGTCAATACCTTGGTCTTCTTGGTGTTTAGGTATAGATTCTGGGCCTCGCTGTGTTTTTTGGTGGACAGAAGTAATTGTTCAAGTCCTTTTGGGTTGGTCGATAGGAGGACTGTGTCGTCAGCATATCTGATTTCCGGGATCTGGTACCCGCCGATGTTAAATGAGTCAAACTCTGTGTGTTCTTGGTCATCTCTTACGTTTCTCATGATATTCTCGGCATAAATGTTAAACAGGTAAGGGGAAAGGGTACAGCCTTGTCTTACTCCTTTCTGTACTTCAAACCATTCTGATGTTTCCCCCTCTACTCTTACGGCTGCCTGTTGTTCTTGGTACAGCAGTGCGATGAGTTGTATAAGGTGGTTTGGAAATCCCATATTTTTTCATAATAGCCCATAACTGCTGATGTTGTACACAATCGAAAGCTTTGGTGTAATCAATGAAACAAGTATGTAGGTCAACGTTGAATTCTCTTCACTTTTCTATGATGATCCTCATGTTGAATATATGATCTCTAGTGCCTCTACCTGGTCGAAAACCCGCCTGTACTTCATTTATTTCTGTTTCTAGCTTTTGTTGCATCCTTTTCATTATGATTTGTAAAAGTATTTTGCTGGCATGGCTTATAAGAGCTATAGTTCTGTAGTTTGTGCACAGTTTCAGGTTGCCCTTTTTTGGCAAGGGTATGTAAATTGATCGTTTCCATTCCTTGGGCCAAATTTCGCTTTGCCAGATCTTGCAGCATAATGCATGGTATATACGAGCGCTGCCTTCTCCTCCTGCCTGTATCATTTCAGCTGTTATTTCATCACAACCAGGAGATTTTCCACTTTTTAAGTGTTTGATTGCATTCCGGACTTCCTCTATGGTAGGTTCTGGTTCACGTTCCGCTTCATTCATGACGTTGTTATCTGCCGCTTTGTTTATTTCCGTATACATTTCTTGACAGTACTCCTTCCATCTGTTCAGAATATCTTTACGTTCTGTTAGAGTGTCGCCTTTCTTGTCGTTTATTGCTCGGGGTGATGATTTAAAGTTGCTGTTTTTCAATGTTCTTACTTCAGAAAACATATTCTTACTCAATCCCTGTTCGCGCATTTCCTCTATTTTCCTGCAGGTGTCGTTTATGTATTGTTGTTTGTCTTGTCTGACTCGTTTTTTAATCTGCTTTGTGTTTTCCTTGTACAACTCCTGATTTTCTGTATCTTTTTTGGACTTCATTTTTCTTCTCTCTACCACCAACTTCAGTGTTTCGTCTGAGATGTATTCTCGTCTCTTTATACTTCTTTTAGGAATTAACCTCTGTGCATTTGTAATATATACATCTCTGATGTTATTAGCAAGTTCATCTGGTGTCATTTCCTCCTGTACTGCCATAAGAATGTCAAATTTGTTCTGAATATCGACACTGTACTCTTCTGGTATGGCGCTTGTGTCATAACGTATTACTTTGTCGCTTGTAACGACTTTTTTCAATTTGATCTTGAAGTTTGCAGCAAGAAGTTCATGGTCGGAGTCACAGTCTGCTCCTGGGAACGTCTTGATGGATGAGATACAAGATCGCCACCTTTGTTGTATTAAGATATAATCTATTTGGTTCTTGCTTTTTCCGTCCGGTGACGTCCATGTATATAGTCTTCTAGGGTGTTGCATAAAAAGAGTATTCGTGATGACTAGGTTGTTTTCTAGGCAGAATGTTGTCAAGCGTTCTCCTCTCTCATTTCTCTGGCCCAATCCATAACTTCCTTTCACTCTTTTTTCATGTTCTAATCTTTCGTTTCCAACTTTGGCATTAAAATCTCCCATTATTATCCTAATATCTTGCTTATTTGCTTTCTCTAATGCATTTTGTAGTTCATTGTAAAAATCGTCAATTTCCTGTTCTTCAGCAGCTGCTGTTGGCGCATATGTTTGTATAATTGTGATGTTCTTTCTTTTTCCTTTCAGTCTGATTGTGACAATGCGGTCATTTATGGGATTATATCCTAATAGGGAGGCAGCTGTCCTTTTAGACAGGTAGAAGCCGACGCCGCTCTGACCTCCTCTCTCTTTGCCTGAGTATATGAATGTTCCTCCTGATGGAATCGAAAAGTGTCCCTGGCCCGACCATCTGTGCTCTGAGATGCCCAGGATATCGATGTTTAGCCTTTCCATCTCGTTCTTCACTATGTACTGTTTTCCTTGGTATAAGCTTCTGACGTTCCATGTTCCTATTTTGATTATTTTTCTAAGACCGATGACATGGTTTTCCGTGGTAACACAGTCAGGCTTTTGGCCGTCATCACGATTACCTGTACAAAGCCGTTGCCCGGGGGGTGGCGCTGCCGTACACAAGCAGACTCGAGGAGCCATACATGAGCTGAACTGGAGTGGGGGAACCAAATAGGATCCAGGCCATCCTCAAAAAGAGGAAGTGACTGCCTCTCACCGTGAGGTACTATCCCTTACACACTCCAGCCCTACCCCCACAATATCAGCACAAATAAATACGCTGAGGCACTAGACAATTAAAGGCATCCATCACAATATATTCATCCACTTTCGCCATCCCACATCGCCATGCTTTCCCGTGCCTTCCCCTGCCCACCTCTGACCTCCCTTTTTCTTCTCCACCAATCAAAATAATATATTATAATAGCCCCTTCAGTCATAACTGAGTATGGGAATGCGCCCCTGAGGTCACAGCAGAAATGAGAAAAACGAAAGAGAGGCCGACCAAAAACAACTTGGCGGAGGACTGTGGAGGCTGAGATGCAAAGAATGAACCAGAGTTGGGGCACTGTACGAATGATGGCCACCGAACGAGCAAAGTGGAATCAATTTGTTGCTGCCTACAAGACGCCACCACTCGCAATGGCCACTGACTGCTTTGACGGTCGGCGGCTAAGGATATAAGAAGAAGAATAATATAGACAATGTTGGAGGGACAGACAATGATATCAAAATAAGAATACAAAAAGGAAGAGGAGCTTTCATTGCATTGGGAAATATATGGAGGTCAAGAGAAATCGGATCCAACAAGAAAATAAGAATCTTCAACTCAAATGTCAAGTCAGTCCTATTGTATGGCTCTGAGACATGGAAAGCAACAAAAACAACAACCAAAAAGCTACAGACTTTTATAAACGGGTGCTTGCATAGAATAGAAAGACTTAAATGGTATGAGAAAGTCACAAATGTGGAATTGATGACAAGAACCAGACAAGTGCACTTGGAACAAGAGTTGAGAAGACGACGCTGGCGATGGATAGGAGACACATTGAGGAAACCTGTTGATAGCTTTACAAGGCAGTCCTTGTTCTGGAATCCACAGGGAAAGAGAGGCAGAAGTAGACCAAAAAGACACATGGAGAAGAGAGCTGGATACAGCGGTGAAAATGATGAGAAAAACATGAAAAGAACTTTAGCGGACCGCACAGGACAGGAAGTCTTGGCATATGTTTGTTGAAGGCCTATGCTCCTCGGGGAGCTAAAGGGTATTGATTGATGTTATTATACAGGGTAATTGTAAAATCACTTGTTATTGTTAATTTTGTTAGTTCTTCGTGTTATCCAATAACTGTATATGAAACAAACATCACAATACAGCGACTTACCTGTTATTTTATGACATAAAATGATGTGTCAAATTAACACAACAGCGCAAGGGGAGATCACGTGACATCGTGGCAGGCAATCATTTTTCCTCTGTCTAGTAACGTTTAGTTCATTGGTCATTTTAGAATTTGTGTGTGTGTGTGTGTTTTTTTTTTTTTTTAATGGGAATAAAAAATACAACGTATTTGTCAAATTTTAAATGGCAGTTATTACTCCTTGTTTCGACATGCATGTTATGTATATCCAGTAGGTACAAGTGCTGATAATAACATTTAAAAAAAAAAAAAGAAATTGACTAGTCAATCACTTTGCAGAAATAGTATATCGAATACTGTGATCATTTGATCGACCTTGACATTTTATGGCAGCGGTCAACCTTGGGTCATGGCTCTCAAGTGACATCCTTCTCTTGGCTATTCTGCCTCCGTTTTGAACTGAACCCATTTCGTTTAGGGGGCATCTCTAAAATGGCAATTTCCACAGGGTGTTTTCGCATAATCGTAGGGAGCATCTCGACTTGCTGCGATCAGCATCTCTGTCCTCCCAGAATCCTGTATTTATCTATTCGTGTCTCTCTTGTAAACATCTTTCATACTTTATCTGTGGTTGCTTTTTTGTTTTTTAAATATTGGGGTTGGTGGATGGAAAAAAAGGGGGATAGGGGCACGGCGCAAGCCTGGATTCAATATTAAGTTTAATTCAGTTGAGAGATATTTAGCACTTTCTTGTAACACATTGTTAAGGAAAATATATTGTATATTTTGCGTGTTGGCCACACTTAGTCTATTAACAGTTTAATCTACGCCATAATGTTCTTTTTGTGGTAAAAATTCAGTTGCACGCTTTATAATTGTAAATGAACGCAATATATTAATTACGTCACTACTTGATTATGACGTATTCTGTTCTGCATGTAATTTATGCTAACGGTCGTTCTAGGCCTTTCGTTATAAGAATACGTCAGAGTAAGACCTTGATGCTATCGCTCCCAAGATATTTGAAGTTGTAACAGTTCTCCTACGTGGCTTAAGGAATTTCGAAGTTCGCCACTGATTTTGCCAGTCACATTAATGAATGTTAGTTGCCTCCGTTGTAGTGCTTGGTGGGTTACATATACAAACTCGGCAAGTATTTATTCCATACGCATTGGAGAAAATGAAAGTAAGTTAGGGGGGGGGGGGGGGGGGGGGGGGGGAGAGGGGGGGGGGGGGGGGGGGGTGAGAGAGAGAGAAGGGGGAGAACAAAAGTCAGTTCCCACATATACAACAAGCACGTAAAGACACTGACTTTTAAATAACTTTCTGTATTCGCTACACAACCACACATTGACATTTGGAACACTGATCAATGTTCCACTACCATCGCAATGTTATTTCCCTCATAACGTTAAGATACATTTATGCGTTTTATCTAAGGGACGTAAATTTTATTACAAGGGGAGTAATATGTGCAAAAAAGTTAGCCATAAATTTAAAAAAAGTTTAAGTCATTTTATATAATTTTGTTATTAACACTTCTGTAGCAAAGAAAGTAATTATAACATATTTCAAATTCCAAGAAAATATTTCGTCAATTGTTGCTGTTGTAGAAATATGCAGTTACACATTTTATATGTGATAAATAAATGCATGCTAAGCTCAATACACGTCAGTAAATATGTAAACACGAGTTTCTTTTAACGCATAGTCTATAATTAAAGTGTTTTTCGCATTTTTGACCGGCACAAAGTGCTGCCTAAACTAAAGTTGAGACGATGTGTTTGACAAGTCCCCTTTTGAGCCCGAAAATGACCATAAGCCCCTACCAATCTTCTCCACCAAACATTATAACATGAGGTGATAAGAGGAGCTTTCTTTGCATCGTGACTTGAATGGGCATAAATATATAGAGTCCACCTCATATATAATAGTCTCTCAACCAACGTATTTAGTCTCATTGTATGGCTCTGAAACATAGAGAACAACGAAGACATTATAACCAGCAGTGGTTGAATAACACATAACCGTACGTTTCCATTAATAAGTCATCTTTAGTGCGTAGCGTTATAGACTAATCATAAATCCTAACGCCTTGTCCCTACACGTTATCATGGTCAAGTTTTGTGTAATGTTGATCAAATAATATCTTTTCTATTAATTCTCTACAGCTTTAAAAGGAGAGTTAGTGACTTGAGACCACATATCCTGGAAGCGGGTTAACAGCGTTGTTTATCATTACCCATCCCACGCGTATTTAAATTATTAATTTTAATATCCACGCGTGACCTCTTACAACAGCGATGTCAAGTCCTTACATAAGACTTCCGGCGCAACTCTGTCTATCACAATATTGTGACCGTGGGTTTTCTGGCGTAATGACTTCCTCCCAGATATCTATCCCGACGGATTATTTAATTATCCCCTTTATCTGCGTACCTCCGCCAGACAGATGTCTGGTCAGACCGTGTTGTCTTCTTTCATACAAGCTTGTGTCAACACGATCAGCCGCATTTCAATTGGGTCAAATGTTTGACGAACACGTTTTCACAGGTGGTCGGACGGATTCAAAGAAATAAGCAGGTGACCGGACTGACGACTGGGTATTGTTATGATAATACTACAGTTCAGCTGGCGGAACGTAAATACGTCTGAAGAGTGGTAAACCAGGTAAAGACAGTCCTATAGCAAGTACTTCAGTAGCAAATACTGTCATAGGGGAGTGGCGTGTTAGAGACTTTTCCCATGCTATGTCCAGCATAACGCAAAATAGTGAAAATAACGAATGAAAAGGCATGATTTATGCCAAATAAAAGCGATGCTTGAGAAAAATGAAAAAAAAGAAAGGATACTGCCGGAGGGCTGATAGTGTGAGAGATCACACAAAAGATCATGTTCAGACGTTTTGTCACAGTCCTGTCCACGTCTATCTTCTCCTCACCTTTTGTTTCACTGCTATGTCCTGTCCACATTATAAGGGATAGGGACAAGGCGTTATGATTTATGGTTAGTCAAGGTTTATGATTTAAGGAAACGTATGATTACATGTGTATCAACCACTGAGGATTATAACTTCTTCGTTGTTTTCTATGTTTCAGAGCCATACAATGAGACTAAATGTGTGGGTTGAGAGACTATTATATATGAGGTGGACTCGATATATTTTAATGCCCATTCAAGTCACTATTCAACGAGAACTCCTCTTGTCACCTCACGTTGTAGTGTATGGTGGAGCAAGTTGTTAGGGACTTATGGTCATTTTCGGACTCAAGAGGGGACTTGTCAAACACATCGTCTCAACTTTAATTTAGGCAGCACTTTGTGCCGGTCAAAAATACAAAATCTAGCTTGATAAATGTATTCTGAATTAAGTGAAACTCGTGTTATACATATTTACTTAATTGTATTGACCCTACCAAGCGTTTATTTATCACATATAAAATTTGTAACTAGAAATCTTTATAATAGTAACAAATGACAGAAATACTTTCTTCGGAATTTATAATATATTGTCATTTGCTTCTTTGCTACAAAAGGTTTAAAAACAATATTATATAAAATAACTGTTTAATTGTCTTAAAGTTATGACTAAATTTTTAGCTTATATTATTCCCCTTGGATTAAAAATTACGTCCATTAGATAAAACGCATACATGTATCTTAACGTGTAAGTGTGAGGGAAATAACAACGCGATGGTAGTGGAACATTGATAAGAGTTCCCAATGTCAATGTCTGGTTGTGTAGCAAATACAGAAAGTTAGTTAAAAGGCATTGTTTTTACATGCTTGTTGTATATGTGGGAACTGACCTTTGTCGTCCCCACCCCCAACTTCCTTTCTTTTTCGCTAATGCGTATGGAATCATTACTTGCCGAGTTTGTATATGTAACACGCCAAGCACTCCTAGGGAGGCAACCACAGATGAATTTTGAAAGATTTGTGAAAGAAATACATGACTAGATAAATCCAGGATTCTGGGAGGACGGAGATGCTCCCTACGATTATGCGAAAAGAGGGTTAACAGATTTCACTTTTCTTTTAATGACAAATGCGCTCTGATATAACTAAATAGTTTGACAGGAACGCGCCTCGCCACAAGAAGGCAAAAAGCAAACCAAACAAACAAACAAGACGGAGATGCTGACCGCAGCAAGTCGAGATGCGCCCTGTGATTATGCGAAAAGACGCTCTTACAACACCCTGTGGAAATAGCCATTTTAGAGATGCCCCTTAAACGAAAGAACCATAAGACGAAAACCAAGAAGAAAAACCAGAAGGAAACATGGTAATATTTCAACGAGAGAACTAGGTATAGATAAATTGTTGTTGGAGAGAAGGTGCTTCTTGTTTTACCCAGCAGTAACAACAAACTGCAAATCTGATGGCAGGGCCCATATACTGTTCTAGAGAAACTATCTAGAACAAACTACAAAATAGACAAGAAAGGGAAGGAGAAGGTCTATCAAATTAACCTACTCAAGAAGTATTATGATTGAGCTGCATCTGAAAGTGCCAACCATATGACCCTGGTCATTGCCACCGAAATGAAGAGCGAACATCTCACCTCATACGAGTATCCTTTAAGACCCAATGAAACATTCGAGCAGGTAAATGTAACTACTCATCTGATGAAAAGGCAGAGGGAGGAAGTTCTACAAGTACAAGAAACACATGCAGACGTGCTAACGGACAAACCGGGGCACACTAACCTACTGGAATATGACATGAACATTTTAGACCCAACACCGATCTGCATGAAAACATATCCTATCCCCTTCGCAATAGCACAAGCCTTAAAGAAGTAAATAGACTACTTGTTGAAGGAAAACATAATTGCTAAATCAGAATCGCCGTACAGCGCTAGTGTCGTTTTACCGAGGAAAGATACTGGCGAGAATCGTCTCTGTACTGATTACTGCCACGAGACAATAAGGTGATTACACGCACACCTTTGTCTCTGATAGCAGCGACACTATCGCTGTTACCACTCATCTCACGCAATCAGCAACAACAACAACGGCAACGTAGTCTAGCGGACGTTACCATACTGTATAACGTACTAAAGAAGTGAACGCAAAGACTGTGTCAATCTCGCCGTTCCCTATAACAACGTCTGTCAACTCCCCTTGGACAATCTTGTAACCTTTTCACCCTCCATACCTCAGGCTCGTTCTAGCCAATAATAAACTACTACTTTAGTCACATGTCATAACAATCAAAGTTCAGCAACTCACAAACGTTAAACTCGACTTACATTACAATCACGTTTGATATAACAATGTACTTAATAAACCTTTCTTACCCAGGAGCATACAACTATAGCAACTTCTTGTAATTGCATCTTGACATTCACCATCCCCTTCGGTGGGTAATGGACATCAGATTTTCAGGCCAACTCAAAACATTACCATTGCAGCCGCACAAAAAAGAGCAATGTTCTGATTGAAAAATTGCATTACTGATCTCAATAATCAAAACAAATACTTTAGGATATGATGGAACTATTGGACACCTCCGCCAAGCCACTCCTACAGCCCATGTAGTGAGGGACTCACAACGCACTACCAACACAACACCGTTCAGACCGATGGTTCATTACCCAGAACCAAAGCTGAACAGACTAGTCATAATACCGGAACATCGACATTTCACACAGAACTGACACTGACTAGTTTAATTATTATATCTACTTCCCAGTACCACGATCCTTGCATAGACTATAATACCTTGCGCTATCACAGAGAGCTTTACTCTAGCGCCTCTACCACCTCTGGGCCCGAAACAACAGAGTAGGACTTTCATCACTCTTCTTCTACTAATATATGACTCGGCATTGTCCCTCGAGTCTATCAAATATAGGCTATGTTGTGATCTCAAATCACAACAACAACAAGTGGCACCCAGAGTACGAGAATGTGGATCACACCACATTCCCAGACTGTGTCCTTGGCGAGGTCCAATAACCAACTTTTTACAAATTTGTCTAAGGTAAAAGCCATATCAGCCTTTAATTAATGCAAGTTTGATCTCACGCTAACCATGCTAGCTTATACACAGTAAAATTTCTAACTATAAAAAAATTACAACATGTGATCTCTCAAAGAACTCAGTAAAGCTGGAAATGATGCTCTAGGGAAATATTAGCAAAAAGCTTCAAAATATATTTAAAACCAAAAGAGTAACATTATATGTCAATTAGATCTGCACTAACATGTACTGTGGCTGCAATGCTAAAGTACAATAGCCAAAAGATAAACTAACAAAAATCAAACTGTAGGTGTCATTGATGTTGTCAAACTGTAGCTACCACTAAACAATATAGGTCTGTCTCACAATTCCTGGTCCAACTACTGACAATAAAGTTACCTCAAAATATGGACAACAACAATGTCAATGATGATAATGTAGAGTACGAATCACAAAACTAACAACCACCAACAGGTTGGGGCACAAAGATGACAGAAAAAGACGAGTAGAAATAGATGCGTTTATACAAAACCAGAACCTGTTTAACGAACAAACACACGAGATTGACAAAAATAACATATTTACAATGATAGTAAGATACTGACTGGAGCATACAACAGTAAAAACGTGACTTAAGGAAAGCTTAATACACAACTTAATGTATAACAAACACGACCAACACAGATAAAACACAATTATACGCAACTAATTATGCAGGGCTATAATCAAATCACCAGGTCAATTACTGACCTCTAATCCACACCATAATTAATATAGCAAAACCCTAAAGAAGACGATCCAACGCAAATTTCTTCTTAAAGAAGAAAGATTCGTTGGATTCACCACCCTATCCACCCTTTTAGATAAAAAAAAACTAAAAAATTACTGATACTCCTTGACGTAACAAACGCAACATTAAACAATGATGTGACACAAAGCAAATCAAGAAACTACCGTAGGACATAGGAAAAAAAAACCAACTTAAATAATCTAAGTACTACAAGCTAAAAATGTAAGTAACTAAAAGTATTGTAATATTAACAATAATGGGATAAGTACAAAAACGACACAATAAAATAAAGATTAACTAATATAAAATCAGAAAAAAAAGTTTCTCACACAAATAAATAATGGAAAAAAGAAAAACAGTAATGCAATTTGAAAAAAAAAATCAAATAAATTACAATAATTATATATACAAAAATGTACATGTTCCCACGGATAAGGCGCTGGTTTGATCCACTAAACAGATGCTTCTGTGTCATAGGTGACATGACGATAACAACAAACACGCGACGATTCACAACATACAAGATAGATACAGCGTTACTGAAAGTTCAGCTGTTCTGCACAGCTCAAAAGTTGACCAAACGTCACTGGAACACACCATTGTAGAAACCACGAGCACGGCTTAAACATCATCATCAGCTGCCATCTCCACAACGAAGGTTGGCTGTAATGGATCTCCAACGTCTTCTGTCTCTTGTCTTGGTGGTGCACTCTGATAGGCTCTTTCCTGTCCATCTCTTGATGTTATCATTCCACTTATAGCGCTATCTTCCCCTTGCACGTTTGCCTTCACCTCTCCCTTCTATTATGGTCTTCTGCAAGGTGTTATGCCTATTTATGTGGCCAAAGTAATTTAGCTGCTGAACTTTGATCTCCCTCATTAGTTCTCTTTTCATACCTAGATTTTCTAGGACCTCCTTATTTTTTTTCTTCTCTTTCCATGAGATATGCCCCATTCTTCTATATATCCACATTTCAAGAACCTCAATTCTTTCTTCCAAATGCTTGTCGTAGATTTTTAACAGATAGGTAATAGATGTTTATAGTCCTGTCTGAGCAGAGGTGATAGTGATAACTATGTGAGAGTAAGGGGTAAGAAACAGTTTTTATCACAAGGTGATAGTGTAAGAGAAAGGACAGTCTCTTGGTTGAATAATTTCTCTAATCCAGCCTATCTGGACGACTAAATTTAAATCAGACGCACTTTCTCTCCTTGTACAAAATACAAGTTGCACTGCACCCACATGCACACAATTCTGGGACACATACGCACAAACGTGAAAACAAACTATGGATAACATATATGGACAGGGGTTGACCAACACAATAACTTAAGGTTTATTAAGTTTTTTTATCTCTAGAACTTTACAACATAAATCATGTAGCGAAAGGTTTTCCTATTATGATGATAGTGGTAGAGCAGAAGTAGAATCTCTCTCCAGAAAGTATGAAGTTCCAGCGCCCGAGAAGTACACTGGTATCACAAGTGAGTTAGAGCTGTGAATACTCTGAGCTGGACAATAGATTAGGCTTTAGAAGTATACGATGCTACTTTCGCTATCGTAACCCCATGTGATAATATAATTAAATTTGTAAAGGTAACTCAAAATTTTAACAGTTAAAAATTGAACAAGTCAAATGAGTACAATTATCCAATTTATTATGTACATCTATATATTCTTGTAATGAGAAATGGTTGTTGTAAGATGGTAAAATGTATGATTATTTACAGTTACAAATCAAATAAACACGCTAAAAAGTCTTGGATTTATCTTCCACTAAACTTATAAAACAAGTTTGTCACATTATCTATTGCCATCTAGTTGTCATCATTAAACAGTCGTTTTAGAAACTGCTCACAGGATTTGTTGGATGGATACACATAAACTCGGCTTATGTTATTAGCCACGTCTGCTCGAGGTTCCTGCGACACACTGGAGTACGGAAGACTTTCCTTCAGCCCGCCCTATAACTACGGGGGACTAAGGTGTTGAAGATTGGTTGACCTCTAGGCTTCAGTGAGCTGGATCAACTTCTTCAAGTCTTTAGTTTCTCGATCAGGAATGATCATAAACATTGATCATAAAACCTGGAACAAAAGGTAATAGGTGGCCATGTTGTTCCAACAATCTCACCACCCATGCTGTTCATGATGCGACCATGTCTTCAGTGTTTGTATATAAATGAATGAATCATGGTAGTATGTTACAGAGATAGCATGATAAGATAATGTATACTGTGCAGAATTAACAATATACATGAATAAATCACATGTTATGATACATGGGTACGATATAACCTTTGCCTTCCACTTATGGATGTCAAGCCACTTATGTACTTGCTGGTATGTCGTAAGCTTCCAGGCAAGAACTAGCCATGATATATGTGGTTAACCAATTAATGGTTATGCTTCCTGACAATGCCGGTGAAGGTTATCTCTGGTTAGCGTCATTCCCGTTTTTATTATATCTGCTACAATCAATCAGAAATAAAATCTGAAATAAAATGATATTAGTAATACATATATTTTTAATAAACTTACATACCCTCTTAGGATTTATAAGCTCACGGTGAGACTGTTTTGGTTGAAGTTAATCTGCTCTGCATGCAGCGTGAAAAAATATCTTTTCTTGCAGATACTGTCTTCCAGTTTCTCACTCTGGCTTCTGGATTTGGTGTGTGTGATTTCCAATGCGCCGCTCTGTCCTTATATTTCAGTTTCTCGCCCGTCCCAGAAAGCACCTCCTAAATTCCCCAAAAGATTTTCGTTTCATCTCCTGATTTGAGGCAATTTGAAGCAATCTGTGTTTTTCCTGTACTTGTTTTCTCTTCTGTTCACTACACACTTATATCCTTCCTTCCTTCCTAGGTATCATCTCCTTTTCCCCATATGAGGCTTTCATTCTATCCAATTTATATTTAAATCCGTTTAGGCATGCAGTTATAGTAAATGTTTAAAGATTATTAGCTAACTTTTAGCAGATGTGATGAAGGTGAAAAATATTAATTATCTTTAAAACTATTTATATTGAATATTATCCTTTTAGATATAATTCCTAGTCTATCTCCTTTGTTGAATTATTTTTATTTAATTGTATTCCAACCAGGCTTTCTGTTGTAGTGAATAATTTAATGTCCAGTAAATGCAAACTTTTAAAGTCCGCCATACATTCCTATATAGCTATTTCCTCATTCTTCAGTAATATTGTCTGGCTTTAACCATAATTCACATTTCCCGTCCTTAAACTTCAAAGAAAGACCGCCGCGCTGACCTTGCGCTGTGTGTGTGGGTGTCGCGTGGGCGTGTGTCGCGCTACAACCAAGCAAGTGTTAACAAATCTCGCTACAGAGCCCTCCTCTTTAAAACAGTGCCTGCACGGTTAACTTTTTGGTAACACATGCTGCAGTTCCTCCTTAATTTTCCGTTTCTCTATATCTGCTTTGATAGGATGACGACTTAAAAAATCGGGTCCAAGATTGTCCCGTCCTGGAATGTATCTCACATTGAACGAATATGGAGATAACAGTAAACTCCACCTTAAAAGTCGTGAATTTAATTTTTTAGACACTGCTAAAACATCAAATGCTGGTGATCACTTTCCACAATGAAGTGTTTCCCGTAAAGAAAAGGGGCGAATTTGTTGATCGACCAGACCAAAGCGAGGCATTCACGTTCAACTGTAGAATAATTTCTTTCAGCTGTATTTAACTTTCTACTGGCAAAAGCTACTGGTAATAGCATATGGGGCGGTGTGTCTGCCCGCTGTAGTAATGTTGCTCCGATGCCTACATTGCTAGCATCCGTTCTTAGTACGAATTCTTGTGTGAGATCGTGAAGGGCAAGGATAGGTTTATTTGTCAGCTTATTTTTCAACTCTGTATAAGCCTGTTCACACTCCGCAGTCCATTGTATTTTGTCTGGCTGACCTTTTTTGGTTAAGTCGGTTAATGGCGCGAACAATGAGTTAAAATGGGGTATATATTTCTGATAAAACCCGCACAGTGACACAAAGGATCTTACATCCTTCTTAGTATGTGGTCTTGGTGCTTTTCTCATTTTCTCTACTTTCTTTGGGTCCGGAGAAATTTGCCCTGTAGAGATAGTGTGACCTAAAATTTCCAATGTCTCACATCCAATATGACACTTAGTTGGACGTGCTGTCAATCCCGTTTCTCTCAGTCTATCCAACAACATGGAGAGTGCTACTACGTGTTCCTCGAAGGTAGTGGTAGCAATCAGAATATCATCCATGCAGTTGGTGATATGAGGATTTTGTAATGGTTCCAATAATTTCCTCATCATTCTGGTGAAGATACTTGGAGCATTCTTTAAACCAAATGGGAGTACATTGAACTCGTAATGTCCATCCGGTGTACTAAAGGCTAACAGTTTCCTAACTTCTGGTTTTACTGGTATTTGGTAGTATCCCTTGCGTAGATCTACTTTTGAAAAATACCGAGCCTTACTCAATGTAGCAAACAACTGATTGGTGTCAGGTAATGGGTCTACCTGAGATTCAGTGATAGCATTTAGTTTCCTATAATCAATGCATAACCTGTGTTCACCACTAGGCTTCCTTAATAGCACCACACTTGAGCTGTAGGGAGATTTAGACTTTGAAATAATTTTCTCTTTTAAGAAATAGTCAATCTCATCCTTGTGTGCTTATGCTTGCTATTGTTCAGTCCATGTCCGCAACAATTCTTCCAGTAGACCGTGTATGGGGACGGCGAAACAACCATGTTGCCGGACTTACACCTATTTCTATTGTAAGGGGCAGTATACCGAAGTGGGGCCTGTCTCCATCAATTGTCTGGTACAGCCCTGGTTCCTATCTCCAATGGTTCTGGTTTGTTTCCGCAGCTTTTTTAATACTGGTTGCTGACTAACAAATGGTTCCAGATGATCCAGGCCATGGTGCTCCGACAAATATCTAGTCGGGGTGGGATGTCTTACGTCCCCTCTCTGTACAATACGGAGAGTTGCCATGGTTACTGGTGTAACAGTAGACTTGTTGTGATTTTGTTTTCTCCTTATCACCGCATCTACCTGTTGTTTTCTCTTGTGAGTTTTCTTAGTGGGCCTACGTCCGCAACAATGCTTCCCTAGGTCCTGTAACTGGTCCACACTTCTGAATGAGGTTACCTGGTTACATTCTGAACAGGATTTCACATACCAACTTATGTCTTCAATTATTCCTGGCCAGTAATATCGCAATGCTATCTTTCGACAAGTGGCCCCTTTTCCTCTGTGACCCCTGCCTGATGTAGCATGCTCTTGCTCCATAATTTCCTCCCTGTAGAATTTTGGCACTACCAGCTGTCCATGCCCTTTAGGTCCTTTTCCAGCTTGTCCGTAGAGTAGGCCATTTTCTATGTAGAAGTCTCCTTTCTCTGGAGGGTTATGGGCCTTTGGCAATTTGCCAAAACAAGGCTTCAATGTGCTGTCTGCTGTTTGAGCCTTTTTCATCTTTATAGGATGAATGTTTATTGGATTTCCCTCCTCCTTTTTGGTGCTGGACCTGGTATGGTTTGCTGCCATGACAACAGGTTTTATTGGGTCACCCAAAAAGACATATTTACATCCTATTACCAGCGGGTATATAGGATCATCACTCACTGCTGCTCTTATCACTCCTTCCACATGGCGAGTTGTGACGTTGATCCTTGCTATGGGAAGTGTCATGGCGACGGTCCCCTGCATTGCCCCTTGTATGTCCACGGTTTCTGTGGTAAGTTGATCAGGGTGCACTAGGGTTGCACTCACGACTGAGTCGAATTCCAATCCGGAATCATATAAGCACTGAATTTTGGTGCCATTACATGTCACTTCCTCACAGACAGGGGGATGATGGAGGTCATTCTGACTAACTGCCAGTTCCTTCCTTCCCTTGTTCCCTGTTGTAAGACAGGCAGCGTGATAAAGAGGGTTTTTCCGTCTGCATTCTGCAGTATTGTGGTTACTCATTTGGCAAGATTTACACGACTGTCCTTCCTTTCTTGAAGGTCTATTTTCTGATCCTAGAAGGTTTTGGTCTTTATAATCAGTTCTGTGTTTGTTCTTGTTGGAATTGTCCCTGTGTTCATAGTTGGTAAAGTTTTGTGAAGGTTTGAAGTTCTCACCCTGCTTCTTCTTATTTCCTGATACTTCTGACTGAGCTGCTTGATATCTTTCAGCCATGGTTAAAATATCTTCCAATCTCCCTGCTCCTTGCTCCATAAGAAATTTTCTCATTTGTTGAGGCATGGATTCTCTCAGTTGTTCCATCATGACCATTTCTTTTATATCTTGACATTTTCCTAAGATAATCCATTTTGTCAGATAAGTTTCCAATCTGGCAGAAAACTGGTGATAGTTTTCTCCTGGAAGTAGCTTAGCAGTTCGGAATCTCTTTCTATAAGATTCAGAATACTTTTCGTACCTGACCAGTAAAGCTTGTTTTAAGATTTCATAATCTTCCTGGTCTTCTTTTGAGAGTTTTAAATAAACATCGTATGAAACTCCCCTCAACCCCTGAGATAGCTTAAGGCTCCATTTTTCCTTTTCCAATCCATAGGTAGTGGCCAGTCTCTCATATCTATCCAGGTACGACTCAATGGCGTCCTCCTTCTCAATAAATGGATCCAGGTGGAAACTCATGGCTCCATTTGCCATGCTCTGGTTGGAGCTACTCTCAGAGTGAGGTGAGCTAGCACCATGATTGCTAGCTGCTCCCAGGAGTTCAAGTTCCTTTAAACTTAACTCATGAGCTCTTTGTAACCTTCTTTCTTCAGCTTCTAATATTAGTCTCTTTTCTTCTCTTTCCAGTCTTTTGGCTTCTCTCTCTGCTTCTAAGCTTTTGGCTTCTCTCTCTGCTTCCATTCTTTTGGCTTCTCTCTCTGCTTTTAGTTTTCTTTCCTCTCTGTCCATATGTTTGTCCACTTCCTTTGTGACATACTGGATAAGAGAATCACCTGTCAATCCTGCATCCTTTCCTTCCTGCATGATTGCAGATCGAAACTTCACCAAATCAGCCATGATGCTTACTTACCAGAGGGTATATAATTTTATCTTCACTAACCAACTAACTTAATTAAAATCAATTAATTACTTTGAACAAGACAAATCCTTAAAACCTTGTGAGAGTTTCCTATTTACTTCGTACTCAATGGTACTACTATTAAGAAAAAATTTCTAAGTTTTAGAATTTTAAAAAAAAAATTATTTTTACAAACTATTTGTGGCTCAAGATAGAAGAATACATAGATAGTGGCTCAGGATAAAAAAATAATATCCCGCGAAAGAGCCCCCAGTGTAGCGAAAGGTTTTCCTATTATAATGATAGTGGTAGAGCAGAAGTAGAATCTCTCTCCAGAAAGTATGAAGTTCTAGCGCCCGAGAAGTACACTGGTATCACAAGTGAGTTACAGCTGTGAATACTCTGAGCTGGACAATAGATTAGGCTTCAGAAGTATACGTTGCTACTTTCGCTATCGTAACCCTATGTGATAATATAATTAAATTTGAAAAGGTAACTCAAAATTTTAACAGTTAAAAATTTAACAAGTCAAATGAGTACAATTATCCAATTTATTATGTACATCTATATATTCTTGTAATGAGAAATGGTTGTTGTAAGATGGTAAAATGTATGATTATTTACAGTTACAAATCAAATAAACAAGCTAAAAAGTCTTGGATTTATCTTCCACTAAACTTATAAAACAAGTTTGTCACATTATCTATTGCCATCTAGTTGTCATCATTAAACAGTCGTTTTAGAAACTGCTCACAGGATTTGTTGGATGGATACACATAAACTCATCTTATGTTATTAGCCACGTCTGCTCGAGGTTCCTGCGACACACTGGAGTACGGAAGACTTTCCTTCAGCCCGCCCTATAACTACGGAGGACTAAGGTGTTGAAGATTGGTTGACCTATAGGCTTCAGTGAGCTGGATCAACTTCTTCAAGTCTTTAGTTTCTCGATCAGGAATGATCATAAACATTGATCATAAAACCTGGAACAAAAGGTAATAGGTGGCCATGTTGTTCCAACAATCTCACCACCCACTGCCGTTCATGATGCGACCATGTCTTCAGTGTTTGTATATAAATGAATGAATCATGGTAGTATGTTACAGAGATAGCATGATAAGATAATGTATACTGTGCAGAATTAACAATATACATGAATAAATCACATGTTATGATACATGGGTACGATACAACCTTTGCCTTCCACTTATGGATGTCAAGTCACTTATGTACTTGCTGGTATGTCGTAAGCTTCCAGACAAGAACTAGCCATTATATATGTGGTTAACCAATTAATGGTTATGCTTCCTGACAATGCCGGTGAAGGATATCTCTGGTTAGCGTCATTCCCTTTTTTATTATATCTGCTACAATCAATCAGAAATAAAATCTGAAATAAAATGATATTAGTAATACATATATTTTTAATAAACTTACATACCCTCTTAGGATTTATAAGCTCACGGTGAGACTGTTTTGGTTGAAGTTAATCTGCCCTGCATGCAGCGTGAAAAAATAACTTTTCTTGCAGATACTGTCTTCCAGTTTCTCACTCTGGCTTCTTGATTTGGTGTGTGTGATTTCCAATGCGTCGCTCTGTCCTTATATTTCAGTTTCTCGCCCGTCCGAGAAAGCACCTCCTAAATTCCCCAAAAGATTTTCGTTTCATCTCCTGATTTGAGGCAATTTGAAGCAATCTGTGTTTTTCCTGTACTTGTTTTCTCTTCTGTTCACTACACACTTATATCCTTCCTTCCTTCCTAGGTATCATTTCCTTTTCCCCATATGATGCTTTCATTCTATCCAATTTATATTTAAATCCGTTTAGGCATGCAGTTATAGTAAATGTTTAAAGATTATTAGCTAACTTTTAGCAGATGTGATGAAGGTGAAAAATATTAATTATCATTAAAACTATTTATATTTGAATATTATCCTTTTGGATATATTTCCTAGTCTATCTCCTTTGTTGAATTATTTTTATTTAATTGTATTCCAACCAGGCGTTCTGTTGTAGTGAATAATTTAATGTCCAGTAAATGCAAACTTTTAAAGTCCGTCATACATTCCTATATAGCTATTTCCTCATTCTTCAGTAATATTGTCTGGCTTTAACCGTAATTCACATTTCCCGTCCTTAAACTTCAAAGAAAGACCACCGTGCTGACCTTGCGCTGTGTGTGTGGGTGTCGCGTGGGCGTGTGTCGCGCTACAACCAAGCAAGTGTTAACAAATCTCGCTACAAATCATATACATCAATAGATCATGGTTTACAGACAAAATGAAAATTAATCAAATAGGTTTTTCCCTCTGGTAAAGGAAAAGAAAAGAAGATACCAACAGATGTTAATTAACCTTAAAGATTAAAGGTTAGCAATAAGGGTATGGAATAGTCATTAAAGAAACAAAGAACAAGTTCCTAATTAATCTATCCCGTAAGTACTCAGGTTAATGAGAACAAAAGAAAAGATTTGTATGATAGGGGTAACCACAAAAAATTATATTACTCTCTTGCAGTTCATTCAATCCTTCATACTTGTGGCCACATTCATTTTCGCTTACCTAGTAGTTGTCTCAGACATTCCATGGAAATAAACATTAATATGTAATATTGATACTCAGTGTAATATTAAGTTTTGCCAAATCCAGCCCCAGACTCGCCGTAGTTGCGGACTGCAAATTGCACGGTAGTCGCTTGAGGTGATTTACTTTCTCCTGGATAAAATACGGTATCTCTGCCTTCAGTTGGATGTAGTAAGGTTCATACGGGGTCATCGCTAAAATAGGATGAATAATACATATATATTCTGGGTTGTCTAGCCTCTTTTTACTGAGACCCTATGTTAAGTTACACAAATGTTGCTGACAATATATGTTGCCACACAGCTGGTTGATGAGATTGATATAAATGAAATCTGGTAATAGTTCTGGTCCAGTTAATTTTATAATTTAATGGTTCTATTCTGGTTTCTCTCATAAAAAAATGAGGAAAAAGGGACCGCACAGGTCACAGCAAGAAGCTCATCAATATTAAATATCCCTGGATGCTTATAGATTATAAGACTCTAAGAACGTAAGTTCATGTGGCCATAAGACCGTTAGACCGCTAGTTCGCAGGTTCTGACCAGCCTATATTTTAGGAAAGAAATATAAACATTTAACCATTATAACAATAGTAGATCTAACACGAGTTAAGGTAGGACCTCTTCACCATTCCGTTATAAATTAGATTAAAAACACAAATGTCTAGCTTATCCTATCGTTTTTAACGCGTGATATGAATACTAGTCATTTATAAAATTACATAAAATGGATAGAAGTAAATAATATATACCGTCAGAAGACAGTTATTGAATGTATGTACTAGTCAATTTAAAACATCTCTTACTGGGAAATAGCGAGTAATTAAATTTACTTTACAGCTGGAAAAAATTGCTATAAGTTATTTAATTATGCTATTCGTTTAACACAGAAAATCCCAGTGAAATATACATGAAAACTTTAAACACGCCAAATAACTTAAAGGCTAGTATATAAATTACCGCAAACAGAGAAATGAAACACTCCACTAAATCTAATAATACACTCTGTACGAGAAATCTTAGGATAACGAGCTAGTGAATTCAGAAAAAAATCTCTGAACAACTGATACAGACTATAGGAGAGACAAGGTATATATTTATAGATTCCGTTCTTTTCGCATTTAAATGTGAAAATCACATCTACGACCAGGGCCGGGCGAATTTGCCGTTCAATTCCTGAATCAAAGGTTATTTCTTCACCTCTGCCGATCGACGATCTCTAGCTTGTCTTTGATTATCTCCGCCTTGCCGAATATCAGCTACGTAAGTTAATTCCCCCTGAACATGTAACAATTTCAGGTACGTCTCAGACTGATCGCCCCTTGATTCTTCAAAGAAACTGTTAACGCCTGGCCTCTTGTTAACGCCTGGCCTGGCCCGCGTGTTTCTCTGATCAAAGAACGATTTCACCATATGCCCACTACGCTCTGTTCCACCGAGTTTAATTGCCAAACGGATCACGTGTTAAGTGAATCAGGCGTTCGTGTAGCAAAAAAAAAATATAAACTATATATGAGGTGGGGGGGGTGGGGAGTAAACGGTGTTTGCTGCGACTATTTCCATATGTGACAATGCTTATTTTTTTTTTTTTTTTTTTTTTTTTTAAACCAGCGGCACTTGGGCTTTCAGCCCTTCGGCCCAATGACATGTCATTGCGAGGCTGGGGAACCTGAGGACTTTCCTTCCAACCCGGTCAGGAGCTTCGCTCCTTCCCATCCACAGAGGGTTTATCACAGGAGCCGTTCAGGTTATTCAGTCAAATTTCCGGCCGTAAACATTTCTTCAAACGCTGACGCCCGGGTTTGAACCATGAACACCTGGTCGCCAGTACAACGCCGAAGCCATTACACCAGCGCGGCTCCAACAATGCTTATTAATCGTTTATGTTTCTGCGCCATACAGAAATGCGGAATATATATATATATATATATATATATATATATATATATATATATATATATATATATATATATGTATATATATATATATATATATATATATATATATATATATATATATATATATATATACACACATATACACACATATACACATATATACATATATACATATATAAATATATACATATATATATATATATATATATATATATATATATATATATATATATGTATATATGTATATATGTATATATGTATGTATGTATATATATATATATATATATATATATATATATATATACATACATACATACATATATGTAACACTTTATGATCCTCAGTTTTAATTTGTGAGAGAACTGTTTAGATGTCAGTACATGTTTCATGTTGTTGAATATAGCTTTGGCCATTCCTATTCTCTTCTTGATTTCTGTTTCACATCTGCCATCTTCTGTTATTATATGACCAAGGTATACATAGCTCTTGACTTGTTCCAGGATTTTCCCATTTACCCTTATCTTTAATGTGGGTTTATCGTCACTTTTGCTAATTACACTGACAAACAAGATTATATAAGAATAAGTGTTCTTAGGTCAGTTTCTTGCGCTGATTTCAAATTTGAAAACCGTTTATCTCTATCACGTCGGGTTCTTAAGATATTTGTGAATAAATATATTTTTTGGGAAACCGTTATTTGCTCCGTTTCATTTTTACTATATAACTTTTTAAAAATTAATAACATGCAAAATAATTCTACTTTTTATACTGCTAAAAGATGTATGACATATGTTACGTTATATTTCAAATAGTTACTGTATTTTGAAATAATTCTGAGTGAAATATGGCTTCTAGAAGTTGTAGAAATTTGGCTGATCTATTCTGTATCGAGTGCGGATATTTTACCGATCGTGTTCACCAGAAAAACTTTACAACATTGCTAAAGAAAGCATATGAACTTTATTTCGATTCGAAAGTTGATGATGCAAATAAATCTTGGATGCTAAATGCAGTTTGTTCGACATGTGCAAATACATTGGCAGGTTGGTTACGAAAATCGCCGAAGCATAAGTCGATGCCTTTTGGAGTGCCAGTAATATGGCGTGAACCGACAAATCATGCTACTGATTGTTACTTCTGCTTGACAAATATCTATGGTTTCACTTTTAAAACTAGAAAGTCTGTGGTTTATCCAAATATTTAATCGGTTTCGAAACCAGTGCCTCATGATCCAATCACGTGTCCGATCCCAGTTCCACCAGAACAATATCCGTTGGACGTGAATGAACCATCAGAAAGTGATAGTTTACCTGCTTTAGAAACTAATTCTGACTCGGATTATATACCGGTGAATGATGGTGTTCACTTAATGAACCATTCAGAACTTTCAGATCTAATACGTGATCTCGCTCTCACCAAAGGACAAGCGGAATTACTCGTTTCGCGACTCAAAGAATGAAATCTTTTAGCGCCCAATACTCCGATATCTAAATTTCGTCATAGACACAGAGAACTTGTTCAATACTTTGAGATGGATGATGACATTTGCTATTGCAAAGATGTAAAAGGTCTAATGGTGCACCTCGGTCATGAGCACATAGTCAACGAATGGCGACTTTTCATCGACTCTTCCAAGACTAGTCTAAAAGTCGTGTTATTGCATAATGGAAATTTATTTTCATCAATTCCAGTCGGCTTCTCTGTTCATATGAAAGAAACTTATAACAATATGGCTATACTTTTGGCAAAAATAAAGTACAATGACTACCAATGGCGGATTTGTGGAGACCTAAAGGTCATTGCAATTTTCACGGGCATGCAGACTGGGTATACTAAATTTTGTTGCTTCCTATGTGAATGGGACAGCCGCAACAGACAGGAACATTATGCAAGAAAGGTGTGGCCTATCAGGGATCGTATGCAGCTCGGGCATAAAAATGTAATACACGAGTCATTAGTTAACAAAGACAGCATCATTTTACCACCGTTACATATAAAGTTGGAGCTCATGAAGAATTTCGTAAAAGCGCTAGATAAAACGAGCAAAGCTTTCACTTATCTTCGAGAAAAGTTTCCGCAAATTAGCGATGCAAAGATAAAGGAAGGTATCTTTGTAGGACCTCAGATTAGGAAAGTTATTGCAGACAAACAATTCGAGAACTTGTTACATGGTAGTGAACTTCGCGCATGGATGGCATTCAAATCGATCGTCGATAACTTTCTGGGAAATCACAAATATGTCGACTATGTGCATATTGTTAAGCAGTGCATAGATGCATACAGAATTATGGGCTGTAACATGTCCCTCAAAATCCATTTGCTCGATTCGCATCTTGACTTTTTCCCTGACAACCTTGGCGAAGTCAGCGATGAACATGGAGAACGATTCCATTAAGATATCGCCGTAATGGAGTCACGTTATCAAGGACGGTGGAGTGTGACCATGCTTGCCGATTATTGTTGGATGCTTCATCGCGATGTACCACATGCCATTCACCGACGAAAGTCGACTGCAAAGAAATTCAAGCCTACATAACTGTTACACTTCTTGTACAAATGATGTTGTAATACTGTATGCGTTGTTAAAAAAACTTCAATTGCGTATTTCTAGAGATCCCGACCTGATAGAGAAAAACGGTTTGCAGATTTAAAAACAGCGCATTAAAATTGACCAGAAAAACATAGAAATGTTAGAGAAAGAAAAAAGTTTTTTTTTTGTTAGCCAGTGTTATCATAGTTTTTGTTTTCTCAATATTAATGTCGAGTCCATATTCATGACTAATACGGTTCACTTGCTTCACTAGTTCTTGTAACTCCTGTTCGCTTTCAGCTAACAAACACGGTGTCATCTGCATATCTAAGGTTGTTTATTGACCTTCCACTGATGTTCAGTCCTGGTATTTCCTTTATCTGTTTGAAATTTTTTTCGGTGTATAAATTAAATAGACAGGGGGACAGCACACAACCTTGTCTGACACCTCTTTTTATGTCTATGTATGGTGAATAATTCCTTATATGATGATAGGAAACTCTTTACAGAGCGATACAGCAGGAAGCAATCTGATCATCAGAAGAAGTCCCCCTGTCCGAAAAGTGTTTCGGCCCTACATACTCCTTTACACTCTAAAGGGGGCGAGCCCACTTGGGTCATGACTCCCAAGCGTCTCAGCCTCCTGTTGTCTTGTTTCGAAAATGAACCCATTTCACTTATGGTAGCAACTTTAATCCATAACTCCGCCAGCCGTGGAGGCAATTGTGAAAGTAACAAAGAGAAAACAAATTATTCCGTTCGCTCCGTAGCACATCACAACTACGGACACACACTGAGTCACCTGCGCGAAGCCGACGAGACTTGACACTGCGCGCTCGCCACTGAAATTCTTCCTGACACCCCTTATAGTATACATCGCCTGTCGCCTCTCAGCCACAGCCCTTTCACTAGTACGCCTAAAAACTCGGCGTATTGTGGACTTAGAAAAATTCCTGTAGTTTTCTGTACCGCAGCGTTTATTGTCACGATTTCCATCGCCCATTGCGGCTGTTCCACAGAGAGCCTGATGCCTTTTTGACAGTTTCACTAAGCCTCTTCAGTGCCCTTGTTCTCGACTGTCCCTTCAGCCCCAACAGTTTCAATAGATCATACACTGATGCAGCCACAAGCCCTCTTGCGCCCACTTCAACAGCCATGACCCTTGCAGTGAACCCATCGTGTCTCAGATCCGCGGCCAGATCACTATACTTGGCAGCTTTGAACGAATGTTGCTCGTCTAATCTGGATTCAAATGGCACGGTCAGTTTACTCAGTATGACCTGAAGCGTTGCTGAAGAATGAAGCACTATATCCGGCCGTCTCCGCGATTTTCTGATACTCTCTGGATATGCCCCTCTTCCAGGTAGGTTTACCGCCATCTCCCAGTCGTTTGAACAGTCAAGAAGAGATGGTAAACTGCTACCAGGTTTACTCGGTTTGCGGTGTGCTGACTTTCCTGCCCTCAGAAAGTATGTGTTTGCGGTGTCTGGCAGGACTTTGCTATTCGCCTTCATCCTTGCCAGATCTATTATCGCAGCTAGCTCATTTAGCACTTTGTTATGGCGCCAAGTGTATCGCCCTTGCCCTAATGACACCTTACACGCTGAGAGCACGTGTTCGAGTGTCTGCCTTCCCTGGCACAGGGGACACTTTTCATCATCCGACTTTCCCCATTTCACAAGGTTGGTGGCTGACGGCAGCAGGTCATACAGTGATCTAACAACGAAGCTGAGCCTAAGAGGTGCCCTATGCCATATATCATTCCATGTCAAGGACCTCTGCAGGGCTCCTTTCCATGTGGAGGCGTCGACAATTCACTCCCTGTGGCAGTATCTGCTTGGGACTCAAAGCTGCTCACCTGTGGGAACTTTTTCCGCATGCGCTGACAACACATGAAGTCCCAGGTCATTCAGCAGATTTTCAAAATGTCACGAGTTCTTATTATGTGCCACCATTATCTGATTACGTTTCAAATTATGTCTTATTTACAGTATGAATGGTTTAGATTGTGTTTGTTAGTTTCTTTTCTTTTTTAATCATTTTTAGAATTTTTTTTAAGGTATTAATTTTTGTTAATTTATTTTAATTAACAATTCTTTCCCCCCTTAAATTTGATTATTGTTAACTCACGTTTTATTTGTTAAATGCCGTGAATGTCCACCAGTTGATAAATGTAGATGTTGGGACTGGTGTAGTAAAGTGTAACGATTGTCAACTCATTAAACCCAGCACAGTTTTGGTCATACAGGTCATCTTGTCCTGGAACGTGATGAGGCTCCGACAAGAATGTGAGTGTAGACAATGAGTGTGTATATGAATGTCAGAACGCGAATGGTAGAATGATTCGATAGAGTTTACAGGTTGGTAGTACATCACTCATACTCACACTGTTTTAATTCAAGAAGTACTGGAACTACTGTGGTCTTTTTATAACATTTAATGGGACGCACACTTGGACAGTACGTGTATGGTTACAGGAACAAATGTCGACATACACAGCATAATTTTGGTCACAGGAATATCATCTTAAGTTAGCATTCATGCTTGGCAAATATCATAATGGAGCATTCGTAAATAAGCAATTAGAGTTCCATCATGTAAATCATCTGGCTTTACTGACTGGGCACGTCAGACCATAACCAATATATAGGAAGACTCCTAGACCTAACCTCGTCTAGCAAATATCCCTTCACGTAAAGTTCAATATATATATTTTCCATAAAGATATAGGAATCCCAGACATGGGTTCTCACATGTAGCAGTGATCTCTTGGTTCATCGAGCGATAGTACAGGCATCCCTTTTTTCTCACTCGATAAATACAAAGTATATGGATTTCAACATGGCTGTGCTTCTCTCGTGAGCTTCACTCACTATTGGATACCGACCAAAATTGGTCATTCGTTAAATGTCCTCATTTCTTCATAGCTTCTATCATAGAGGTAATTGAATAATATCATATAATCTAGTGCTGATACATAGGAATGTCATCTTCCTTTGAATAAATATTCTTTTCAAAAGTACCACTGTGCATCTGCTTATCGACAACGATGGCGAAGCCCAAGTTCATAATAAATTGTGGTTTTACCTTTCTATGCGAAATATAACTTTGCCATTCCTTGGCAAAAGAGAATAAACACTGGGGTAAAGTACATACAACATGTCTAAATGACTATCACTTTTCCCCATCTACTTATAGATCACTTTTCGGCGATAAGCCGGCTACAACAAAATTCGACATCCCGACAGGATGACAGCCATGAATCACACCCCCTGCTAGCGATACTTCCGCTGCATAGCCTTTGACCTTTTCTAGCGACAACCAACATAGTTCGACTTAGAAATGTAAAGATATCCATATATAAGACAGACTCGTCCTACTCATACAAACACTACGTATAAATTCAGGCCATAGATATACTGAAGCAAGAACAATCTATTCCTACCCAGGCAAAGAATAACTCGCAGTAGGCCTAGATTCGTCCGCGGAATCCGATCGAAGATGACGGAACTCCTTTCAAGGGAAGTAACTCAAAAATGACTTCTCCTTAAGCACTTAAAAAGGAAATACTTTGTTTACAAAATATTTGCGAACATAATAAGTATATAAATGTATTATATTGCAAGATAGTAAAGATTGCACTTTACAGTCTTACCACACCTCCCGGGAAAAAAAAAATAAAATTTTTTTTTTAAATACATCTAGGAGCAACGTAGAATAGGCTCACAACGCAAGACTACTGCGCAGATGAAAATATCAGGAATAACTATAATTCCTAATATGACCGGTGAGAATATATCTCAAAATCTGAGAGAAATTGTTTCTCTACGAATAAATGTTTCCAGGAAGGTGTGATGTACGTATAATACAATTCTGGTAATTATACAATGCATACCAAAAATTCACACTATAATCTTAAATTTATGATTTATGAAGAAACAATCATCAAAGAACAGCGGTGAATAAACATCAATAAACCGCTAAGTAGCGATACCATCATTCTATTATTAAATTACAAATGTGTATCTTAGTAAAGAAACAAAAAATAACTGTTGTAAAGTTATACATATTAAAAAGATCCAATATTTAACAGTTAAGTGGCATCATGTGGGCATCTGGACAGAATGTCCGCCATCACATTTTCTGAACCACGGATAGCTCGTACAGAGAAATGAAAAGGTTGAAGAGCGATTGCGTATCGAGTTGATCTCGAGCTCTTCAAGTTCTTACTTTGGATAGCCGTAAGAACTTTTTGGTCAGTTTCCACTACGAAATGCGCGCCCAGAAGGAATCTTTGGAGTTTGAGAATTGACCAAACCATTGCCAATAATTCACGGTCTAAAACCGAGTAATTCCTTTCTGCAGCATTAAGTTTTCTGGATATATACATTACAGGATGCAGAGTTCCAGAGTACTCTTGCATTAGTGCCGCTCCAATCCCAGTGGATGAAGCGTCACTACGAAGAACAAATGTCTTATCTGTTGTAGGTAACACTAAAATAGGTGGTGATGAAAACATAGTTTTGATCTTCTCTAGTGAAGATTGGCATTCATGAGACCAGTGAACCATGTTAGGCGACCCTTTCTTTAATAGTGTAGAGAGAGGTGCCATGATAGAGGACAGATTCGGAATGAAACGTCCATAAAATTGTATGAGACCTAAAAGACTTCGTACTTGCTTTTTAGTCCTAGGGATAGAGATGTTAAGTATCTTAGTGATATTATGGTCTTCTGTCTTCAAGAAACCGTGACCTACTCGATGGCCTAAGAAAGCAATTTCGCTAAAGCCAATACAAGCTTTGGATGGTTTTGCTGTCAGGTTATACTCACGCAGAGTTGATAATAATTCAACTAACCCTGAATAGTGATCTTCCCAAGTATCGCTGAAAAGACAGATGTCGTCTAGATAAGCAATGACATCTGACCGATACGATAGGATTCGACGCATCATGCGTACAAATGTAGCTGGTGCGTTCATAAGGCCGAAAGGCATAAAATTCCATTGGAAAAGGCCTCTGGGAGTAGAGAAAGCGGTAAGAGGTTTGGCGCGTTCGGATAATGGAACTTGCCAATATCCTTTAGACAAATCAAGTTTAGTGAAAAAATGCGATTTAGAAAGACGAGTAAGTAGCTCTTCTAGTAAAGGCATAGGTTCAGCATCGAACTTCGTAACTTGATTCAATTTGCGATAGTCAACGCAAAGACGTATGTTATTGTCTTTTTTTCGAACAATAACCATCGGCGAAGAATATGCAGAAGTGGATGGTTCGATTATTTGTAAATCTATCATTTCATCCAACTCCTTTTCAACCTGTGTTTGGAAATGTATAGGGATAGGATAAGGTCTAACCCTAATTGGAGTATGTTCAGTTAGAACAATGTCATGCTCAATGACATGAGTTTGCACAGGGATGTCAGTGAGGACATCCTGAAATGTTTGTAACATAGACGAAACTTGTCGCCGTTCTCCTAGAGACAAATCAGGAGAAACAGTAACGTCTTTCCATGATTCACTAGAATGAAGTGGGATCATTGGAAGCGGAAGATTAACATCCGAAAAACTTGTTTCCTCATCCTGTATTACAGACAGTGATGAGTAATGACCATGTTTGACATGAGAATCGTCCGTTGCCTGGAAAATAGGCTGTAGATAGTCAGGACGTTCATGGAACTCCGTAAGCATATTGATGTGGAAGGTTTTATGCTTCCCGTTAATATCGACGATGTAGTCAACATCTGAAATTTTCGATATTATATCGTACGGACCTTTCCAACTAATAAGGAGTCTATTTTCACGACAAGGTAGCAAAACAAATGCTTTGTCACCAGGACAAAGTTGTCGTAAAGTTCTCTTCTTATTAGCAAATTGTCTTGCCTTCTGCTTAGCAAATTCAGAAGAGGACGTTGCCAATTTGCATGCGTCGATAATCTTTTGTCTCAGCGCGATGACATACTCGTAAGAAGATTTTGTGTCATCGTCAATATTGTCAGCTGTTATAAGATCATGCAGCAAAGACATTGGGCCGCGCGGTCGCGCGCCAAAGACAGGTTCAAAGGGAGAAAACCCTGTATGTTCATTGGGGACCTCTCTGTACGCGAAGAGGGCCGCGGGTAAAACCCTATCCCAATCTTGAGGATGATCCTCAGTTATCTTCCCTAATAAGTTCTTAAGTGTTCTATTTAGTCGCTCGACCATCCCATTGGACATAGGATGATAGATGCTACTCAAAGATCTCTCTATCTGTAGAGTAGACATTACTTGAGACATGGTATCCGATATCAGTTGGGTGCCATGATCTAATAATATTTCTCCGGGGAATCCCAGACGAGAAAATATAAGCCAAAGAGCATCTGCAATGTCAGCGGTAGTAATGCTCTTTAGAGGGATAGCCTCTGGCCAACGTGTGCACATGTCTACACACGTTTAGATAAACTGATGTCCTCTAGCAGATTTGATCTTGAATGGACCAATGATGTCTATCGCCATTTTCTGGAATGGACGAATAGGAATATCTGCAGCCTGAATAGGCGCAGCATGACGAGGACCTTTGGATTTGACTTCTTGACATACTTTACAGGATCGACAATAGATCCGTATGTCCTTGTTCACAAAAGGCCAAAAGAAAGCCGCAAGAACTCTTGACTTTGTACGGGAAAAACCCATGTGACCAGCACACTGAGAGTCGTGTGCATGTTGTAAGATCTTAACTCTCAAATTCTTGGGTACAAGAATCTGCGAATGACTTGACTTAGTGGAGTCTTGTACCATACGTACAAGTACGCCATTCTTCATTGTAATCCAAGATTTACAATTTGAATCTTTATTCGGATCACCTTTCGTTACAAGAGTGAAGAATTTCTTAAGAGTCGGATCTTCTTCTTGTTGTTTTATAAACGAGTCACGAGAAATTACCAAGGGATCATCTTGGTTATGCACTTCATTATCTTCAACAGATGAAGTTTCAGGCATATTGAGAGCTTGAGCTCTAGTGACTACCGCATTAGCAGATTGCATATTTTGATTTTCCCAAACGGAAATTTTCTCCGGAGTGCATTCTTTGACTCCGTGAATGCGACCGATGATAAGATCAGCGATCGGATTCGGCAAAAGACATGCGTGTACATCTCCTGTGAAGAAAGGAGTAGCAATCCTAATGATAGCGGTAGAGTATTTCTCTATGGTGCCGCCAAATGTTATGCATTTGACTACTTTGCCTGTAGAATGAGAAGGATCTATGAGTGACTGCCTAACCCCAATAGTTGTGCATCCAGAATCAAAAAGTACTGAGACTGGATTGTCATTTACTAAACCTTTGTGTAAGACAAGAGAACCTCTCCCATCATGCGCGATTGACACAGGAAGAGCGGGAAGAGGATGCCCACAGCTTAAAGTAGACACTGTGGTTGGCTCAAATAATGTTTTGCATTGGGGGCACTGAGATGCTCTCCCAAAATCAAAAGCGGCACATGCCATATTATTAGAGTCATCATTATCTTTATTTTGTTTATAGGCTTCGTGGGACTCTTGCTGTGCAGAGTTCGCCTGGTAATGAGCTTTATGTTTTTTGAATTGTGCTCTACCTCTGTTATTATTGCCTCTGTACTTATCATTGTTTCCACTATTATAACCCCTACTCGGGTTTGAATCATAGCTCCTTTGGTTACTATCATCATATTCATTATAATGAGTATCTCGGTAATTATGATCCTGTTGTCTCCATGAAGGAAAACTTGGATAGTTTCTAGAATGACTTCCTTTGCGAAAGTTCCTGTAATTATGACCACCCCTGAATCGAGGGCTGTCAGCTCTTCTCCAGGTATTCGAAGAAGAACCCTGAAATGATTGGTTACCTTGGTTCTGATAACTGTAATAGTTACCTTTTTTATTAAACCTATTTTGAGGTCCTTGGAATTTGTGAGAGTGATTAGGGTTGTATGGTGTTGCAGAAGCAACTGGCATACCTTCTTTAACCTTACTGTTGCTAATAGCTACGTCCGGATGTGCAGTGACGTATTGGGTACAATACTGTTCCATTTCTTTTCGAGACTTAGGTTTACGCTCATGTAAGAATTCGAGGAAAGGTTTATTTATACTTGACATAATCTTGTCTCTGAGTATCAAGTCCATAAGGGCTTCATAAGTCTTTTCTGCTTTGGATAGCTCAATCCAACGATCAAATGTAAGACGTGTCCTTGCAATGAATTCTGAGAATTCTACACCTGCCTCAGGCACCATTGTCTTAAACAACTTCCGATAACCCTCTTCAGACAACTGATACTTCTTTAATAAGGCTGCCCTAATAACATCATAGTTATCTTTGTCAGCCTCTTCAACCAAACTTAAACTAGTCAGAGAATCACCTTTCAGATTTTCTGATAACTGGTTAGCATATTGTGATTTGTCCACATTATGGGCTCGACAAGAGCGTTCAAATCTATTTAGCCAGAATGTTATGTCATCACTGGAAGGGTTGAACGCTGTTACCTTGACCTTGTAAGTAAAGGGTTTACCATTACCACCAGATGCTTGATTACCATCACTTATGTTTGTTAACTTTAACTTTTCTAACTCAAATGCTAAAAGTTCTTTTTGGTGTTCATGTTCTCTTATTGCTTTTTTCTCTTGAGCTTCAGCTTCTCTTTGTAATCTTTTCTCTTCTGCAGCAGCTAGTAATTTTTTCTCTTCAGCAGCAGCCTTATCTTTTCTTTTCTCTTTTTCCATTTCCATCTGGAATCTTTTTTCATCAGTCTGTATCTGCAATTTCTTTTGTTCATCCTCTCTTTGTAATTTTTTTTCCTCAGCTGCTAATTTCTTTTCTTCAATCAATGCTTTTCTTTCTTCAGCAGCAGCAGCAACTTTTCTCTCTTCTGCAGCTAATGCTTTGTCATATTGAGCAACTGCCCATTCTTCTAATTGCTGACCAGTCTTATCAAGAACCTTGCCTTGTGTGATAAAATAATCTAATGTAGACATCTTGTCTAATAAGATCAGTAATTTGCAAAAGTAAATAAATTCACTTTCTTAGTCTTAAACAAAGACCTTGTATGATAACTTTTTAACCTGTGGAAAATAGTACTTAACTGTCCCAATCACTGTGGGAAACAAGCCTTACAAAGGTCTTGTATAAATCCTTATATAATAACAGCTATAAGTTGCTGGTTCACTCTATAATATAAGTGCAGTGCACCAGAAATAGTGTTTTATATCATCAACTGTGTACCTTTAGTAATAGCAATTAACTATCAGTTGATTCTTGTACATCAATTTATATGATCAACTATATTTTAAATAGTGTATGTTGATCAGGCACAAAACAAAACAGTTATACAGAAGAACATGAAAACATTTGCGGAAATGAAATAAATCAAATGGGAAAAACAATAAAAGATAAACCGCAAGAGGATAACAAATACAAATAACGCCACAGTATATAAATATAAATTGAGAATAGAACTGAAAGATAGAATAGGGTAGACCAACAAATTACAAACAAATCAAAACAAACTAAAGAACAGAGGAATATTACAAAAACAACAATGAGTACAGTCTTCACAGCTAACACTAATAGCAACAGCTGTCGCAGCAAATTTTCAATCAAGAAAATTGCACCTATAGAAACGCACACATCAGACCCTCTATTACGTGGGATACTCTGTTGTGTGACACCGCCCAACCAAAACAACAACCCTCTGGATACAAACAAATATCACATATAAATATTTAAACATAAATACATAAATGCATAAATAGTATGGCAATATGATGTAAATAGAGTGTTGCAGAAAGAATGTGTTGTAAAGAAGGCTCAGTTACACTGCCTAATAGTACAGTACTGTGGTACTTTATTAAACAAATACTTCTGGTCTAATTATTTTAAATTCAACACAGAAATAGAAGCTCCATCGTTGATGTGAATGATAACAATCGATGTAGGACTTCTCAGTTCAATAACATTTCCTTTCGCAAACACTGTCAAATATTCTCCAGTCCTGATGTGTAATGTTCTATGTTTCAACCAAGCTTGCTGTGTAACACTGTCAGTTGTATGGCAAATGTCCAACGAACCAAATGTCAACAAACGCTGACCTAGTTACTGCATACTGTCGACAGGACAGGTCACGCTGACATCACTGTAGAGTTGTACTGTTGATGTATTTGTGTGTCGTAACTGACCCCAAGGAACGTCTGGTCTCAGTAGTTTACTTCTCAATATGGTCACTGTGCAGGTTGACCCAGGAAGCTGGCACACCAGTTGTTAACTCACGTTTTATTTGTTAAATGCCGTGAATGTCCACCAGTTGATAAATGTAGATGTTGGGACTGGTGTAGTAAAGTGTAACGATTGTCAACTCATTAAACCCAGCACAGTTTTGGTCATACAGGTCATCTTGTCCTGGAACGTGATGAGGCTCCGACAAGAATGTGAGTGTAGACAATGAGTGTGTATATGAATGTCAGAACGCGAATGGTAGAATGATTCGATAGAGTTGACAGGTTGGTAGTACATCACTCATACTCACACTGTTCGAATTCAAGAAGTACTGGAACTACGGTGGTCTTTTTATAACATTTAATGGGACGCACACTTGGACAGTACGTGTATGGTTACAGGAACAAATGTCGACATACACAGCATAATGTTGGTCACAGGAATATCATCTTAAGTTAGCATTCATGCTTGGCAAATATCATAATGGAGCATTCGTAAATAAGCATTCAGAGTTCCATCATGTAAATCATCTGGCTTTACTGACTGGGCACGTCAGACCATAACCAATATATAGGAAGGCTCCTAGACCTAACCTCGTCTAGCGAATATCCCTTCACGTAAAGTTCAATATATATATATTTTCCATAAAGATATAGGAATCCCAGACATGGGTTCTCACATGTAGCAGTGATCTCTTGGTTCATCGAGCGATAGTACAGGCATCCCTTTTTCTCACTCGATAAATACAAAGTATATGGATTTCAACATGGCTGTGCTTCTCTCGTGAGCTTCACTCACTATTGGATACCGACCAAAATTGGTCATTCGTTAAATGTCCTCATTTCTTCATAGCTTCTATCATAGAGGTAATTGAATAATATCATATAATCTAGTGCTGATACATAGGAATGTCATCTTCCTTTGAATAAATATTCTTTTCAAAAGTACCACTGTGCATCTGCTTATCGACAACGATGGCGAAGCCCAAGTTCATAATAAATTGTGGTTTTACCTTTCTATGCGAAATATAACTTTGCCATTCCTTGGCAAAAGAGAATAAACACTGGGGTAAAGTACATACAACATGTCTAAATGACTATCACTTTTCCCCATCTACTTATAGATCACTTTTCGGCGATAAGCCGGCTACAACAAAATTCGACATCCCGACAGGATGACAGCCATGAATCACACCCCCTGCTAGCGATACTTCCGCTGCATAGCCTTTGACCTTTTCTAGCGACAACCAACATAGTTCGACTTAGAAATGTAAAGATATCCATATATAAGACAGACTCGTCCTACTCATACAAACACTACGTATAAATTCAGGCCACAGATATACTGAAGCAAGAACAATCTATTCCTACCCAGGCAAAGAATAACTCGCAGTAGGCCTAGATTCGTCCGCGGAATCCGATCGAAGATGATGGAACTCCTTTCAAGGGAAGTAACTCAAAAATGACTTCTCCTTAAGCACTTAAAAAGGAAATACTTTGTTTACAAAATATTTGCGAACATAATAAGTATATAAATGTATTATATTGCAAGATAGTAAAGATTGCACTTTACAATTATGTCTGGATGTTACAAATGTATGTTATTATTTTACCTCGATAATGTTGTATGCTTAAATAATGCTAAAAATACATGTGCTTTTGAAAGGATACGGTATGTAAGATGACAGAGAGAAGAAGGACAGAATGTAAGACGGGCCTGCGTGCCCAATTCTTAACCCTTTGAAAATAAAGTTCGTTCGTTCGTTCGTTCGAGACGCAAAGACAACGAGGAAAATAACTGTTTACCCCACCTCATCTTGATGAACCTAAAAAAAGTCCCTGACTCATTCAGTTGCACACCGTTTGAAAATTTCACGAGTTCTTATAACAGACTTCTGAATATGTCTCAAATCACTAATTTACTGTAGGAAGAATTCGATTTTTATGTCTTGTTGCTGTTGTTTTTTTTTTTTTTTTTTTTTTTTTAATGTTTATTTTTATTTACTTTATTTTTAAATTCATTATTATTATTATTTTCTTTTCTTTTCTTTTATTTTATTTTTAAATTTTATTTTAAAAACGTACTTTAATTATGATGATCATTGCAAATGTAATATTACTTTGATAATAATAAATGCCTTAATTATGCTTAAAGTAAATGTGAGGATGAAAGGATATAGTATACATGGCGAGAGAGAGAGGAAGGGCAGAATGTCAGACGGGCCTGCGTGCCCAATTCTTAACCCTTTGAAAATAAAGTTCGTTCGTTCGTTCGTTCGTAGTCTATTGGCCTTGTTCGACCTGCTGCACTGCTTTTTGCAACCTCTTATCATTCTCAGCTCCTCGTATCTCCTGAACTACCATGTCTCTGCGCTCCCTGCTTGATGCCTTGGACCACCAGCGGATGTCTCCATGACCAAATCCCCGTCTATTCGTTTGTGTATATCCGATTACCTCCCTCAGTTTGAGTGACTCTTGGGCAGCATCAACAGCTTCTTCCACTCTCCACTTCCTTCCCGTTTTCAGTGTGGGCTGAATGAACTTAACCACTTCTTCAGCTGACTCGCGTAGCATCATTGCAAGCCTTGCCTTTCTAACTTTGTACTCTTCAACAACTGACTTGAAAGGAAGCAGAAGTTTTGACATTTTGCAGTACAGTGCTACAGCTGAATGACCTGGTGGTACCCCTAGCCACTTTCTCATGAACTTGTTGACCTTCTGCTCTATAGCTTCCACTGTACTTGTGCTTATTTCGTATATAAGCAGTGGCCACAACAACTTCGGTATCAACATGAACTGGAGGCACCACAGTTTGAACTTTCCCAGGAGTCTATTTTGGTCTATGATCTGTAGCCCTCTGTCTGCCATTTCTATTGTCTGTTGCACTGCCTTCGAGTCTTTTAATGAGGCATCGTACACCCTGCCAAGACGTTTAACAGGTTCCTCAATGACAGTAGGGATTCTTTGGTTGGAAACAATGAATATGTCCTCTGCTATCTTCCTTTTCCTCACTGAAAGGCTTCTCGACTTCTTGGGTTTGAAGCTCATTCTGCACCAGCTGACTAGTTCATCCAGGCGTTCTAACATCCTCCGGGCCTGATGTTCATCTGATGTCAGAATTGTTGTGTCATCCATGAATGCTTTGAGCGGTGGCACGTGACACATTCCACCGAGCTTTGGACCTATAGCCATTCCTTCAGCCGCATTTAGGATTACCTGCATAGCCATCACGAATAGTATCGGAGGGATGGTACACCCCATCGCAATTCCATCTTCAAGGCCAATCAACTTCGTTGTGTACTCTCTGGTTGAAAATCTGACAGCAAACCCTGCGAAATACAGCTTCAGCATTGCTGCAATCTCTTGTAGAACATGATACATTTCTAGGGCTTGCCACAACATCTGGTGTGGAACGGATCCATAAGCATTCGCTAGATCCAACCAGATTACATGGAGGTTTGCTTGGTCAGACTTTGCCTTTTAGATTGCTTCCCAGATCATTGTGGCATGCTCTAGACAACCTGGTGTACCTGGGATACCTCCTTTCTGAATGGTAGTGTCAATGTACCCATTTGCCAGGAGGTATGTAGTGAGTCTTTTCGGCATCACTGAGAAGAATATCTTCCCTTCCACATTGAGTAGTGAGATTGGCCTGAACTGACTGATGTCTGTGGAATTTTGCTCCTTCGGGATGTAGACTCCGTTCGCCTTTTTCCATTCCTTGCTTACAAGCTGGGTTTTCCACGCATTCTTCAGTAAACGGAGCAGTTGTTTGAGCACTTCAGGTCATCTCTTATACACCACATATTGAACACCATTAGGACCTGGAGCTGACTTGTACCGAGCTTTCTGGACAATGCTTTCTACCTCTTGCACCGTTGGGGGCTTGGTGTTAAATTCAGCTCCTGGCTTACTCGGCCATTTAAGGCCTGCATGCTGCTGAGCGGCTTATCTCTGCGACCATCTGAATATGTCATTCTAAGGTGTTCTTCCAGGTCTTCTTTCTTGATGTTTAGCGTACCAGACCGTGGCTGCTCAATCAGTTCTTTGGCAAACTTGAAGGGCTCCCTGAAGAATCTTCCCCTATCCCTTCTCGTCTTCCTTCTCTTCCTGCACAACCTTTCTGCTCTATAAATGGCATTATGTTGGCCTTTCAGGAGCTCCCAAACCTGTCGTAACCCTTCCTTCTCGGTGGCAACTGCGTTCTTGAAAAGTTTTCGGGCCTGCTTCTTCTGTTTCCTGATTTCTTCTATTTTAATTTGTCTTCTACTTTTCGTGGTGGGTTACTTTCCCTTGCCTCCCTCACTCCGAACACTTTGCGACAGTGCAGATATATTATGTCGCCGAAGATTTCCAGCTTCTTCTCCAAAGTTATCTGCTTCAGGTTGTTATCCAACTCTTTTGCCAAGGCTTCGTCCAGCTGTTCCAAAAGCCCTTTTGCACTGGCAGGTGGAATTTTGATTCCATCTCTCTTTCCGTCCAAGAAGTGTGTGAGATCATCATCAGGTAGATCAACTTGAATGTACTCAGCACTGTGGATTGACTCCTGGCTGCGTTCTTCTAACGTCTTACCCGTCGAGACAGAGCGCTGTTGATCTCCCCTAGATGACCTCCCACACCCCTTTTTCGTTCGGTGGATTTTCATTCCTCTCTGAGTAGAGAATTCCCTACCACAGGCACATGGAAATTCCAGCCGTTGTTCAGAGCTCGAAGTCCGTGTAACGGGTCTGGTCGATTCCAATGAGGCGCCTGTGGATTCATCATTTTCTCCCCCCCCCCCCCTTTCGGTGAATCCTGGGGGCATCTATCTTTTTTGGGTCCTGTAGCAAGTGAATACAGCATACTGGGTGCTAACCGGGTCCGCCGGTTTCTAGTCTTTCCCAGTGTCATCTGTCTTTCCAGAAGTCAATCGGTCTTTTCCCGATCGTCACTGGTTTGACCATGTAACTATGATAGGAAACTCTTTACAGAGCGATACAGCAGGAAGCAATCTGATCATCAGAAGAAGTCCCCCCGTCCGAAAAGTGTTTCGGTCCTACATACTCCTTTACACTCTAAGGGTGGCGGGCCCACTTGGGTCATGACTCCCAATCGTCTCAGCCTCCTGTTGTCTTGTATCGAAAATGAACCCATTTCACTTATGGTAGCAACTTTAATCCACAACTCCGCCAGCCGTGGAAGCAATTGTGAAAGTAACAAAGAGAAGACAAATTATTCCGTTCGCTCCGTAGCGCATCACAACTACGGACACACACTGAGTCACCTGCGCGAAGCCGACGAGACTTGACACTGCGCGCTCGCCACTGAAATTCTTCCTGACACCCAGATCTTACTGTCCCAGTTTGCTCCCAATAAATGTTACTGAATATTCTTATATCTTTTCCATCAATACCTCTGTCTTCGAGGCATTCAATTATTTTCTCGTGATGGCCTTTGTCAAAAGCCTTCTTATAGTCAATGAAGCACACGTGCATACTTTTTTGGACCTCTGTATATTTTTCTGCTAATATTCTAACGCAAAATATTGCCTTTCTTGTTCCATTGTTCCGTCTAAAACCACACTGTTCTTCTTGGATTTCGCTGTCTGCCTTACTTTTTATTCTTTCCTATATGATTTTGAGCAGTATCTTAATTGCATGACTCAGCAGGCTGATTGTTCTGAAGTCTGAACATTCTGTTGCACTAGGTTTTTTGGGCTATGTTAAAAAAACTGATGTCTTCATGTCGTGTGGTATATATCCTGTATTGTATATATCGTTGCATAGATCTGTGATTGTATCTATACCAAAGCTCTCCAGGGCTTCTATCATTTCAATTTTTATGTTGTCCGTGCCTGCTTATTTTCCTTTTTGTATCATATGTATGGTATTCTCTACTTCTGATCTGAGAATGTTTGGTCCTTCATTAGAATCTGTTGTTTTTTACCTCTGTTGTCCTCGAATAGTTATTTTACGTATTCTGCCCATCTGTTTGATATGTCTTTCTCATCAAGTAATATTACACCATTTTTGTTCTTGATACAGCTTCCTCCTTGTGCAAACCGCGACCTATTTGATAATTTCTTTATTGCTTCATGCATATCTCTTGTCATGTCATTTGCTTCCAAGTCTTCTATTTCCATGCATTTTGTTTCTATCCACCGTTCTTTTGCTTGTCTACACATAGTACGTATGTCATTGTCTATTGTTTTGAATTCTGGAGTGTTTTTTGCTTTCTTTCTTTCTGCAATTTTACTCAAGATGTCATCTGTCATCCAAATTTGATTTTTCTTAGGCGTCTTTTTAGGTAAATTTGCATTTGCTGATTGTATGCTTGTTTGTAAGCATTCTCATTTTGTGGTTACTTTTTCTTCTTCTTCTATACTGCTCCATGCTTTCTGTCAGTAACTGTTGATATTTATTTTTGACGTCGATTAGATAGTTTTATTTTATATCTGGTTGTTTCAGTGCTGATATTTCTATCTGGGGTTCATCCTGTCTTCTGTTTCCTGTTTCCAGTGCTCAAACAGTGGCATTACAAATAGCACCATTCTTCACTGTCGGTTCTTCATTGACATGTCTTCACTGTCTATTCTTCCATGTCATTTCTTCACTGCACAGATCAGGGTATAGTTGACGAACTTTGTAGGGAACCGCAAGTCAAGACAGGTGTCGACATTAGGTTTGCACAGCACATCACGCCAAATCATTAAATGTAGATTGCTAACAACGTATTTGTAACAAGACATGTGATTATACAGGGTAATTGAAATTGTAAAGTCACTTGTTATTTTTAATTTATTATTTCTTCATGTTATCCAATTACTGTATATGAAACAAACGTCACAATACAGCGACATACCTGTTATATTATGACATAAATGGATGTGTCACATTAACCCAACAGCGCAAGGGGAGATCACATGACATCGCGGCGGGCAATAATTTTTGCTCTGTCTTGTAACGTTGAGTTCATTGGTCATTTTAGAATTTTTTGTTGTATTTTTTGTTTGTTTATGGGAATAAAAAATACAACGTATTTGTCAAATTTCATATGGCAGTTATTACTCCTTGTTTCGACATGCATGTTATGTATATCCAGTAAGTACAAGTGCTGATAACAACATTTTAAAAAGAAGAAATTGACTTGTCAATCACTTTGTAGAAATATTAAATCGTATACTGTGATCATTTGATCGACCTTGACATTTTATGGCAGCGATCAACCTTGGGTCATGGCTCTCAAGTGGCATCCTTCTCTTGGCTATTCGGCCTCCGTTTTGAATTGAACACATTTCGTTTAGTGGGCATCTTTAAAATGGCTATTTCCACAGGGTGTTGTAAGAGTCTGTTTTCGCATAATCGTAGGGAGCAACTCGATTTGCTGCGATCAGCTTCTCTGTCCTCCCAGAATCCTGTATTTATCTATTCACGACTCTCTTGCACACATCTGTCAAACTTCATCTGTGGTTGCCTTTTTTTTAAAATTGAGGTTGTAGGTGGGGGGAGGGGGAAGACACGGCGCAAGCTTGGGTTCAATATTAAGTTTAATCCAGTTTAGAGACATTTAGCACTTTCTTGCAACACATATAGGCTATGTTTTTTATTATGGCAGTCACATTAATGATTGTTAGTTACCTCCCTTTGAGTGCTTGGTGGATTACATATACAAACTCGGCAAGTATTGATTCCATACGCATTGGAGAAAAAGAAAGGATTTTTTGGGGGGGGTTTTTTTTGGGAGGGGGGGGGGGGGGGAGGTCATTCCCACATATACAACAAGCACGTAAAGACATTGACTTTTAACTAATTTTCTGTATGCGCTACACAACCAGACATTGGCATTGTTCCACTACCATCGCATTGTTATTTTTCTCATTCTTAAACGTTAAGATACATTTATGCGTTTTATCTAAAGGGCGTAATTTTTATTACAAGGGGAGTAGTATGTGCAGAAAAGCGTCATAAATTTTAAAAAAATTAAATAGTTACATTATATAATGTTGCGTGTAGTACTTTTGTAGCAAAGAAGTCAATTACAGTGTATATCAAATTCCGAAGAAAATGTTTCTGTCGTTTGTTGCTATTATAGAAATATGGAGTTATATCTTATATGGGATAAATAAATGCACGCTAGGCTCAATACAAGTCAATAAATATGTGATAACACGAGTTTTTTTTTGTTGTGTATGATACCAACTGATAACTCCCTAGAGCTAAGGGTCTTTTATATTTGGACATGCGCCCTAATATAACCGACTATGTTGAACGGGACGCGCCTCGCCAAAACGAGGCAAAAGTTTTACATTATAAAAAAAGATGTGTATGAACTATTTAACAACGATAATGTATTTTTGACCGGCACAAAGTGCTGCCTAAAGTAAAGTTGAGACACATTTTTCAAACTTCATTTGTGGTTGCCTTTTGTTTCTGTTTTTTTTATTTTGGGGTCGGAGGAGGACGGGAGATGGGGGGGGGGGGGAGGGGGGGGGGGGGGCCACGGTGCAAGCTTGTGTTCAATATTAAGTTTAATTCAGTTGAGAGACATTTAGCACTTTCTTGCAACACATATAGGCTATTTTTTTTTTATTATGGCAGTCGCATTAATGAATGTTAGGTTCCTCCCTTGGAGTGCTTGGCGGGTCACATATACAAACTCGGCAAGTATTTATTCCATACGCATTAGAGAAAAAGAAAGAAAGTGGGGGGGGGAGGGGAACAAAAGTCATTTTCCACATATACAACAAGCACGTAAAGACACTAACTTTTAACTAACTTTCTGTATTCGTTACACAACCGGACATTGACATTGGGAACTCTTATCAATGTTCCACTACCATCGCATTATTTCCCTCATACTTAAACGTTAAGATAAATTTATGCGTTTTACCTAAGGGACGTAATTTTTATTACAAGGGGAGTAATATTTGCTGTAAAGTTAGTCATAATTTTAAAAACATTAAACAGTTACTTTATATAATTTTGTTTCAAGCACATTTGTACCGAAATTGAAAATGAAAATATGTTTTAAATTCCGAAAAAAATGTTTCTATTGTTTGTTGCTGTTATAGAAATATACAGTTATATTTTGTATGGGACAAAAAAATGCACTCTAGCCTCAATACAAGTCAATAAATATGTATAATACAAGTTTCTTTTGATGTGTATTCTATGTACAAAGTCTATATTATATTTTCGACCGGCACTACGTGCTGCCTAAAGTAAAGTTGAGACGATGTGTTTGACAAGTCCACTTGTCAGTCCGAAAACGACCAGAATAATAACAAGCAGGATAATGCGGCCATCGAGAAGAGCAATAGAAAATAGAAAATGAAAAAGATAGTGCATGCACACAGTAATAAAAAACGCAAGAATAAAGGTGAGTCTAGCAGCAATAACGGGAAGATAAAAGGGATTCACGACAACCTATAGGTTATCTTTCGTTTCTTCTGCCTTGGACATTTTTGGAAAGTCGCTGTGATCGTGTTCGTAAATGTTGTCATTTTTTTTATTGCGTCCTGTCTACGTCTATCATTTCCACACCTCATTGTTTCAATGACATGTCCTTTCCACTTCTATTATTTCTTCACTTCTTGTTTCCATGATATGTGCTGTCCACTTCTATCATTTCTTCACTTCTTGTTTCCATGATATGTGCTGTCCACTTCTATCATTTCTTCACCACTTGTTTCACGGGTATGTCCTGGTCACGGGATTGCCTCCCCTGGCTTTGCAGTAGTGGTCCACTAATGGTCACAACACAAGCGTATCTAAAAGTAGGTCGTCCAAGGTATCTATCTTCGCGCAAGATTACTCTTGGCAAAGATGTAGATATAAAATGAATGGCGCTTCTACCTTAGGGGAGCCTTTACAAGATATTCCCAGAAGTCAAGAACAAACGCTGCATAAGGGCTGCGCAAATTTGTTAACTTTTTATCTTATCCGTCGCCTTTTGTGCACGGGTTATGCAATGGTTCTGGTCCGTAAAGCCCCCAGTTGGAGTAATCCAACGAATGCCCTCTTATAAGTAATGGCTCTACATTTATGTATAAGTATTTATCAAGAAAAACTGGCTCATACGTTTGCTTTCGTACATATAAACTGATTCAACTATTATTGGTTATTTTAAAATAACATACAACAAATTTAATAGTCAATTAGTCTTTAACTTGGGAAAAAAAATATGGAAAATTGGGTGAAAATTGAAATTAAAGTTTCCTCACTGATGTTTAGAATGGGCTTTAGAATGTCTTTGATTTTTGCTGTAGCCTGTTGGGGTGTTGGGAAGTCAGGTATTGGTAGTACTTCTGGTGAAGGAGCTGTCATGCCCTTTTTAGGGCAGCTCAGCCACCTTTGGTCCAAACCTGGCATCCAGCTCTCACCTGTGGCGCCTCGTAGCTGTCAGCATGCGACAGCGGCCACCCCCGGACAACGGCTTTGACAGGCCGGCTAAACTAGGTGAGGGTAGCCGAATGGTTATAAACCTTCGGTGAGTTAGGGTCTGCCTACCCATGCATGCGAAGACTGGATTCGATAGACTGCGCGGAAGAAACCACCTGTTGGTTCAACGGGCATGACGGCGATTACCAGCAACGCGCTGTGGAGCGTAAGGAGCACGGCGAGGCACGTAGAAAGCCCTGGTCATCCACTGCACCTGACTTCATCTCCAGTCGTCTTGACTTGTCTTGCCACTGGATTGAGATGGACCCAGGCGAGAGAGTGAGGTCGACGAATTGCGCAACTCTTCCTCACTTTAATCCAAATCACCGCGCAAGTCACTCTTTCATCCATTCATCCATCCACTCACAACAAGTCCTGTGGCGATGGGCGAGCGGCGAAGCGGCAGGCGTGGGTACGCTGGCAGTCGTAGTCGCAGACCTACACACAGGCGGCTCAGGCCATATGGTCGTCTTCCACTGATCGGAGCAGCAGTGGGATTCGGCAGCCCCCTGAGTGTCTGAGCAGCCCTCTTTAGGAAAGCACTGCTCACCTCCATGGCATGAGGAAGGGTCTAGAAAAGGTGCCCTAAACATTGCCTGCTTCACCATTACCTAACCAGCTTACCGCGGTTGGTGGGTACCCTACTTCGGCGGTCGACATATAAGAAAAAGAAAGGACAGATTTTTCCCCCTCATTCTAGGCGCATGGAATGTGCGCACTTTACTTGACAAAGACTTTAATGCAAACAGACCTGAGAGACGAACTGCCCTGATTGGGAGAGAACTGGCCAGGTACAACATTGACATAGCAGCACTGAGTGAAACTCGACTTGCAGGCGAGGGCCAACTTTGCGAAAAGGGTGCAGGTTATACATTCTTTTGGAGCGGAAGAGGAACTGAAGAAAGACGAGAAGCAGGGGTTGGATTTGCAATCAAAACAGCAATTGTCAGCAAGTTAGCGGGGCCCCCAAAGGGAATAAATGACCGACTCATGACGGTCAAGATCCCTCTGTTCTATGGAAGAAAACATGCCACCATCATTAGCGCGTATGCACCAACTATGACAAACCAGGATGATGTCAAGGATAAGTTTTACGAAGAACTACATGCAGTCATTGCATTAGTTCCTAAAGCAGATAAGCTCATCATTCTTGGTGACTTTAATGCAAGAGTAGGCTCAGATAACATCTCCTGGAATGGCACTATTGGTAGGTACGGCGTGGGTCGCTGTAACAGTAATGGACTTCGTCTCCTCCAGACTTGCGCAGAACATGACCTCCTTGTCACCAACACCATTTTTCGACTTCCTACCCGCAACAGGACCTCCTGGATGCAACCTCGCTCAAAGCATTGGCACCTAATTGACTATGTAATTGTTAGGAAGAAGGACAGGCAAGATGTCCGGGTGACCAAGTCCATGTGTGGTGCCGAATGCTGGACTGATCATCGCCTCATTGTATCTAAACTTCAAGTTCGTATCCAACCAGCCAGGCGCCCTCAGGGGAAGAAAACTCAAAAGAGGCTGGATGTCACCAAACTAAAGAAGACAACAATCAAACAGTCATTTACTGACACCTTAGAAGACCGTCACAAATCTATCTCGCTAGACGGCCAAAGTGTGGAAACAAATTGGGCAGCCCTAAGTGAGCAGATCTACAACACTGCTACAGAGGTCCTGGGTCCTTCCATCAAGAAACAAAATGACTGGTTTGATGAGAACTCAGATGATATAAAGCAGATGTTGGCTGAGAAACACCATCTCCATAAAGCATATTTAAATGATCCAAAATCTACATCCAAGAAAGACGCTTTCAACAACATGCGTAGAATCGTCCAACATAAACTACGCCAGATGCGGGATTCATGGCTGAGTAATAAAGCAGATGAGATCCAAGGCTTTGCTGACAGCCATGACTTGAAAAACTTTTACCTTGCACTCAAAGCGGTCTATGGTCCAACATCATCAGGATCATTTCCCCTCCTTAATGCAGATGGAAAAACACTAATTACAGACAAGGAAAAAATTCTCCAACGCTGGGCTGAACATTTTAATAATATCTTGAACCAGCCATCATCTATTAACGACGAAGCCATCATCCGCCTGCCCCAAATTCCTATAAATGAAGCATTAGATGATGTACCAACTCTGGAGGAAACTAAAAAAGCGATTCGTCAACTGTCTAGTGGAAAGGCCCCTGGCTCCGATTCAATTCCTGTTGAGGTTTATAAAGATGGCGGTGCAGTTCTGATAGAGAAACTTCATATGATCTTCCAGCAAATGTGGCAGAGTGAAACCATCCCACACGATCTCAAAGATGCCTCAATTATACATCTATATAAACGTAAAGGTAATCGCCAAGACTGCAACAATCATCGAGGCATCTCTCTTTTATCAATCGCTGGGAAGATATTCGCCAGAATCCTTTTGAATCGCCTTACGGCTCATCTTGACAAAGGTCTTTTACCTGAAAGTCAGTGTGGATTCCGGAAAGAACGTGGAACCACAGATATGGTGTTCGCTGCAAGACAGCTACAAGAAAAATGCCAAGAACAGCACTGTGACCTGTACACAGCTTTCATCGACTTGACAAAGGCGTTCGACACGGTCAGTAGAGAGGGTCTATGGAAGATCATGGCAAAATACGGCTGCCCAAAGAAATTTATCACAATAGTGCAGCAACTGCATGATGGAATGCAGGCTAGAGTTCAGGAAAACGGTGAGCTATCAGAGCCTTTCCCCGTCTCAAATGGAGTTAAACAAGGGTGCGTACTTGCACCGACTCTGTTCAGTATCATGTTTTCTGCTATGCTGACTGATGCTTTTAGAGACGGGGACACAGGAATCGACATTAGTTATCGTATTGATGGAAAATTGTTTAACCTTAGGAGGCTTCAAGCAAAAACCAAGGTCAAATCACACACCATCAGAGATCTTCTGTTTGCTGATGATTGTGCCCTCAATTCCTTCTCAGAGGCTGATCTGCAGCATAGTGTGGATAGATTCTCCGAAGCCTGCGCCAACTTTGGGCTTACCATCAACACGAAGAAAACAGAAATCATGTACCAACCAGCTCCTGGCACAGTTTATACTGAGCCAGTCATCAAGGTTAATGGTGAGAAACTGAATGTTGTGAACAGATTCACATACCTTGGTAGCACACTATCCCAGAACATTGTCATTGATGATGAGGTGAACACCAGGATCTCCAAAGCCAGCAGCACATTTGGCAGACTATACACCAACGTTTGGCATCGAAGTGGCATTAGTCTACAGACAAAGCTGAAGGTATACAGAGCTGCGGTGCTTCCAGTGCTGCTATATGCATGTGAAACATGGACTGTATACAGGCGCCACGTAAAGAAGCTAAACCACTTCCATACAGTCTGTCTCAGGAAGATAATGAACATCAAATGGCAAGACAAGATCCCGGATACCGCCGTTCTTGACAGAGCTGGTATCCCTAGTATTGATACTATTCTGATGCAGTCACAAATTCGCTGGGCAGGTCATGTAGTCCGCATGCCAGACCATCGACTGCCAAAGATACTCTTTTATGGTGAGATGCAGAAGGGTAAACGCTCCCATGGTGGCCAAAAGAAGCGCTTCAAAGACACGTTAAAGACGTCATTGAAAACCTTTGACATAAACCCAGACACATGGGAAGCTGCTGCGCAAGACCGAACTGCTTGGCGCACATCTCTTCGTAAAGGTGCAGCAGCATGCGAATCATCCAGAAGAGCAGCAGCAGAACAGCGGAGACAAGCTAGAAAGGACCGTGAAATAAAACCTTCACATGAAGCAAACATTCCCTGCCCACACTGTCCAAGATCTTTCCAGGCCCGCATCGGGCTCTTCAGTCACCTTCGTACCCATAGACTAACCTAACATATTCTTAAATAATTGGATGAACAGAGTGGTCTTCATCACCCGTGATGGACGAACAACCAGCCTGTTACACAAAACTTAGCTCCAGATGAGTCCTGCAGTTATGGTTTCCGTCACTTCTTTTTGGTGATGAGTACACTTCTCTATTCAATTTGTCCACTGTAGGCGGTTGGTGGTGATACTTTTCTCTCACACTAGTGGCGTAGGAACTTCAGTACTTAAGTCTGATGTCCTGTAACCACGAACTGTGACAAATAGAAAGAAACAAATGCCTTCTGCTGAGTACATTTGTTCTCCGCACTCTAACAGTCCCATTTTCATGAGCTCCACCCACCAATGTTAACCTCTCAGAAAAATTAAATTCCCGAGCACACAATGTAACTCAGGAAATATGATGAAAATTCACCAATATCCTTCTGGGTGTCAACTAGGAAATTGCGTCTGCAGTGCATGAATAATGATTTGCCTGAATTACACTAAAAAAGGTACATAATTCTCACAAGATAATATGTTGCACTTTAGTCAAATGTGATGTAATTATCACTCATTACTCGTCGCTACTCCCGTCGAGGTCTAGGGTCGCTCTGCTGTCGGGTTTCCCGCACGACTAGTCAGAAACAAGCACCAGCTCTTGCAGTAGTTGTTCATGCATATACTATTTTCGTATGGTGAGGTTGCCAGCCTTAAATATAACCACTTAGCAAGAAACCTGTAGAATTTACATTAGTAAATAAATTGTTTACACTTACCCCAAAATTTTGGGAATACACACTTCTGGCAAAGATTTAGAATGGACACACAGCTCTTTAGTTAGATGATGTTCGAGTCACTTAGGTCTGGAAACATGAGTTAAGTCCTCTGACGGCAGGTGTTCTGCAAATTCCTGGCCTGGGAAATCTGTTTGTATAATTCCTCTTATGACTTAGTCTGGGAAATATGAGTTAATTCCTCTGACGGCTGGTGTTCTATGAATCCTGCCTGGGAAAACTTTTGTTAAAATTCCTTTCTGGCTCCTTGTGATAAAATTCCCAAGTTTTCAGTCTTGTATTAAAATTTCGGATGTACTTGTAAATTCCAAGTTGCCCAATACTCGATGTGGTACTTATAGTTGTGGAATGATAAGTCCTATCCTCTTTCCCCCGGCTTGTAGGAGGTGTTTAGTTGACGCTGCGATGCAGTCTGTCTGTTCTATGTCTGATTTCTGCAGTACATGTCACACTCCTTAGTTTCAAATCCCAGCTGTGTTTCCGCCGAATGTTCCAATAATTCATTATAGATTCTGGCGAACCAATCAAATCTATCTAGCACTGTTTGGGTGGGGAAGTTTATCATTACTCATCCCACGCGTATTTAAAACATTAATTTTAATACCCATGCGTGACCGCTTACAACAGTGATATCAAATCGTTACATAAGACTTCCGGCGCACCTCTTTCTATCACAATAGTGTGACCATGTGCTTTCTGACTCAATGACGTCCTCCCATATATCTATCCTGACAGATTACTTAATTATCCCTTTTATCTGCGTGCCTCCGCCAGACAGATGTCTGGTTAGACCGTGTTGTCTTCTTTCATACAAGCTTGTGTTAACACGATCAGCCGCTTTCCAATGGGGTCAAATGTGGTTGGACGGATTCAAAGAGATAAGCAGGTGACTGGACTGACGACTGGGTAATGTTATGATAATACTACAGTTCAGCTGGCGGAACGTAAATACGTCTGAGGTGTAGTAAAGCAGATAAAGACAGTCCTATAGCAAATACTTCCATAGTAGCAAATACTGTCATAGGGAGTGGCGTGTTAGAGACTTTCCCCGTGCAATGTCCAGCATAAAGCAAAATAGTGAAAATAACGAATGAAAATGCATGATTTGTGCCAAATAAAAGCAATGAGTGAGAAAAATGAAGAAAAAGAAAGGATACTGCCGGAGGGCTGAAGGTGTGAGAGATCACACAAAAGAGCATGTTCAGACGTTTTGTCACAGTCCTGTCCACGTCTATCATCTTCTCAGCTTTTGTTTCACTGCTATGTCCTTTTTACATGATAAGGGATAGGGACAAGGCGTTATGATTTATGGTCAGTCAGTGGTTATGATTTATGTAACCGTAAGATTACATGTGATTCAACCACTGCGGATTATAACGTCTTCGTTGTTTTCTATGTTTCAGAGCCATACAATGAGACTAAACGTGTGGGTTGAGAGACTATTATATATGAGGTGGACTCGATATATTTTAATGCCCATTCAAGTCATTATGCAATGAGAGCTCCTCTTGTCACCTCATGTTATAGTGTGTGGTGGAGAAAACTGGTAGGGACTTATGGTCGTTTTCGGGCTCACGAGGGGACGTGTCAAAATAATCGTCTCAACTTTAGTTTAGGCAGCACTTTGTGCCGGTCAAAAATACAATGGTATTTCGTATTTCATAATCTACATTAAGAGAAACTCGTGTTATACATATTTACTGACGTGTATTGAGCCTAGCGTGCATTTATTTATCACATATAAAATGTAACTGCATATTTCTATAATACCAACAAACGACAGAAACATTTTTTTTTCGGAATTTGAAATATATTGTAACTTTCCTCTTTGCTGCAAAATTGTAAAAACAAAATTATATAAAATGACTGTTTAATTTTTTTAAAGTTATGACTAGCTTTTCCGCACATATTACTCCCCTTCTATAACAGACAGGCCCAAGAAGCAGTAAATAATCTGTGTCATCTCTCGGTTAAAATAGGTCTCCAAATAAATGCCTCTAAAACTAAAGTTATGAACTTTTCTAACGAGACCTTCGATATCATCCTGAACGGAGAAAAACTACAGAAAGTTGAAAGTTTCGATTATTTAGGCAGTAAAATGACTCAGGATGGTGACAAACAAGAGAAATTCATACTAGAATTGCTTTGGCAGCTAGCGCCTTCAATAGATTATCAAACATTTGGAAATTACGATCACTGAATATACATACCAAGCTTCGTCTGTTTAATTCGAATGTTATCTCAGTGTTAACAAACGGCTGTGAAAGTTGGAAAATAACAAAATCATTGGAGAACAAGCTGAATACATTCGAGAACAAATGTCTTAGAAAAATCATGAACATCAGTTGGAAAGAATTCAAGACTAATCGACAAATAAGAGAAGACTCTAAGCAGATGTCTCCGACTATATAAGGAAAATACGATGGTCATATATCGGTCATGTCCTACGAATGCAAAACAACAGAATACCACTACAGGCGCTCACTTGGTTTCCTGAGAGTAAGAGGAAAAAAGGAAGACCAAAAGAAACACTTAGAAGAACAATAATAAGAGAAGGAAGAACGTTGGGCCTAAATAATGTGCAAGAGTTAAGAGGAGTGGCGTCACAACGAACAACCTGGAGAGCACTGGTTTCTGCCTTATGCGCCGTGTTTGGTGCTTAAAGAATTTATTATTATTATTATTATTAAAAATTACGTCCCTTAGATAAAACGCATAAATGTATCTTAACGTTTAAGTATGAGGGAAATAACAATGCGATGGTAGTGGGATATTGATAAGAGTTCCCAATGTCAATGTCTGGTTGTGTAGCGAATACAGAAAGTAAGGTAAAAAACAATGTGTTTACATGCTTGTTGTATATGTGGGAACTGACTTTGGTTCCCCCCCCCTCCCACCTACCCCACTTCCTTTCTTTTTCTCCAATGCGTATGGAGTCAATACTTGCCGAGTTTGTACATGTGATAACAAACTGCACATCGGATGGCAGGGCCCATATACTGTTCTAGATAAACTGTCTAGAACCAACTACAAAATAGACAAGAAAGGGAAGGAGAAGGTCTATCATATTGACCTACTCTAGTAGTATTATGATAGAGCTGCATCTGAAACAGCCGAGCTGGTGTAATGGTTAAAACTTTGCGCTGGCGACCAGGTTTTCAAGGTTCAAGCCCGGGCATCAGCATTTGAAGAAGTGTCAACGACCGGGATTTTGACTGAATAACCTGAACGGCTCCTGAGATAAACCCTCTATGGATGGGAAAGAGCGAACACTGACCAGGTTGGAAGGAAAGTCCACAGGCTTCCCAGCCTCGCAATGACATGTCATTGGGCCAAAGGGCTGAAAGCCCAAGTGCCGCTGGTTGCATTGTGGCCAAAAACCAGAAAGATAGTATCAAGGGATGGAACTTTGTCTCGGAGCGCATTATGGTTGTAAAACTAAAATAAGGAGAAACCATAGTCAACCGTGTCATTGTGTATGGGGATAAGGTAGATGAGAGAGCAGAGGTCAAGGAAGAATTCTACGAGCTGTTTCAAAGGACAGTGGACGACTGCCTAGATGAAATTATACTGCTGTGAGATTTAAATTCCAAAGTTGGAAATGACCATGCTAGACGTAGTGGGGTTATTGGAAGATACGGAAAAGATACTCTTAATGACAATTGAAAGCGACGTCTTTGACTCTAAACTCAGCAAAATCTGATCATTACAAACACAAAGTTCCCACATAAGCGCATACATGCATACACTAGATGTGAACCAACAAATAATGAGAAACCAGTGATCGACTATGCCATCGTTAGGAAGAGCTCATTCACGTATGTTTTGGATGCTCGAGTTTGAAGCGGGCCAGAGATTGGACGTGATCACGACCTGCTAACAATTAAAAGAACAACTGAAAGAGTTGCTTCACCTAGCAATTGCCTAACATCACGTAAGAAGTTTAGTAAACGAACAGGAGAAATGAGCATTAAGACCTACAAGCTGAGAGAACCAGAAGGTAAAACCAGATATCAGGGACTTAGTACTACAGCAATGAGAAACACAGAAGAACAACCTGATGACCTGGAAACCTTCTGGCTTAAATTCAAGGACATCATAACAGGCAGTTGCAGCAGAAGCGTGTGGTGAAGTCCGACTTGGAAAGAATAGAACAAGGACACATTGGTGGACAGAGGAAGTTAAAGAGAAAATACTAGAGAAGAAAAAGGCATGGAAATAATACTTAGGAGCTAAAAACACAGCAGGAAAAACAGAGAAATATAGAGAATTTGTGATACTCAGAACTGAGGCAAAGAACAAGGTGCTAGCAGCAAAACAGAAGTCATTAGAAGAATTTGGAGAACAGCTAGAAAAAGAAGCTCATGAAAATCAGAAATTGTTCCACAAGACCCTAAAGAACATGAAGCAGAAAAAACAGTGCCCTCTTAAATTTATTAAGGACAAGCAAGACAAATTGCTTACTGCTCCACATAAAGTAATGGAAAGATGGACATAATATTTATCAGAACTCCTTGATGGTGAGCAAGGTCAAGCAACAGAAATGATAACCACTAGCACAGAAGAGGAAACCAAGAATGCTGAAGATAACATAAATATGGAAGAACTCAAGGCAGCACTGGAGAAAATCAAGATGGCCAAAGCAGCAGGGCATGATGGTATTGTGATGGGGCCGAAAAGGAGACGCCCGCCCCCTTCCTGTTTTGGCAGATTTATCGCCCATGTATTTTAGAAGTGCGCGCAGCACGCTAGTATGTAAAAAGTCTTCAAGATTGATGAAAAGGCCATAATAATGCCTTAAAATTAAGTTGTGGTGTAGAATTGTGTTTTTGCTCTAGAAATAGTTGTGTATATTTCTGTTGGTGGCCTGGTAAAGCAAAATCGCGAGTGTCATTTAAGTGGCTAAATTAATCCGCGCAGAGCGCAGTAAATTGAGTGATTCGACCTGGGCTTATAAAAGAAAAAGCGAGCCTACTTTGCCACAGCCACCCAGTGAGAACAGACGAAGTAAGACACACAGAGCCAAGCTGTAAATGCCTTGAGCACAGTAGCAATCGGGCACATGCTGGGTGTTTTGTTTTGTTATGTTCGCTAGTTTATTTGTTTAATGTTTGCTTAGTCCCTGAATGGGTTGTAAAAATAAATACAGCCCCTGCCTCTAGAATCAAGAGTTTTATTGTTGTTCGGGTCGGTGCGAGTGTGACAAGAGAGTGATCAAACATATCACAATATCATCATCATCTCGCCCACCCTATCACAATTGGCGTCGTCGACAGGATAGGCAGACAGTGACACTGAGCAAACAGCAAACGAGCAAATATAATAGTGTAAACACCCAGCAGTGCATTCTACAGAAAGATGGCTAATGCGCATATGAAGGTAGTGTACGTGGAGGTTCCAGAGGTAAGGCAATTTGGTGGAAAGGGAAGTCCCACTTGGCAAGAGTTCGTGGAAGATGTAGAGGCCGTGTGGAAGATGGCGCCCTTTTGCACAGAAGACAAGGTAGACGGGATCTGGAACAACGTTACACCAATGGTATCTAGAGAATTACGGATACGTGGTGGAGCCAAGGCCAGCCCTGAGAAATTACTGGAAATTGTCAAAGAAGCCTAGAGCGAGCAACCACCAGTCAGTGAGATGACCAGGAATTTCCCTTGGGAATATGCTGTTTATGGTGAAAGTAACAAGCCTGAGACACTCTTCCAGATAGCAAGTGCAGAAGTTCAGAAGGAAAAGGAGGCATTTAAAGCAGAATTATCTCTCCTAAAGGCCCAGCTAGCACAGATGTCACAGTCTAGTTCGCCAGCACAAGAGGAGGTGCAGAGAAAGAGAGTACCATGCCAGCCGCGTGAACAGCCAACGCAAGACGAGGAGGTGTGTCAGCGGGAACAGTCAACGCAAGACGAGGAGGTGTGTCCGCAGGAACCGCAACTAGCCCTTCTTGTATGTGAGAGTCAGGCTGTCGTCAAGGAAAGCTGTGAGCTGACAGCACCAATAAACGCAGTGGCACCGACAAGGCGAAAAGGGATGTGCAAGTGGTATAGTGTCCACAGGGGATGGGGGTTCATCACGCCAGATGATGGAGGTATTGATGTATTCGTACATCAGACCAAGATCTACAGAAAGGGATTCCGGAGTCTGCCGAAGAATGAACGAATAGAATTTGACAGCAACCCATCGGTCCAGGGCATGGAAGCAGTCATTGTATGCGGAATTGGCGGTCAAGAGTGTAAGGGCAGCAGGAAGCGACCCATGGCACAGAGGAAGCCCAGAAAGATAAGATGCTACAATTGTGGAGACCTGTCAGACCACATGGCAGCCAAGTGCCCTCAAGGCCCGCTTCCGAAGAGATGTTTTGGATGCAAATCCCCAGAACATTTGATAGCCGCCTGTCCCTCAAGGAGCTCTTTTCCAAGACGGACTGTCACAACCAGGTTGCCTTTAGGGCGCAAGCCAAGAGATGGCCACGACAACTGACACACTAAGGGCGCCGAGAGAATTGGCCGTCGTCTAGGGGAGGAAACCCGTCCTAAACAGATAGGAGGGAGTGCAAATCAAGGTTCAGCAGAGGAGACTCATCAAAGGCAGATTGTGGGGAACGTAAGCCACCGTCCACACAAAATGAGTGGAAAACACAGCAAGAGCGATCTCCCTTCAAAGTCGACAGCTGCAAGCACTGACAAGCAGATGTCACGGGCAGGCAGCGACGCGGCACCGGTGAGCGAGTCTTCAAGACCACAGCGGCTGACAGCCCGACAACGTACAACTGGAGACTTGACGGCCAAGAGTGTCCCCAGCCTGGTTGTACCGAAAACAGAATCTGAGCTCAAAGCATCGCCGCTCAGAAAGAGTAATGCGCAGCATCAACGAGCTGATAAGTTACAAGTGAAGCGCCAGAGGTAGTGATGTTGTCGGGACGACAACAAAATCAGGCGAGAGATATGTGATGGGGCCGAAAAGGAGACGCCCGCCCCCTTCCTGTTTTGGCTGATTTATCGCCCATGTATTTTAGAAGTGCGCGCAGCACGCTAGTATGTAAAAAGTCTTCAAGATTGATGAAAAGGCCATAATAGTGCCTTAAAATTAAGTTGTGGTGTAGAATTGTGTTTTTGCTCTAGAAATAGTTGTGTATATTTCTGTTGTCGGCCTGGTAAAGCAAAATCGCGAGTGTCATTTAAGTGGCTAAATGAATCCGCGCAGAGCGCAGTAAATTGAGTGATTCGACCTGGGCTTATAAAAGAAAAAGCGGGCCTACTTTGCCACAGCCGCCCAGTGAGAACAGACGAAGTAAGACACACAGAGCCAAGCTGTAAATGCCTTGAGCACAGTAGCAATCGGGCACATGCTGGGTGTTTTGTTTTGTTTTGTTATGTTCGCTAGTTTATTTGTTTAATGTTTGCTTAGTCCCTGGATGGGTTGTAAAAATAAATACAGCCCCTGCCTCTAGAATCAAGAGTTTTATTGTTGTTCGGGTCGGTGCGAGTGTGACAAGAGAGTGATCAAACATATCACAATATCATCATCATCTCGCCCACCCTATCACAGTATAACACCAGAAATGGTTAAGTACATGGGAGCAGCTGGCGACCTATTACTTTTAAAGGTCCTACAGGCAGCTTGGTGCAACAGACCATAACAAAGGACTGGGAGATTGCCATCATAACACCGATTTTTAAAAAGGGTGACAATCGACAATGTGGAAACAATAGAAGCATATCCCTTATCATTGTCCGTGGTAAAATAGACTCAGTCAGAAGAGTTCAAGACCATCACTGGTGTAAGACAAGGTGATATCATGTCACCTTATCTTTTCATACTCCTCCTAGACGATGTAATCAAGGCATGTGGGGAGAGGACAAGAAAGTATTCGGTGGGGTACTGGAAGATGAAACAGGTCTGTATTTCAGAGCTGGCATTTGATGAAGGAATCTTCATGAGACAAAAATACTGGGCTGGGATTGATTTTTAAAAAACTTAACAGATTAATCGAAATTCTTATTTCGAAAATTAATCGGTCAGTTTCGAACAACTTGATAAATTATTTTTTAAAATACATAAGATTATTTTTTTTTAAATCACTAAGCTCTGCCTTTATTTTACGTGTTGTAAAGGCAACATTTTCTCAAAACGCAAAATTGTCCTGAAATTATTAAAAAATACTGAAAATTTACAACCAATCCATATAACAAACCTCTAACTTAGCAAATGATCTCACGTTTAAGCAAAAACGGATAAAAATATTTTATAATCCACATAACATGTTTTTATCAATTCTTCTTCTTCTTCTTTGATCCTTACTCGCCACCTGTCAAATCAGTCAGTGGCCATCACGCCTGGTGGCCTCTGGTAGTGCAGCATTCATGTTGCCTTCATTTTATCAATTAATCGCTTTTTTTTAATATAGCCAATTAATCGATTAATTGGTCGTTAAAAGTCCCAGCCCTAAAAAATATCACGCAATAGAAAACTTACTAGACTTCAACAAGGAACAGGAAGTTATATGGTAGAGGAATCCTACTGTGTCTGGAGAAGAACTCCATAGCACATTATGTGTTAACATGCAAGAAATATGAACAGCACAGAAAACCACTCATGGAATACTTGAGAACACAAAACTCTCCATAACCATGGCTAGATACTACTAACAATTGACCTACCCATGAAGCTACACAAAAGAATTAAATTGTATATAACCAAAACAAGAATTAACATCAAACTACCAGAACAGATTGCAGTTAGACAGGAAGATCAAACTACCAGAACAGATGGCAGTTAGACAGGAAGATCAAACTACCAGAACAGATGGCAGTTAGACAGGAAGATCAAACTACCAGAACAGATGGCAGTTAGACAGGAATATCAAACTACCAGAACAGATGGCAGTTAGACAGGAAGATCAAACTACCAGAACAGATGGCAGTTAGACAGGAAGATCAAACTACCAGAACAGATGGCATTTAGACAGGAAGATCAAACTACCAGAACAGATGGCAGTTAGACAGGAAGATCAAACTACCAGAACAGATGGCAGTTAGACAGGAAGATCAAACTACCAGAACAGATGACAGTTAGACAGGAAGATCAAACTACCAGAACAGATGGCAGTTAGACAGGAAGATCAAACTACCAGAACAGATGACAGTTAGACAGGAAGATCAAAGCACTAGGAACCCCCCCCCCCCTCTCCCCCCCAATTTCAGTATGAGAAGTAAAAAAAACTACCAGAACTAAAAAAAATCAAAATATGTCCGCTAAAAAAGGTGTACCATAGCAAATACAGCCGTAGGGGAGTGGAGTGTTAGAGACCTCACTATACAATTCCAGCATCGAGAGATGGGGGGTGAACAGTTCCCTTCCTGGCTGCCTTTTCCTTCCCTAGCTCAAGAACAATCAGATACCCATTTACAGGTGGGTACACTGGAGCATGACGATAACGTGAATAGCACTCGGCACCTTTGCACCTCAAACCACTCTGTCAATCGAACGCTAAATGTCCAGTAGATACATTTAAGGTAATGGCAATTGCAGTAAGAAAAAAAAAAGATAGGAAAATACAGTAAAACAAAATCTACAAACCCCTCAACATGGGTATAGATATTGGCCTAGGATCACGGAAGGGAATACACCAAAAACACTACATACATTAGGCAACATCACAACAAACGACAGAAATATTTCAGCCTGGAAGAAAACAAAAATAGACAAAAACATCCAATGTAAATGGTTGCTCTATGCTGCATAAGGTGATCAGCTGTCGCGATGGCTCTGTGCTTCATAAGGTGATCAGCTGCCATGGTGGCTCTATGCTTCATAAGGGAATCAGCTGCCGTGGTGGCTCTATGCTCAATAAGGTGATCAACTGCCGTGTTGGCTCTATGCTCCATAAAGTGATCAGCTGCCGTGGTGGCTCTATGCTCCATAAGGTGATCAGCTGCCGTGGTGGCTCTATGCTCCATAAGGTGATCAGCTATCGTGGTGGCTCTATGCTTAATAAGGTGATCAGCTGCCGTGGTGGCTCTATGCTGCATAAGGTGATCAGCTGCCGTGGTGGCTCTATGCTCCATAAGATGATCAGCTTTCGTGGTGGCTCTATGCTCCATAATGTGATCAGCTGCCGTGGTGGCTCTATGCTGCATAAGGTGATCAGCTGCCGTGGTGGCTCTATGCTCCATAAGGTGATCAGCTGTCGTGGTGGCTCTATGCTCCATAATGTGATCAGCTGCCGTAGTGGCTCTATGCTCCATAAGATGATCAGCTTTCGTAATGGCTCTATGCTCCATAAGGTGATCAGCAGCCGTTATGGCTCTATGCTCCATAAGGTGATCAGCTGCCGTGGTGGCTTTATGCTCCATAAGGTGATCAGCTGCCATGGTGGCTCTATGCTTCATAAGGGAATCAGCTGCCGTGGTGGCTCTATGCTCAATAAAGTGATCAGCTGCCGTGGTGGCTCTATGCTCCATAAGGTGATCAGCTGCCGTGGTGGCTCTATGCTCCATAAAGTGATCAGCTGCCGTGGTGGCTCTATGCTCCATAAGGTGATCAGCTACATTGACTGTGGTTGAAGTAAAAATATTCCTTTTTGTTCGGAACAGACTGTATTTTAAGATAAAAACCACACTTTTTGCAGAGATTAAGATACTGTAAACAGTGTCCACGGACTCTAGCAGTGCATATTTTATTACTTGTCTACAATTTTGTATAAACCATTGTGTACCAATTTTATTGCTTCTTACTCATTCCTACTCCCCTCATTATTTCTTTCCTATTGACTATTATCATGTCCGAGTGCAAAAACTCTAATCAAAATATAGGCAATACCACTAATTCATGGCTTAAGCTATCAGGGCTTAAAATTGGTCATTTAAACATTTACCACCTGCTAGGTAAGCTTTCTGAAGTCTCCACCTCCCTCCAACAAAACTTCCACATATTTGGTTTTTCTGAAACCCGTCTCAATGATAAAATTACAGATGACGAAATTAGGATTAATGGATTCACCACCATTCGCAGGGATCCTAACAGACAACATGAAACAGGGCTAGTCATATACATCTCAACATCTCTTCAGTACAGACGCCGTGATGATCTAGAACATACTGGCATTGAATGTTTATGGCTGGAAATAAAACTCCCCAACCTGACCCCCGTTCTAATTGGTTACCTGTACCGAAACCCTAGCTCTTCTGCTGTATGGTTTGACACATTCTCACGAATGATGGACAACGTTTGGGCTTCTTCGAAGGAAATTATTCTACTGGGGGATTTCAATATTGACCTTCACAAACCGAACAACACGTGGAATGATATCACCATCTCATACAACCTCATACAGTTAATCAATCAATCCACGAGAGTAACAGACTCATCATCTACACTAATTGATCATATCTATACGACCTGCCCAGAAAAACATTATAGAATGCACAGTCCCACAGACATCATTAAGTGACCACTATCCTATTTGCTGTACCTGGACGAGAAAGGGGTTTAAAGCACCTAAAACGGAACACATCACAGTCCATTACAGGAATTTCAAAAACTTTAACATTCAATTATTCCTACAAGACCTACAAATATCCCCTCTCTCATACGTGTACCAACTTCCGCATCCAGAAGAAGCCATAACATACTGGACACAAACTTTCAACAACGTATTCGACAAACATGTTCCTATAAAGCAGGTTCGGGTTAAAAACATCAGAAAGACCCCATGGATAACCAACGAAATACTATCAACAATGAGAGAGCGGGACGAAGCACATAAGCTCAAAGATTTCAGCAGGTATCGGATGCTTAGAAACAAAGTACAATATCTCATTCGTCAGGAAAAGAAACTACATTTCAGAAAGATGATTCAAGACAAAGCAAACAGCAAAGAAGTCTGGGCAGCCATTAGAACACTAACACACAAATCAAAGTCCCTAAACTCTTTACCAAAAAGCTGCTCCCTCACGGCAACTCATTTTAGCAACCACTTCAAAACAGAAATTAGCCTTCTCAAGTCGACACTAAAGCCAATGGACTGCGATATTAGTAAATTGACAGCCTTCTGCAACACTGAACACACCACAACAGATCTAAGACATATTCCTTTTCTAACAGTACATGAAGTTCTCAAATATATCTTGGCATTAAAAAACAACAATTCATCTGGGCTTGATGGTATCAGCAATAAGATTCTACGTTACGCTGCGCCCATCATTTGCGACTCCTTAACCTATGTATACAACCAATGTATTGCACACAACTACTTCCCCACAGCATTTAAATCTGCCAAAGTGTACCCCCTCTATAAATCTGGCTCACATAGCGATCCCAACAGCTACAGACCAATATCCCTTCTATCATCTCTTTCAAAACCACTAGAGAAACACATTTACAACACCACATTTCAACACTTAACAACAAACAAACTGCTCATTGATAGCCAGTCAGGTTTCAGACCCAAAAATTCCTGTCACACAGCGCTCACCAAAATGGCAGAAAACTGGCTGTCGAACATAAATGATGGAAAATTATGTGGTGCTGTTTTTGTCGACTTCAAGAAAGCATTTGACATGATTGATCACACTATCTTGGTTCAAAAGTTGGAAACCCTCAGAATAGGCTCTAATCCATTAAACATCATCAAATCATTCCTGGCAGATCGACAACAATTAGTGCTTCACAACAACTCGGCATCAGATTTCTCGAAGGTAGTTACAGGAGTACCGCAGGGCTCTATTCTTGGGCCCCTACTCTTCGCAATGTTCATCAACGACCTGCCACTACATCTAAAATATTCAACTTGTGACCTCTTTGCAGATGATTGTACTATCTACACTAGTGACAATGACTGCGTGGCACTTGAAATGACTCTTCAAAGCGATGTAGACAATCTAACAAAATGGAGTAATATGAATCGTATGCCAGTAAACACAACAAAAACGAAATCTCTGTTGATTACCACCAGACAGAAACTCCTAAGCTGCACCAAAAGATCGCTACAGCTACACGCGGAATCAATACAAATTGAACATGTAACAGAACACAAAGTTCTGGGGATCACGATTGACCAGCACTTAACGTGGAACTCCCATGTACGGAATTTAACCAAACACATAGCACAAAAGACGTACCAGCTAGCCAAAATAAAACACTTCTTAGACGCAGACACTAGACTATTGTTCTACACCTCACATATACAGACACATCTAGATTACTGCTCTACACTATGGGATTGTTGCCCTGCTTCCACCTCGAAGAGACTGCACTCCCTGCAAAAGAGAGCAGTGCGTATGATCACCGATAATCGCACGACACCACACACAAGGACAGGAAAAGAACCCAAAATACTGTCGCTAAAAAAACGTCTTCTCTACAACAAAGCCAAGCTGACTCACACAATTCTATCTAACAATGCCCCGTCGTACCTAAGATCATTGTTTCAAACCAGTAGAAGGGAGGGACAACGATTACATCAGTTACGTCTGCCCAAACCAAGGATCGACCTGTTCAAAAAGAGTCTAGCCTACTCTGGTGCCTACTTATGGAACAGCCTTCCACACCACCTAAAAAGCCTACCTACACAATATTCTTTTAACAAAGCTCTTTTCAAACACTTCCTCAACACTGATTATCTACCCCCATAGAAACAGTATTTGCCTGTCAACATCTCATCCATAGGTCAACATTTCTTTTCCTCTTCCGCTCATTTTTGTGTGTGAATAATTTGTTTTATATCCATGTAATATCATTATTATATTCACTTTAAAATATGATTATATAATGTAATGTATGTGTGAATGTACCCACATAATACTGTACTTTAGAAATGTGAGTCGTGAGAATGTACCCGCATACCAAAAATACAGATTAATTGTAGACGGATTGACCGCATGAGTGAGTGTCGGTATACAGAATTTATTTATTTTTATTTATTGTTTTATTTATTTTATTATTACTTTTTTCCCCCATTTACTAGCTTGTTTGTTTCAAAAAAAAAAAAACCCTACTCATTTTTTTAATTATGCTTGCATACTGTAAATGAATGCTGTTATGGTAACTTTATAATGTTGCATGCCTTTAAATTAATGCTTAAAGCATCATGTGGGAATGAAAGGATATAGTATGCAAGATTAATGAGAGTGGAAGGGCAGAATGTTAGACGGGCCTGCGCGCCCAATTCTTTACCCTTCGAAAATAAAGTTCGTTCGTTCGTTCGTTCGTTCGTTCTATGCTCCATAAGGTGATCAGCTGCCGTGGTGGCTCTATGCTGCATAAGGTGATCAGCTGCCGTGGTGGCTCTATGCTCCATAAGATGATCAGCTTTCGTGGTGGCTCTATGCTCCATAAGGTGATCAGCTGCCGTGGTGGCTCTATGCTGCATAAGGTGATCAGCTGCCGTGGTGGCTCTATGCTCCATAATGTGATCAGCTTTCGTAATGGCTCTATGCTCCATAAGGTGATCAGCAGCCGTTATGGCTCTATGCTCCATAAGGTGATCAGCTGCCGTGGTGGCTTTATGCTCCATAATGTGATCAGCTTTCGTAATGGCTCTATGCTCCATAAGGTGATCAGCAGCCGTTATGGCTCTATGCTCCATAAGGTGATCAGCTGCCGTGGTGGCTTTATGCTCCATAAGGTGATCAGCTGCCGTGGTGGCTCTATGCTCCATAAGGTGATCAGCTGCCGTGGTGGCTCTATGCTCCATAAGATGATCAGCTACCGTGGTGGCTCTATGCTCCATAAGGTGATCAGCTGCCGTGGTGGCTCTATGCTCCATAAGGTGACCAGCTGCCGTGGTGGCTCTATGCTCCATAAGATGATCAGCTACCGTGGTGGCTCTATGCTCCATAAGGTGATCAGCTGCCGTGGTGGCTCTATGCTCCATAAGGTGATCAGCTGCTGTGGTAGCTCTATGCTCCATAAGGTGATCAGCTGCCGTGGTGGCTCTATGCTCCATAAGGTGACCAGCTGCCGTGGTGGCTCTATGCTCCATAAGATGATCAGCTACCGTGGTGTCTCTATGCTCCATAAGGTGATCAGCTGCCGTGGTGGCTCTATGCTCCATAAGGTGATCAGCTGCCGTGGTGGCTCTATGCTCCATAAGGTGATCAGCTTCCGTGGTGACTCAATGCTCCATAAGATGATCAGCTACAGTGGTGGCTCTATGCTCCATAAGATGATCAGCTGCTGTGGTAGCTCTATGCTCCATAAGGTGATCAGCTGCCGTTGTGGCTCTATGCTCCATAAGGTGATCAGCTGCCGTGGTGGCTCTATGCTCCATAAGGTGATCAGCTGCCGTGGTGGCTCTATGCTATATAAGCTGATCAGCTGCCGTGGTGGCTCTATGCTCCATAAGGTGATCAGCTGCCGTGGTGGCTCTATGCTCCATAAGGTGATCAGCTGCCGTGGTGGCTCTATGCTCCATAAGGTGATCAGCTGCCGTGGTGGCTCTATGCTCCATAAGGTGATCAGCTACCGTAGTGGCTCTATGCTCCAAAAGATGATCAGCTGCCGTGGTGGCTCTATGCTCCATAAGGTGATCAGCTGTTGCGATGGCTCTATGCTCCATAAGATGATCAGCTGTTGTGATGGCTCTATGCTCAATAAGATGATCAGCTGCCGTGGTGGCTCTATGCTCCATAAGGTGATCAGCTGCCGTGGTGGCTCTATGCTCCATAAGGTGATCAGTTGTCGCGATGGCTCTATGCTCCATAAGGTGATCAGCTGCCGTGGTGGCTCTATGCTCCATAAGGTGATCAGCTGCCGTGGTGGCTCTATGCTCCATAAGGTGATCAGCTGCCGTGGTGGCTCTATGCTCCATAAGGTGATCAGCTGCCGTGGTGGCTCTATGCTCCATAAGGTGATCAGCTGCCGTGGTGGCTCTATGCTCCATAAGGTGATCAGCTGCCGTGGTGGCTCTATTCTCCATAAGGTGATCAGCTGCCGTGGTGGCTCTATGCTCCATAAGGTGATCAGCTGCCGTGGTGGCTCTATGCTCCATAAGGTGATCAGCTTTCGTGGTGGCTCTATGCTCCATAAGGTGATCAGCTACCGTGGTGGCTCTATGCTCCATAAGGTGATCAGCTGCCATGGTGGCTCTATGCTCCATAAGTGATCAGCTGCCGTGGTAGCTCTATGCTCCATAAGGTGATCAGCTGCCGTGGTGGCTCTATGCTCCATAAGGTGATCAGCTGCCGTGGTGGCTCTATGCTCCATAAGGTGATCAGCTGCCGTGGTGGCTCTATGCTCCATAAGATGATCAGCTTTCGTGGTGGCTCTATGCTCCATAAGGTGATCAGCTGCCGTGGTGGCTCTATGCTGCATAAGGTGATCAGCTGCCGTGGTGGCTCTATGCTCCATAATGTGATCAGCTTTCGTAATGGCTCTATGCTCCATAAGGTGATCAGCAGCCGTTATGGCTCTATGCTCCATAAGGTGATCAGCTGCCGTGGTGGCTCTATGCTCCATAATGTGATCAGCTTTCGTAATGGCTCTATGCTCCATAAGGTGATCAGCAGCCGTTATGGCTCTATGCTCCATAAGGTGATCAGCTGCCGTGGTGGCTTTATGCTCCATAAGGTGATCAGCTGCCGTGGTGGCTCTATGCTCCATAAGGTGATCAGCTGCCGTGGTGGCTCTATGCTCCATAAGATGATCAGCTACCGTGGTGGCTCTATGCTCCATAAGGTGATCAGCTGCCGTGGTGGCTCTATGCTCCATAAGGTGACCAGCTGCCGTGGTGGCTCTATGCTCCATAAGATGATCAGCTACCGTGGTGGCTCTATGCTCCATAAGGTGATCAGCTGCCGTGGTGGCTCTATGCTCCATAAGGTGATCAGCTGCTGTGGTAGCTCTATGCTCCATAAGGTGATCAGCTGCCGTGGTGGCTCTATGCTCCATAAGGTGACCAGCTGCCGTGGTGGCTCTATGCTCCATAAGATGATCAGCTACCGTGGTGTCTCTATGCTCCATAAGGTGATCAGCTGCCGTGGTGGCTCTATGCTCCATAAGGTGATCAGCTGCCGTGGTGGCTCTATGCTCCATAAGGTGATCAGCTTCCGTGGTGACTCAATGCTCCATAAGATGATCAGCTACAGTGGTGGCTCTATGCTCCATAAGATGATCAGCTGCTGTGGTAGCTCTATGCTCCATAAGGTGATCAGCTGCCGTTGTGGCTCTATGCTCCATAAGGTGATCAGCTGCCGTGGTGGCTCTATGCTCCATAAGGTGATCAGCTGCCGTGGTGGCTCTATGCTATATAAGCTGATCAGCTGCCGTGGTGGCTCTATGCTCCATAAGGTGATCAGCTGCCGTGGTGGCTCTATGCTCCATAAGGTGATCAGCTGCCGTGGTGGCTCTATGCTCCATAAGGTGATCAGCTGCCGTGGTGGCTCTATGCTCCATAAGGTGATCAGCTACCGTAGTGGCTCTATGCTCCAAAAGATGATCAGCTGCCGTGGTGGCTCTATGCTCCATAAGGTGATCAGCTGTTGCGATGGCTCTATGCTCCATAAGATGATCAGCTGTTGTGATGGCTCTATGCTCAATAAGATGATCAGCTGCCGTGGTGGCTCTATGCTCCATAAGGTGATCAGCTGCCGTGGTGGCTCTATGCTCCATAAGGTGATCAGTTGTCGCGATGGCTCTATGCTCCATAAGGTGATCAGCTGCCGTGGTGGCTCTATGCTCCATAAGGTGATCAGCTGCCGTGGTGGCTCTATGCTCCATAAGGTGATCAGCTGCCGTGGTGGCTCTATGCTCCATAAGGTGATCAGCTGCCGTGGTGGCTCTATGCTCCATAAGGTGATCAGCTGCCGTGGTGGCTCTATGCTCCATAAGGTGATCAGCTGCCGTGGTGGCTCTATTCTCCATAAGGTGATCAGCTGCCGTGGTGGCTCTATGCTCCATAAGGTGATCAGCTGCCGTGGTGGCTCTATGCTCCATAAGGTGATCAGCTTTCGTGGTGGCTCTATGCTCCATAAGGTGATCAGCTACCGTGGTGGCTCTATGCTCCATAAGGTGATCAGCTGCCATGGTGGCTCTATGCTCCATAAGTGATCAGCTGCCGTGGTAGCTCTATGCTCCATAAGGTGATCAGCTGCCGTGGTGGCTCTATGCTCCATAAGGTGATCAGCTGCCGTGGTGGCTCTATGCTCCATAAGGTGATCAGCTGCCGTGGTGGCTCTATGCTCCATAAGGTGATCAGCTGCCGTGGTGGCTCTATGCTCCATAAGGTGATCAGCTGCCGTGGTGGCTCTATGCTCCATAAGGTGATCAGCTTTCGTGGTGGCTCTATGCTCCATAAGGTGATCAGCTGCCATGGTGGCTCTATGCTCCATAAGGTGATCAGCTGTCGTGGTGGCTCTATGCTCCATAAGGTGATCAGCTGTCGCGATGGCTCTATGCTACATAAGGAATGACAACGAAAATGAAAATAATGATGATTCTGCAGATGGTACAACAGTTCCTGGTCACACATTAACATAATAAATATCTAGGTGAAATCTATCGAGATAAGAGTAAATTGTTACCATTCTGTTTTTACGAGCTCAAATTTGAAGGAATCTGACATAAAATTCTATTCTCAGTATTATTACAATTTTCATTGTCGCTCTCTTGGGAGCACAGAGACACAGTAGCAGCACGTACCCTTATAGGAAGCTGACACTAAAGCATGAATGTGCTCCCGCGGTGATAGTTTTTGTAGTACATTATTGTGCATGATAAAGTTACAAGACCCATGTATAAACCTCGTATTACTCGTCTCTGACGACATGAACATATTCTTTCTTTGTCTCTTCGGAGATCCCGGCCTACGCGGACAACACAAAATTGTATCAGTTTTAAATTCGTCAACATTATCATCACCATGTACTCCGCTTTCTGGGACAAATATTCATTTAATTGCACAACATCCTTCCTCAATGCCAATTTCGACAAGTTTCAATATTATGAGAAAGACAACAATTTTACTGCGGACGTCTCTCTCTGGTGCTATACAACAATTCACGAGATACAACATTATAGTAAAGGCCGTAATTTTACACTCCCATTCCCATCCTTATTGATAAGCAACATTTGACAAATTACAACATTATAGTAAAGCCAATAGCATTACTCCAGACTTCCCTCCCTAGTATTATACGAGATTTGACATGTTACGATATTATATAGTAAAGTCAGCCATTTCACTCCAGAACTTCCATACATAGTGTTATACAGCATTTGAAAAGTAAAAAGATTCACGGTATCGACACGCTCCAGTCAACCCAGCTGTAAATGGATACCTGACTTTTCTCTTGAGTTAGGAAAGGAAAAGGCAGACAGGAAGGGTAACTTCACTCCCATACGGTAGTATCTGCTATGGGGCTCCCTTTTTACTATCCCACAGGCACACAGAGTGAGGTCTCTTACACTTCACTCCCATATGGTAGTATCTTCTATGGGACTACCATTTTACTATCCCACTAGCACACAGGTGAGGTCTCTAACACTTCACTCCCATATGGTAGTATCTTCTATGGGACTACCATTTTATTATCCCACTAGCACACAGAGTACGTTCCACAAATTTTCCTGTCAAGAAAGAACAAGCTGCTACTGAAGCAAATGACTTTATGTATTCAGACATTACCATACAACTTCCCCAGCGAGGTACTAAACACTGCCCGACGGTCGAGCAGCTTTATGGCAGCTTTATGGCAGGTTTATGGGAAATTGGGATGTGGGATAAAGAGAGAGAGAGGGATAGTACCTCCCAGAATCCTGTATTTATCTATTCATGTCTCTCTTGCAAACATCTTTCAAACTTCATCTGTGGTCGCCTTTTGTCTTTGTTTTATATTGGGGTTAGAGTGCCGGGGGGGGGGGGGGCGCACGGCGCAAGCCTGGTTTCAATATTAGTTTAATCCAGTTGAGAGACATGTAGCACTTTCATGCAACACATATAGGCTTTTTTATTATAGCAGTCACATTAATGATTGTTAGTTACCTCCCTTGGAGTGCTTGGCGGGTTACATATACAAACTCAGCGAGTATTGATTCCATACGCATTGGAGAAAAAGAAAGGAAGTTTGGGGGGGGGGGGGGGGGAGGAGGGGAACAAAAGTCCGTTCCCACATATACAACAAGCACGTAAAGACATTGACGTTTAACTAGCTTTCTGTATTCGCTACACAACCAGACATTGACATTGGGAACTCTTATCAATGATCCCCTACCATCGCATTGATATTTCCTTCATACTTAAACTGTAAGATGCATTTATGTGTTTTATCTAAGGGACGTAATTTTTATTACAAGGGGAGTAATATGTGCGGAAAAGTTAGTCATAACTTTAGAAAAATTAAAAGTTATTTTATATAACTTTGTTTCACACATTTTTGTAGCAAAGAAGTTAATGACTATATATATCAAATTCTGAAGAACTGGTTTCTGCCGTTTGTTGATATTATAGAAATGTACAGTTATATTTTGTATGGGATAAATAAATGCACGCAAGGCACAAAACACGTCAGTAAATATGTATAACACGAGTTTCTTCTAATGTGTATCCTTGTTCAACTAATGTTTCTGTATTTGTGGCCGGCACAAAGTGCTGCCTAAAGTAAAGTTGTTAGCAACCTTCTCAACCAAACATTATAACACGCGCTCACAAGAGGAGTTTTCATTGCATAGTGACTTGAATGGGCATTAAAATACGTAGAGTCCACCTCATATATAATAGTCTCTCAACCCATACATTTAGTCTCATTGTATGGCTCTGAAACATAGAGAACAACGAAGACGTTATAATAAGCAGTGGTTGAATCACATGTAACCGTACGTTTCCATTGATAAATCGTCTTTACTGCGTCGCGTTATAGACTAACCATAATTCCTAACGCCTTGTCCCTACACGTTATCATGGTCAAGTTTTGTGTAATGTTGTTCAAATAATATCAGTTCTATCAATTCTCTACAGCTTTAAAGAGAGAGTTAGTGACGAGTACAAACATCCTGGAAGCGGGTTAACAGCGTTGCTAAGCATTCGTTTCATTTAAAAAAAATAAAATTTGGCGAAGCATATCCCGTTCAACCTAGTCAGTTATATTAGGGCGCATGTCCAAATATAAAAGACCGTTAAGTCTGATGACGTTATACAGTAAAATAGAACCAGACCCAAACAATAGATGCAGACAAAAAAAATATAGAGACAACCTCTAAAATAGACACTGACCAAAAAATAGAGGTAAAATTAAAAAAAAACAGAGGCAGACTAAAATAGAGGCAAATATAAAGAAACAGGCAGATATAAAGAAACAGAGGCAGATATAAAGAAACAAAGGCAGATATAAAGAAACAGAGGCAGACACAAAAATAGAGACATAAAAAGAAACAGAGGCAGATATTAAGAAACAGACGCAGATATTAAGAAATAGAGGCAGATATTAAGAATAGAGGCAGGTATACAAATAGAGGCAGGTGTAAAGAAACAGAGGCAGATATAAAGAAACAGAAGCAGACAAAAAATAGAGACTGACCCATATAAACTAGAGACAGTCACAAAAAATAGAGGCAACCCCTAAAACAGAAACTGACCCAAAAAATAGAGACAAACTAAAAAAAACTGATACATCCAGAAAATAGATGCAGACAAAAAAAAAACAGAGGCATGCATAAAAAAGAGGCAGATATAAAAAATAGAGGCAGATATACAGAAACACAGGCAGACACACAAAAATAGAGACAGGCGCAAAAAACATTTGGAAGGAGCAAACTCTAAATATAGACTCGTACGTCTAAGGTGAGAACACTATAAATCGTCCGTGCTTCATCTTTGAACACCTTAAAGTAATAACAAACTCGAGTAATATTCCAATCTCTGTCTAATGTATTCAGAAAACTATGAACACGAAGTTACAATACTATACAGTCAGTGAAGTGCATACTTGAAATATATGTACAAATAGGTGAAGAAAACGTGATACGCGTATTAACAGTTCTGGCATAAGTCTGTAAGACAGAGAAATGATCAGTGAAGGCGAAATTCTAACCCTCATGATTTATATTTTTGATGAGGTAACACATATACCGTCTCTCACATGTTATATCCCAAGTGTTTTATGATCTCCAGCCTTTACCTTCTGTGATCAATCAGCTCTGGTGATCTGAAAACTGTTACACGTTCATGGCGCCTGATACAAGGTGTCCCCATCCCACAAATCTTCTCCTTTTCATCAAATACTACAGACCACAACTGCAAATAAATGTAGATTAAATGTAGAATAAACATAGATGTAGAGCAGAAAATGAAAATATTAAATATCATGTACAATGTCAGTTTATCCTTGAACTAAAAACGAAACCAGTCTTGTTAATCAACAAAATAATCAACGGTTATTGTCAAACTCGTCACATTTAGCAACATATGTAAATAACGTTTGAGCTTTGTCATTTTGTTTGTTTTATTATAATAATAATAATAGCCCCCTTCAGTCATAACTGACCATGGGAATGCGCCCCGTAGGTGACAGCCCTCGATGCTTTTTGCCCTCGTGTCACGAAATTGGACCGGTTAATTTTTCTTCCATTTTCTCTCTCTCTTCCCCATGCCCCCCCCCCCCCCTTTTTTACCTTTTTTTTCTATTATTTCTTATTTTCGCTGCACAGAACTCCGTACTAGAGTCTTTGTTTCCATTGGTCACACTTCACTTCGTATGTCCAGGCAAGGGTTTCGCCCATCCGTGAGAGATTAATTGAATCACTAAGCGTGTTAATACCACATTGGCTCCAGGTAGATGACAGCATAAAGTGTTTGCTTAAGAATGCATAATCACTTCAGATTCGACTGTTTGGAACAGGTAATTATAGATAAACGCAGTCATGGAAGATATTTGGAAGAGTGAGCAGGAAGTGTGATATAAGTCAATGTTGACAACATTTTACGGCCTAGGCGGAGTTCGTCCTCGAGACATGAAGCATAAAAAACCACACCATAGATCGTTCCGATTTCTTTGATGGGTTACTTTCTAGTATCATTATAACATACACGAAACTTGTAGATAGTGACTGTATTAATGACATCATCTCTTACATAAATACACAAAGCTGGAGGCCAGGGCGACAAGATCAATGGCAGATCTAATATGATCCCTAGTTTAAAAAAGACGCCATAATTATAAGATCGTCAGGACTTGTTATTATCTTTAGAGACGACTTGTGATTATGTTTAGAGACGACTTGTGATTAAGTTTAGAGACGATTCAGAGCAAAAGTAAAAGTCACAAGCGGCGAAAAGTCTTAAAATCAAAACGTCCAAACTGAAGGAGATGAAGAGAAATTGACAGAAGTTAAAAACAAGAATTAGCAAAACAAGAAAGGTGAAAGCTACAAGAAGAATTACGAGAAATACGAGATTTAAGAAAACGATAAGAGGACAGCAGTACCAAGACAGTCAACATAAATACGAATAATTACAATATTCACAATAATAAGAGATGGAAGAACATTGCGCCTAAATAATGTGCAAGAGCTAAGAGGAGTGGCGTCACAACGAACAACCTGGAAAGCACTGGTTTCTGCCTTATGCGCCGTTTTTGGTGCTTAAAGAATTTATTATTATTATTATTATTATCATAATGCGGCCATCGAGAAGAGCAATAGAAAATATAAAATGAAAAAGATAGTACATGCACAGCGTAATAAAAAACGCAAGAATAAAGGTGAGTCTAGCAGCAATAACGGGAAGAAAATAGGGATTCACGACAACCTATAGGTTATCTTTCTATTCTTCTGCCTTGGACATTTTTGGAAAGTCGCTGTGATCGTGTCCGTAAATTTTGTCATCATTTACTCACTTCTTGTTTCAATGTAATTTCCTGTCCACTTCTATCATGTCTTCACTTCTTGTTTCACTGGTATGTCCTTGTCACGGGATTGCCTCCCCTGGCTTTTCAGTAGTGGTCCACTAACGGTCACAACGCAAGCGTATCTAAAAGTAGGTCGTCCAAGGTACCTTTCTTCGCGCAAGATTACTCTTGGCAAAGATATAGATAGAAGATGAATGGCGTTTCTACCTTAGAGGAGCGTTCACAAGATATTCACAAAATAGTCAAGAACAAACGCTGCTTAAGGGCTGAACAAATTTGTTAACTTATTATCTGGTCTGTTGGCTTTTGTGAAGGGGTTATGCAATGGTTATGGCCCGTCAAGCCCCCAGTTGGAGTAATCCAACGTATGTCCTTTTATAAGTAATGGCTCTCTCTCTCTCTCTCTCTCTCTCTCTCTCTCTATCTATCTATCTATCTATCTATCTATATATATAGATATATAGAAAAACTGGCTCATACGTTTGCTTTCGTACATATAAACTGAATCAACTATTATTGTTTAGTTTAAAATAACATACAACAAATTTAATAGTCAATTAGTCTTTAACATGGGAAAATAAATATGGAAAATTGGGTGAAAATTGAAATTAAAGTTTCCTCACTGATGTTAAGAATGGGCTTTAGAATGTCTTTGATTTTGGCTGTAGCCTGTTACACAAAACCTAGCTCTAGATGAGTCCAGCAGCTGTGGTTTCCGTCACTTCTTATTTGTGATGAGTACACTTCTCTACTCAATTTATCCACTGTAGGCGGTTGATGGTAATACTCTTCTCTCACAGCAGTGGCATAGGAACTTCAGTACTTAAGCCTGATGACTTGTAACCACGAACTGTGACAAATAGAAAGAAACAAATGCCTTCTGCTGAGTACATTTGTTATCCGCACTCTAACAGGCCCTTTTTCATGCGCTCCACCCACCAATGTTAACCTCTCAGAAGAATTAAATTCCCGAGCACACAATGTAACTCAGGAAATATGATGAAAATTCATCAATATCCTTCTGGGAAATTGCGTCTGGAGTGCATGAATAATGATTTGAGTGAATTACACTTAAAAGGTACATAATTCTCACAAGATAATATGTTGCACTTTAGTCACATGTGATGTAATTATCACTCATTGCACGTCGCTACTTCCGTCGAGGTCTGGGTCGCTCTGCTGTCGGGTTTCCAGCACGACTAGTCAGAAACAATGACCAGCTCTTGCAGTAGTGGTTCATGCATATACTATTTTCGTATGGTGAGGTTGCCAGCCTTAAATATAACCACTTTGCAAGAAACCTGTAGAATTTACATTAGTAAATAAATTGTTTACACTAACCCCAAAATTTTGGGAATACACATTTCTCCTGGCACAGATTTAGAATGGACACACAGCTCTTTAGTTAGGTGCTGTTCGAATCACTTTGGTGTGGAAATATGAGTTAATTCCTCTGACGGCTGGTGTTCTGCAAATTCTTGGCCTGGGAAAACTGTTTGTATAATTCATCTTATGACTGGGTCTGGGAAATATGAGTTAACTCCTCTAACGGCTAGTGTTCTAAGAATCCTGCCTGGGAACTGTTGGTATAATTCTTCTTATGACTGGGTCTGGGAAATATGAATTAATTCCTCTTACGGCTGATGTTCTATGAATCCTACCTGGGAAAACTGTTGTTAAAATTTCTTTCTGACTCCTTGTGATAAAATTCCCAAGTTTCCAGTCTTGAATTATAATTGCAGGATTACTTGTAAATTCCAAAGTTGCCCTTTACTCGATCTGGTACTTAAAGTTGTGGAATGATAAGTCCTATCCTCTTTCCCCTGGCTTGTAGGAGGTGTTTAGTTGACGCTGCAATTCAGTCTGTCTGTTCTGTGTCTCATTTCTGCAGTATATCTCACACTCCTTAGTTTCAAATCCCAGCTGTGTTTCCGCTGAATTTTCCAATAAATTCATTATAGATTTTGGCGAACCAATCAAATCTATCTAGCACTGTTTGGGTGGGGAAGTTTATCATTATTCATCCTATGCGTATTTAACATATTAATTTTAATATCCACACGTGACCACTTACAACAATGATGTCAAATCGTTACATGGGACCCAAAGGTGCAACAATAGAGAAAGCAGACAGCAGCCTATAACTTGACTGCTTGCGTCAGGGTCAGCGAACCAGAGCTGACCAAGACACTACTCCACCTCCACGTGGTGGTCCTGGAAACAGGCTGCATCACTGCAGTCTGGCTGAGAGAGTAGGGATCGAAGAGGGAAGGCACACCTTTTCCCAAAGAATGCCGTGCTGAAGTCGGATGTGTCGGCCGAAAGGCGCAGATATCGCAGCTCCGGTGCAAACAGACACAATGCAACCAACGTCTTTTTCAGGACAAACGAGGAAGAAGAAGAAATCGTTACATAAGACTTCCGGCGCACCTCTGTCTATCACAATATTGTGACCATGTGTTTTCTGGCGTAATGACTTCCTCCCAGATATCTATCCCGACATATTATTTAATTATCCCCTTTATCTGCGTGCTTCTGCCAGACAGATGTCTGGTCAGACCGTGTTGTGTTCTTTCATACACGCACGTGTCAACATGATCAGCCGCTTTCCAATGGGGTCGAATGTTTGACGGACACGTTTCCACAATTGGTCGGTCGGATTCAAAGAGATAAGCGGGTGACCGGACTGACGACTGGGTATTTTTATGATTGTTGCAGAGTGAAGATAATTTGCTTATTTGAAATTGTCTGTCCATCCTGTATATTGCTTTATTTTCTGTCTATCCTATGTTTCTGAAAAAAAATGTTTCTCATGCACTTGCCTTTTCCATCTAAACTCAGGTGAAGTATCGGTCAACCAGCGTCTATGTCTGTTAGGATTTTCCAGACTTCGCTTTCTAGATATTTATGGCGTGTCTTCTTTCCTATTGTTAATACTTTTGAGCTTGGAACGACAGCACGTACAATCGTGACATTCAATATGCAAACTAATTTGCGGCGATACTTTTGCATATCGTGGGAACTTTAAAAATGTAGCGGGTAAATCGAAAATAATTCTTTCTTTCTTTAAGAAACTAGTTTTAGACTTCACTTGGTGATAGCATACTGAAGGAGAAAGACGAACTTCTTAGTCTTGTAAAGTGTCGTGGAATATTCTAATCCACATATATAAATTAAAAGGTAAATGTAAAGCCTAACAAATAAATTTAATAAAAGAAAAGAGAAATGGTAAAGAACAGTGCTGTCACAATGACTGTATGCAAAATCCCCCTGGGTTCTCCTTCGTCTGCAAATTGTAACGCTTTCACGTTGATAGTAAAAGCCTACTGTATTATTACCCGCTTTCTTCAATGAAACGTGTACTGTATTTCTTGGAAAAACCTTGAGATACGCAAGCTGATCAATGACCTAGATTTAATATTTCATTCATCCCATACACGGCGTAACTAAAAGACAGATAAAGCAGGAGAGAGAGAGAGAGGGACGAATGAAGGCAGGAAGCATGCAACACTACACGCGTCGCGCGATTAATAGTAACGCAAATCCCACGTGTAAGGCCACTAGCAATAACCTTTTTTTTTCATATAGTCAGTGAAAAAGAAACACTACTACTACAAGAATCAGGTTTAAAAATATGAAAAATGCTTATGAGGAAATATGAAATTCTACTGATTTACATCTAAGCTCCTGACATTAGTATGACATAACAGTGGAAAAGGCCGGACAGGTGGCGGTTCTAAACAACGAAAAGGAATAAAGAACAAATATACGACTATCTTTGGAAAACACATATTTTGAACGCAGCCACTTAGCTCTTTTAAATTTGTATATTTGGGTTCCTTAGGGTTTGCTGACAAAGAATATGTAAAACGTTACGCAAATAGTCTAGGAATTACCAAGTTATGGCAAAAATAAAATAGTGGGGGTGCCTGACAGCATGAAATCATTTCTGCTCATAAAATTTTTTTTATAACGTGTTTGAAAAAACATTACGTTACGGAAATAGCCTACCATGTTAACTCCTATTTGATTGGAGCGCAACAAATGTAAGACTAAACACGATTGGTCGGGCTATAAATACTATCTTGTGTTGTCAGGGGAAACGTGAAAAGGAGTATTTTTTTGAAAAGATGTGTAGACATGGTTTGATTGGGTAGAGCTGCGAATATACTAAATTCAGAGCGTCTGTTCCTTGCCACATCTTGTAATAAACCTACTAAGAAGCAGTGCGTTGAGCACCAGTGTATATTTTTTATAAAATAAAGCCTGGGACATCGGCAGATCGGAGTTGTGCTATATTCATTGCCAGTCAACGAAACTGTTTATTATTTCCATGAATTGTGGTAAGCTTGAAATATTCAATATCTTTTAATGAAAATTGAATGTAAATTGATAATTTATGTCTGTATATATGTGTAGTTCAGTAGCGAACATGATGTAAAGCCTATAGTGCTCCAGCCTGAACAGAAGGTGTCGGAGGAAAGTAAAACTGCATGGAATGGCCAAACAGTACACTGACACCTAGATTATTGACTAGAAAGAAATAATGCTGGAATTGCAGAGGCGTAGTAACCATTAGGGAGGGAAATACTGGTATAAAGTATTTCAGATGAAGCTGACAGTTGGCCTAACGCTCTGAACTCAATGTTTGTGATGTATTGTGCTCAGTGTAGAAATAGAGTATAAATTAGTTCTGACGTAGAAGGTACAACCTTCTTGTTTCAGGGACCGTGGTCTTAAAGTTATTGAGCAGCACCTGGTCAGAGCTTTGCTGAAGCCAGAGGTGGACAGCATACTCCTTGGTCCATATAGCAACCAGTGGGGTGGCTCCAGAACTCATTAAAGTAATCGAGCAGAGGAGTCTTTTACTGCAGTCATCACGAAAGATAAGAGAGTGTGGCCATGGAGCTCAACATTATGTACCCCATCTTAAAATGACATTGTAAAATCAAATTAAGAGGGGAATTTAATTGTTTTAATACCAGGAACTGAGAACATCTCCAATACTAGTTCCAATAGAAACAAACTATTGAAGTCATGATGACAAATACCAACAGAGCTTGAACAAAACAAAACCAGTATTACCTCATATTACTACTACACAACTGACACACATAGGATACTATTAATAATATATGTCACTACAAGATTCATATTAATAAATTCTGTACATATAACTTGTAATTAAAATTGATTGTGATTCCTGGTTCCCTTTGTATTTGAATCAGGACACATATACATTCATGACAGCACTGAATACATATTGTTATTTGAAAAGTTATCAGTGACTCCTTTAAGATATCCTCTTAGAGTGTTTTATGTATGTGAGTGTCACAGTGTTGTCAAGTGTGGTGGAATAAATTAAATTGTTTATCTGTCTGTTGTTGTTATGACTTACACTTCATCATACACATACCCTAGACATATAACGTAGTCATCACACTATTCCAGAATAATTCTGACTGAGGTATACATATGTGGCAGCAAGTAAGGTTATCTATAATACACTACTCTTATTAGATATAGATACCTTCACAGCTGATCTCAGTCAGTACACTAAGTCCCCTATAAATATTTATAACATCCCACTTCACCACATATATTGGGGGCTCGTCCGGGATTTTGAATCTTTCCCTATTAAAAATATTGGGGGTAATTCACTTCAGGGAATAATAAGAATTAAAAGGTATCCTTGGGTGAAAATAAATAAGGTTGAGCTCACAGTGCCTGTATTGTCCTGAGTTAATTAGTCATAGATAAAATTGTTTAGTTAAATATTTTAGACATTTATCTGTTAGACAATGGCCGACCTGGCAAAATTTCGATCTGCTGCTGTACAGACTGCGAAAGAGTTAGGAATGGACGGGCAAATTATGATTTCTTATGTCACTGCTGAATGTGACAAATATATTGAACGGGAAGAAAGAAGATTAGAAAAAGAGGCTGAAAGAAAATTAGAATCTGAAAGATTGGCCGAAGATAAGAGAATAGAAGCTGAAAAAGAGATTAAGAGGTTGCAGATTGAGGCTGAGGCTAAGAGGTTGCAGATTGAGGCTGAGGCTAAGAAATTGGAAGCAGAAAGAGAAGACAAAAGATTAGCTGCAGAAAGGGAAGACAAGCGATTAGCTGCAGAGAGGGAAGCAGAAAAGGAGGAGAAGAGATTACAAAGGGAACATGAGTTACGACTAAGGGAGTTTGAGTTTCAAGGCCATGCTCCTGAAAATGGTGCCAGTCCCTTTGCCTCTGATGCCACTGCTAGCCAGGGAGCCTCAACCTCAGCTATGAATTTTCATTTAGATCATTTTGTTGAGAAAGACGATGATATAGAGAGCTATCTAAATAGGTATGAACTATTAGCTACCACGTATGGGTTAGAGAGAGAAAGGTGGAGCTTAAAGTTATCTCAAGGACTTCGTGGGGCAGCTTATGAAGTTTTTGCAAAAATGAGCAGAAGTGATCAGGAAAATTATGACATGCTAAAGCAGGCTCTTTTGTTAAGATATGAAAAGAATGCAGAATTTTATAGGAAAAAATTTAGGAATGCTAAACTACTGTCAGGTGAAACCTATCACCAGTTCTCTGCACGAATAGAGACATACTTGGAGAAATGGACTTCTCTGGGGAAAACCCAAGATCTTAAGGAAATGGTCCTTATAGAGCAATTAAGAGAGTCCATGGCTCCAGACCTGAGAAAGTTTCTCATGGAACAAGGTGCAGAGAGGCTGGGTGAGTTGCTAAATGTTGCTGAAAGGTATCAAGCAGCTCAAGCAGAGGTAACAGGTAATAAAAAGAAACAGGTGGATAACTTTAGGGCACCACAGAACTTTAATAAATTTGATCCTAGGGATCAAAACAAAGGTAAGCACCAGTTTGATAGGCCACGGTATGAAAATAAAAATAAAACCCCACAATTCGATGAAAGGAAATATGATGAAAGAAAATCTTTCAACCAAGGAAAAAGGTGGTGTAAAAAATTGTAAGATGAACAATCATGACACTGACCATTGTAGAAGGAAACCTCCTCATTGTGCTGCTATGACATCGGGGAAAAAGGAAAAGAAGGTCAAACCTGAAGAACTACAGGAACCATACCACCCCCCAGTGTGTGAAGATGTCATCTGTAATGGTGTCACTATAAGGTGTTTATATGATACCGGTTTAGATTACGATTCCGTTGTGAGTTCTCACCTGGTGCAGGCCGATCAATACACCACAGAAACAGTGGAGATTCAAACTGCAACCAAGGATGTAGCTACCATGACACTTCCCGTCGCCCGAATAAAAGTGAAAACGCGATATGTGGAAGGAATCATAAAAGCAGCAGTGATAAATGAGCCAATCTACCCCCTGATATTGGGGTGTAGATATGTCTTCTTGGGGAACCCCAAGAGACCTGTGATATTGGCAACAGTGCAGACCAGATCACAGTCAAAAAAGGAGGAGGATAATCCAATAAATACTCATCCAGATGAGATGAGGAAGGCACAGGCGGAGGACAAAACACTCAAGCCATGTTTCAAGAAGTTGCCCAAATCTCATACACCTCCAGGCAAGGGAGAGTTTTATATGAAGAACAAGCTGATATATAGGAAGGCTGGATCTGAATCCAATGGTCACGGACAGCTGGTCCTTCCCACTTCATATAGGACTAAAGTGTTGGAACTAGGGCATGCGATTCCCTTCAGTGGTCATATGGGAATCAGCGCAACAGGACAGCGAATAGCTTGTCACTATTTCTGGCCAGGAATAACTGAAGATATCAAACGATATGTAAAATCCTGTCCAGAGTGCCAACGAGTAGCACCTAAACATTGGACTGCACCAGCAACTCTGGGGGAAATGCCCATAGTGGGAACACCCTTTGAGAGAGTTGCCGTGGATCTTGTGGGACCTCTCACCCGAACCAAGAGAAGGAACAGCTACATTCTGACTCTGGTGGACACTTGTTCTATGTGGGGAGAGGCAGTAGCCCTGTCATCGATTGATTCTAAACATGTGGCAGAGGCATTGCTCACAATTTTCACAAGGTTAGGCTTTCCCAATCAAATCTTGACTGATAATGGCTCTCAGTTCAAGGGGAAACTAACTGAAGAAGTTTTCAGGATCTTCCAGGCCAAACACTTCCATTGTAGTGTGTACCATCCCCAAGGGAACGGCCAAGTGGAAAGATTTAACGGCACGTTGATGTCGATCCTGAGAAAGTTGGCACACGAAAAACCAGATACATGGGACCAGTACCTGCACGCCGCCCTCTTTGCTTATCGGGAGGTACCCCATAGTTCAACCGGTATGGCCCCGGCAACATTATTGTTTGGAAGGCCAATAAAAGGTCCACTCGAAGCTTTGTTAAGAACGTGGACTGATGAAAAGGCAGAGGAAAACATTACATCTTCATACCAATATGTGAATGAGCTGACCACTCGTTTAAAAACTGGCTGGAAACTTGCCAATGAAAATTTGAAACAAGCCAGGAAGAAACATGCTGCCTATTATAACAGGAAGGCGAAAGACAGAGATTTGGCTGTGGGAGAGAAGGTACTGCTTCTTCTCCCCGGGAGTCAGAATAAGTTACAGATTGGATGGCAAGGTCCATATACAGTTTTAGAGAAGGTGTCTAGAACAAATTATAAGATAGATAAGAAGGGGAAAGAAAAAATCTATCATGTGAATCTCCTGAAGAAATATTTGGAAAGAGAACATCAGGAAGAGACACACTTGTTGACCTTGTCCATCGCCATGGAGATGAAAAAGGAACCACTTTCATCATTTGAATATCCATTACACCCCTGTGAGACAGCAGCACAGGTGAAAATCAGTACACATTTAACGAAAACTCAGAAAGAGAGAGTGCAACAGGTTCTAAATAATCATGCAGAGGTGTTAACAGACCGACCAGGGCATACAAACCTATTGGAATATGATATGAAACTGATAGACCCCACACTTGTCTGTATGAAACCATATTCGATTCCGTTTGCTAAGGAGAAAGCTTTGAAGGAAGAGATAGACTATCTGTTGAAGGAAGGAATTATTTCACACAGTGAATCCTCATATAGTTCCGGTGTTGTACTCTTAAGGAAGCCCTCTGGAGAACATAGACTCTGTATAGATTACAGGAGACTGAATGCTATTACAGAGGGACAGGTGGATCCATTGCCGGATACAAATCAGTTGTTTGCCAGGCTAAATAAAGCTAAATATTTCTCAAAAGTGGATCTGAGTAAAGGATACTATCAGATTCCAGTAAAGCCTGAGGTTAGACCATACCTAGCTTTTAGTACCTCAGAAGGACACTATGAGTTTAATAGATTGCCATTTGGATTGAAGAATGCGCCTAGTGTCTTCTCTAGAATGATGAGAAAATTATTGGACCCTCTGAATAATCCATATATAACAAATTTCATGGATGATATCCTTATAGCAACAGAAACATTTGAGGAACACATTGACTCTCTGAATATGCTGTTTAATCGACTTAGGGAAGCAAATTTAACAGCCCGACCAACCAAATGTTGCGTTGGATGTAAAGAATTGGAATTTTTGGGACACACAGTTTATCAGGGAAACATGACCCCTGACCCAAAGAATTTAGAGAAACTAAAGAAAGCCCCGAGACCACAAACCAAGAAGGACGTGAGATCCTTTGTCTCATTATGTGGTTTCTACCAGAAGTATATCAAAAACTTTAATTCCATATGTGCACCGTTAACTGATTTGACACGTAAAGGACATCCAGATCGCATTACATGGACACCACAATGTGAAATGGCTTACCAAGAATTGAAGGAAAAGCTCACAAGTAAACCTATTTTGAAATTACCTGACTTAAGTCAAGAATTCATAGTAAGGACGGATGCCAGTAATATTGGGTTAGGTGCAACTCTACTACAGAAATCAGATGCATTGGATGGGGAATTAAGCCCAGTGGCATATGCTAGCAGAAAGTTGAATAAAGCTGAAATCAACTACTCAACTAGCGAAAAAGAATGTCTTGCAGTAATATGGGCAATAAAGAAATTCAATATTTATCTGTATGGGAAGGCATTTAAGTTGCAAACGGATCACAAACCTTTATCGTTTCTAGCACAGGCTAGGCATGAGAACTCTAGGTTACTCCGATGGTCCTTACTTTTGGCTCCATATAATTTTAGCATTGAGTATATATCTGGAAAAACAAATTTGGGAGCGGATTTTTTAAGCCGCCATCCGTGTGATGAGAATCACCGTAAACCCCAGAAATAATAATAAATTTCTCTATGTGTATATAGAATAAAGGACTGACATATAATGTCTGTTTTAAGAGGGGAGGTGTCGTGGAATATTCTAATCCACATATATAAATTAAAAGGTAAATGTAAAGCCTAACAAATAAATTTAATAAAAGAAAAGAGAAATGGTAAAGAACAGTGCTGTCACAATGACTGTATGCAAAATCCCCCTGGGTTCTCCTTCGTCTGCAAATTGTAACGCTTTCACGTTGATAGTAAAAGCCTACTGTATTATTACCCGCTTTCTTCAATGAAACGTGTACTGTATTTCTTGGAAAAACCTTGAGATACGCAAGCTGATCAATGACCTAGATTTAATATTTCATTCATCCCATACACGGCGTAACTAAAAGACAGATAAAGCAGGAGAGAGAGAGGGACGAATGAAGGCAGGAAGCATGCAACACTACACGCGTCGCGCGATTAATAGTAACGCAAATCCCACGTGTAAGGCCACTAGCAATAACTTTTTTTCATATAGTCAGTGAAAAAGAAACACTACTACTACAAGAATCAGGTTTAAAAATATGAAAAATGCTTATGAGGAAATATGAAATTCTACTGATTTACATCTAAGCTCCTGACATTAGTATGACATAACAGTGGAAAAGGCCGGACAGGTGGCGGTTCTAAACAACGAAAAGGAATAAAGAACAAATATACGACTATCTTTGGAAAACACATATTTTGAACGCAGCCACTTAGCTCTTTTAAATTTGTATATTTGGGTTCCTTAGGGTTTGCTGACAAAGAATATGTAAAACGTTACGCAAATAGTCTAGGAATTACCAAGTTATGGCAAAAATAAAATAGTGGGGGTGCCTGACAGCATGAAATCATTTCTGCTCATAAAATTTTTTTATAACGTGTTTGAAAAAACATTACGTTACGGAAATAGCCTACCATGTTAACTCCTATTTGATTGGAGCGCAACAAATGTAAGACTAAACACGATTGGTCGGGCTATAAATACTATCTTGTGTTGTCAGGGGAAACGTGAAAAGGAGTATTTTTTTGAAAAGATGTGTAGACATGGTTTGATTGGGTAGAGCTGCGAATATACTAAATTCAGAGCGTCTGTTCCTTGCCACATCTTGTAATAAACCTACTAAGAAGCAGTGCGTTGAGCACCAGTGTATATTTTTTATAAAATAAAGCCTGGGACATCGGCAGATCGGAGTTGTGCTATATTCATTGCCAGTCAACGAAACTGTTTATTATTTCCATGAATTGTGGTAAGCTTGAAATATTCAATATCTTTTAATGAAAATTGAATGTAAATTGATAATTTATGTCTGTATATATGTGTAGTTCAGTAGCGAACATGATGTAAAGCCTATAGTGCTCCAGCCTGAACAGAAGGTGTCGGAGGAAAGTAAAACTGCATGGAATGGCCAAACAGTACACTGACACCTAGATTATTGACTAGAAAGAAATAATGCTGGAATTGCAGAGGCGTAGTAACCATTAGGGAGGGAAATACTGGTATAAAGTATTTCAGATGAAGCTGACAGTTGGCCTAACGCTCTGAACTCAATGTTTGTGATGTATTGTGCTCAGTGTAGAAATAGAGTATAAATTAGTTCTGACGTAGAAGGTACAACCTTCTTGTTTCAGGGACCGTGGTCTTAAAGTTATTGAGCAGCACCTGGTCAGAGCTTTGCTGAAGCCAGAGGTGGACAGCATACTCCTTGGTCCATATAGCAACCAGTGGGGTGGCTCCAGAACTCATTAAAGTAATCGAGCAGAGGAGTCTTTTACTGCAGTCATCACGAAAGATAAGAGAGTGTGGCCATGGAGCTCAACATTATGTACCCCATCTTAAAATGACATTGTAAAATCAAATTAAGAGGGGAATTTAATTGTTTTAATACCAGGAACTGAGAACATCTCCAATACTAGTTCCAATAGAAACAAACTATTGAAGTCATGATGACAAATACCAACAGAGCTTGAACAAAACAAAACCAGTATTACCTCATATTACTACTACACAACTGACACACATAGGATACTATTAATAATATATGTCACTACAAGATTCATATTAATAAATTCTGTACATATAACTTGTAATTAAAATTGATTGTGATTCCTGGTTCCCTTTGTATTTGAATCAGGACACATATACATTCATGACAGCACTGAATACATATTGTTATTTGAAAAGTTATCAGTGACTCCTTTAAGATATCCTCTTAGAGTGTTTTATGTATGTGAGTGTCACAGTGTTGTCAAGTGTGGTGGAATAAATTAAATTGTTTATCTGTCTGTTGTTGTTATGACTTACACTTCATCATACACATACCCTAGACATATAACGTAGTCATCACACTATTCCAGAATAATTCTGACTGAGGTATACATATGTGGCAGCAAGTAAGGTTATCTATAATACACTACTCTTATTAGATATAGATACCTTCACAGCTGATCTCAGTCAGTACACTAAGTCCCCTATAAATATTTATAACATCCCACTTCACCACATAAAGTAAAACTGTGCATAGGGAGACTTGAATTAAACAAACAAAGTGCCGTCTAGTTTAACTTAAAAAAAAAGAAAAGAAAAAAAGAAAGGTAAAGGATCCCGTTACACTCCCATTGAGACATATTGGGAATACAGTGTTAGGCCCATATTTTCTTGACCATCTGCACATTAGGGGTGATGTGGTCAGCATCACGCCGGCCGCCTTAACCTTCCCAGTGTTGTTCTGGTACCCAATTCATGAGGGGTGGTTGACCCCGGAGCCGTTTGCGGTCTAAAATATTCCCACCTCAACTGGGGATCGAACCATGGACCACCGAGCTAGGAAGCCAGTGCACTAACGACTGCGCTACCACCGCTAGTTTAACTTACAGACTATAAATTCCGGTGCGGGTATGTACTCGCTTTTTCAGTATATAGGAAATTAGCTCAAATATATAAATATGAAATATATATTACTATCATGGTGAAAGTCTAAGTGTATTATATAAATGGGTTTCCTTTACCATGTATGTATCATAAATGCTTACAAAAATTCATTTATTTTCACTGCTTGTATTTTAAAGCGATGTTATGTTACAAAGTTTGTATCATTCATAATTTCAATGATCGTTTTACTTTTCAATGTTTGTAACATTAATGTATGAGCATATTATTATAAATACCGGAAGGAATGAACGGCGGAAAGCAAAGAAGGGTTGTCTAGCGGACCCTCATGTGACCTTGTCTGACCAGGGAGGGAGCAAAACAGCGGTCTTGTTATTGTGTATGTACACGGACTGGCCAGCTAATTCATTCACAGCAGACAGGAATGTTTCAGAATGGACTGAACTATTTTAGGAACGAGACGCATGCATGGATACCAACATGCTTACGCTGGACACTGTTTAAATTTTTTCTGTAATAATCTGTGTTTTGAAGCAGAAGAGTAGTTACACTTGTATTTTGTTTTGTCTAACAGATTTATGCAGTGCAAGTATTGTCTCTTATTGCTGAAAAGAGGTTACCTAGCCTTTCCAGTGGCCATATAGTCTTCGTCCACCAGTCACAATAATTCCCTTCAATTATTTCTAAGACTCTCAACACCAGACATCACCATTACCAACCATTACCCTCACCATACTCCACCCATTATAACCCTCCATCCCACCTTTGGAAGCAAATTCGTTATTAATTAAATTTTCATGCGACAATGCTAATAATACCACAGTTCAGCTGGCGGAACGTAAATACGTCTGAGGAGTGGTAAACCAGATAAAGACAGTCCTATAGCAAATACTTCTGTAGCAAATACTGTCATAGGGGAGTGGCGTGTTAGAGACTTTCCTTTTGCTATGCCCAGCATAAAGCAAAATGGAGAAAAGGCATGATTTATGCCAAATAACAGCGATGACTGAGAAAAATGAAGAAAAAGAAAGGATACTGCAGGAGGGCTTAAGGTGTGAGAGATCACACAAAAGAGAATCTTCAGACGTTTTGTCACAGTCTGTCCACGTCTATCATCTCATCTTTTGTTTCACTGCAATGTCCTGTCCACACGATAAGGGATGGGGACAAGGCGTTATGATTTATGGAAACGAATGATTACATGTGATTCAACCACTGCGGATTATAACGTCTTCGTTGTTCTTTATGTTTCAGAGCCATACAATGAGACTAAACGTGTGGGTTGGGAGACTATTATGTATGAGGTGGACTCGATATTGTTAATGCCCATTCAAGTCACTATCCAATGAAAGTTCCTCTTGTCACCTCATGTTATAGTGTGTGGTGGAGAAAGTTGGTAGGGACTTATGGTCATTTTCGGGCTCACGAGGGGACTTGTCAAACTCATCGTCTAGACTTTACTTTAGGCAGCACTTTGTGCCGGTCAAAAATACAATATTGTTCTTGTTTAAAGTTTCTGCATTTAGAGAAACTCGTATTATACATATTTAGTGACGTGTATTGAGCCTAGCGTGCATTTATTTATCATATATAAAATGTAACTGCATATATCTATAATTGCAACAAACGGCAGAAATATTTTTTTCGGAATTTGAAATATATTTTAAATCTCTTCTTTGCTACAAAAGTGTTTTAAACAAAATTATATAAAGTAACTGTTTAATTTTTTTAAAGTTATGATTAGCTTTCCGGCACATATTATTCCCCTTCTATTAAAAATTACGTCCCTTAGATAGAACGCATAAATGTATCAACGTTTTAGTATGAGGGAAATAACAATGCGATGGTAGTGGAACATTGATAAGAGCTCCCAATGTCAATGTCTGGTTGTGTATCAAATACAGAAAGTTAGTTAAAAGTCAATGTCTTTACATGCGTGTTGTATATGTGGGAACTGACTTTTGTCTCCCCCCCCCCCCCCCCCCCCCCCCCCCCCACTTGCTTTCTTTTTCTCTAGTGCGTATGGAATCAATACTTGCCGAGTTTGTTTATGTAACCCGCCAAGCTCTCCAAGGGAGGTAACTAAAAATCATTAATGTGACTGCAATAATAAAAAATCCTATATGTGGTGCACGAAAGTGCTAAATGTCTTTCAACTGGATTAAACTTAATATTGAACCCAAGCTTGCGCCGTGTACCCCCCCCCCCCCCCCTTTCTCTTCCCCCCCCCCCCCCAACCCTAATATAATTTTTTAAAAGGCAACCACAGATGAAGTTTGAGACATGAATAGATAAATAAAGGATTCTGGGAGGACGGAGATGCTGATCGCAGCAAGTCGAGATGCTCCCTACCTTTATGCGAAAAGAGGCTCTTAATCGGACACTGGGGAAGTACGGGCAGCGTTGTCGTAGCTGGTTAGTCCTTTTTAGGTCAAGTTCTTGTCAGGGCTTCAGGCTAGCAGATGGAAAATCTTAGTCCTTTTCAGGAATTGGTATCTATCAACGCTGACCTAGCTAGCTGTCCTTTTCAGGGCTCTTTCATGCTAGCTGATAGATGCTAGTAGTCCTTTTCAGGACTTAGAATTTATCAACACATCGCTTCAGTTAACAGTGTTCACTTTTTTTTGAATGACAAATGCGCTCTGATTTAACCAAATAGGTTGACAGGAACGCACCTCGCCACAAAAAGGCAAAAACCAAACCAAACAAGACGGAGACGCTGACCACAGCAAGTCGAGATGCGCCCTACGATTATGCGACAAGACGCTCTTACAACACCCTGTGGAAATAGCCATTTTAGAGATGCCCCTTAAACGAAAGAACCATAAGAAGAAAACCAAGAAGATAAACCAAAAGGAAACATGGTAATATTTCAACAAAAGAGCTAAGGATAGAAAAATTGCTGTTGGAGAGAAGGTGCTTCTTCTTTTACCCAGCAGTAATTACAAACTGCAAATCGGATGGCAGGGCCCATTTACTGTTCTAGAGAAACTATCTAGAACCAACTACAAAATAGACATGAAAGGGAAGAAGAAGGTCTATCACATTAACCTACTCAAGAAGTATTATGATAGAGCTGCATCTGAAAGTACCCACCTTATGACCCTGGTCGTTGCCACCGAAATGAAGAGCGAACCTCTCACCTCATACGAGTATCCTTTAAGACCCACTGAAACATTCGAGCAGGTGAAAGTAACTACTCATCTGATGAAAGGGCAGAGGGAGCCAGTTCTCCAAGTACTAGAAACACATGCAGACGTGATAACGGACAAACCGGGGCGCACTAACCTACTGGAATATGACATGAAAATATTAGACACAATGCCGATCTGCATAACTAGCAAACAGAGTGAGGTCTCTAACATTTCACTCCCATACGGTAGTATCTGCTATATGACTACCTCTTTACTATCCCACAGCACACAGAGTGAGGTCTCTAACACTTCCCTACCATACGGTTGTATCTGCTATTGGACTATCTTTTTACTATCTGTAGTGAATTTCTAAATACAATATCTAAATTTGTATATAACAATATCGAGCATAAAGGGAAAGATAAGAAAGTACAAAAGAATTTTCTACCAGAACTGTTGTTATCGCCTACGCCTTCAGATTATTATTTGCTAACGAATAGCCGAACAAAACGGTACCCAATTTTTCAAATTCGCCCTTGACATAATCACTTTTCCTAGTTCTAAGAAAATATTTGCCTAAACATGCATTGTGGAACGAAGAGGGGAAAGGATAGATGAAATGCTAATTCGTTTCGCATTGATTTTAAACTAAAAGCCAATACCAGCAAATTGGCAAGCCTTGCCTTAGGGGTTTCCCCAAAATACGAGGAAAAAGTTAGAACATGTAGACAACTCGTGTCACAAAAACAACCTTAGCTCTTATTTCAAAGGACGTAAATAGAGAAGACAGCACATGGAAAAGAATTGAACGGGTGGTAGACTAAAAATAAAAAACACTAACATAGAAAAAACAACTGTGTACTTCTGAACCAAGCCAACTAGTCCCATATAAATTGTATATTCGTGTACCTTAGGACTTGCTGACAAAGAATATGGTAGTAGTTACGCAAATAGTACATTAATTAACTAATTATAGCCATAATACTATAGTGGAGTCGACCAGACTGTCAGGTAAGATCATGCCTGCTTATATTTTTTTATGGCATGTTTTGAAAAAAACGACTTTGGGTAAATGAGGTTAAAAGGTACAGGATATTTGATTGGTTGGATTTTAAAGGAAGGCGAAGTATGATTGGTTGACCTAAAACTAAAAATATATTTGCCTTGGAAACATATTGGGAGTTGTTATTTGAAACGATAGATTCAAAAATAAATGTAAACATGGTCCTATTGGACAAAGCAGTAGAGATTGGTACGAAACGGGGACTGTTCACTGCCATTTCAAGAAAATTTTGTGTAAAGCAAGATCGATGAGAGCAAGCGGAGAATTTTCTAACATAGGAAAAGCCTGGACATAGGGGCAGATCTAAAATGTGCCATATTCTATTGCCTAGTCATCGTTTTACTTGTGTTATTTCCTTGCATCTGTGGTAAGATTGATTTTCTTAACATTTTATTTAAAATAAAATTTGAATGTGAGATACTAACATACGATTATAAGTAAGTGAGTCTATGGCAGACTCAAAACAGAGTCTAGAGATTGATCCAGCATATGAAAGACTATCAGAGAGGTGTAGACCAACTAAGTTATATATGATTATCATCAGGAGCATAATACCTATCCTATTGTATGGACAACAGATTATTGCTGGAATTGCAGAGGCGTTGTAACTATTAGGGGAGAGGAATACTGGTATACCTGGTCACATCAAAAGAAACTGGTGAAAGGGATTGTCGTAAAGAGCTGATCTTACATGTTTGTTTGTAATGTGCCTGTACTGGTTGTTGAGTATTATTGTAGGCTGTTGATTACGAAGGAGGCATATCCTTCTGATTTCAGAGGTTTTTGGTGGCTGTCAATAACTGGTGCCAGACTACAGTGGGCCGACATATTCATGCCACAGTCTTGCCTTTTTCGGAGACAACTGTAAACCACCATCATTCATGAAGAAGTGGGAGCTAAAGGTTGTCGTTCAGCGAAGTGCAGGAAGATTCCTACATCATATTACAAAGATAGGTGCATGTTCGGCACCTGATCGCTCAACTAACATTATATTAAAAATAAGAGACGGGAAATAGTGATATAAACATTCCATCAGTGTCCACAGAAACTTACAAACAATATGCAGAGATGATGATAATAAACAATCAACCAGTGTATACTAGAAGTCACCTCAGTTAGACAATACAACTACACCCTTATATAATAATAATATGTGTATTATGGTCAGAAGATCCATTGTATAAATTGATTGATGTAAATAATTTCGATGATTTCACTTTTGATTGTCAGTCCTGATTCCAAATAAATTAGATTCAGGACAATAAATTGGAAAAACATTAACTTTATCAAACTTTCAACCACTGACTTACTAAAGATAGTCTTTTAAAGTGTAGTTCGTATGTGATTGTCGTGGTACTGTTGTGTTGTATTAGATACTAAAATAATTCGTGTAATGGTTTATATGTTTAGTTGGTTACTGCAACCTTACACTAACATTTCATAACCCTAGACACCAAACGTAGTCATCTTACAGTCTATCTAGAATAAGTCTGAATGAGATCATAGTGCTGGTAGTAGAAAGGTGCCCTGGAAATTTACTCTAATATTTATTATATTCAGGGACCTTCACAGCTGACCTCATTCAGTACACTAAGATTTCTTAACAACAAACTGTATTAACATCAAATCCATCACACTATCCCACTGGCACACAGAATATAGTGAGGTCTCTAGCACTTCACTCCCATACGGTAGTATATGCTATGGGACTTCCATTTTACTATCCCACTAGCACACTGAGTATAGTGAGGTCTCTAGCATTTCACTCCCATATGGTAGTATCTTCTATGGAACTACAATGTTACTATACCACCAGCACACAGAGTATAGTGAGGTTTCTAACATTTCACTCCCATATGGTAGTATCTTCTATTGGACTACCATTTTACTATCCCACTAGCACACATAGTATAGTGAGGTCTCTAACATTTAACTCCCATATGGTAGTATCTTCTATTGGACTACCATTTTACTATCCCACTAGCACACAGAGTATAGTGAGGACTCTAACATTTCACTCCCATATGGTAGTATCTTCTATTGGACTACCATTTTACTATCCCACTAGCACACATAATATAGTAAGGTCTCTAACATTTCACTCCTATACGGCAGTATCTTCTATAGGACTACCATTTTACTATCCCACTAGCACACAGAGTATAGTGAGGTCTCTAACAGTTCACTCCCATGCGGTAGTATCTGCTATGGGACCACCATGTTACTATCACACTAGCACACAGAGTATAGTGAGGTCTCTAACACTTCCCTCCTATACGGTAGTATCTTCTATGGGACTACCATTTTACTATCACACTAGTACACTGAGTATAGTGAGGTCTCTAACACTTCACTCCCATTCGGTAGTATCTGCTATGGGACTACCATTTTACTATCCCACTAGCACACAGAGTATAGTGATTTCTCTATCACTTTACTCCCATACGGTAGTATCTGCTATCTTCTTCTGTGATCCATAACCACCAACCGTCAAAGCAGTCAGCAGCCATCACGCCTGGTAGGGCAGCAACAAATTGATTCCACTTTGCTCGGTCGGCGGCCATCCTTCGTACAGTGCCCCAACTGTGGTTCATTCTTTGCATCTCAGCTTCCACAGTTCTCGGCCAAGTTGTTTTTGGCCGGCCTCTCTTTCGCTTTCCCTCGGGGGTCCATAGCATAGCTGTTCTTGTGATGGTATCAGGGTCCCTTCTGAGGACGTGGCCAACCCAACTCCAGCGTGTGCCAGCTATGATGGTGTGCATGTCCTCCTGGTTACTCCGAATAAGTAGTTCTTGGTTGCTGATGGTATTTGGCCAAAAGATTCGGAGAATTTTCCTTAGGCAGATTGTGTGAAAGGAGGACAGTTTTGACATTTCCTTTTCTGTTACTCTCCTACATTCCGCACCATAGAGAAGCACAGAAAGTACACAGCTCTCATACAGTCTTAATTTGGTGTTTGTGCTGTACTGGGAAGACTTCCAAATGTTGTTGAGAACAGCAAAGGCTGTTCTCGCTTTATTCATTCTGTTGTTAATGTCCTTGCTTGTTCCGCCGTCAGGTGTTACTTTGCTTCCTAGGTAAGTAAATGTGTCTGTCTGTTCTAACTTCTGGTTCCTTACTGTTATTGGCTCAGGATTGCCCACATTTAGTGTCATGACCTCTGTCTTCTTCAAATTGATGTTCAGGCCAACCTGCTGGCCATACTTATTCAGTCTATCGGTTTTGTCTTGAATGTGTTGATGTGAATGAGCGAGTAGTGCAATGTCATCTGCATATTCCAAATCTTCCAATGTAGAAAACGTTGTCCATCTAATTCCTCTTGGACTACCCTCTGTTGTCTTGTGGCCGTGTTCATAGTTGTTCCTTTGGAAACAGACTATATTCTTACAAGACAGAGGAAGCACAGACCACCCCATAATTTTATATTTTATGAGAAACAGAAAATAATAAATAGTGTCACATATTTAGGGTAGAGTCGCTTCTACACGCCATTTCTAATAATTGGGTGATTTCCCCTGACCAATCGGATAGCTCAGATTTTCCCCGGGGAAAGTGGAACAACGACGCCATTTGGCAGTAGAATGAAAGAGCGCAACTCAAGAGGTCGTATCTGGTCCAACTCTACATATTTCTTAGTTTGAGGAAATCAAACTTCAACATTTATTATAAAATGTGTATTTCAGGACATTGAGTGGTTTTATATTTCTTACTGGCGTAAGTAGTGTCAATCATTCAATATGTATTTTGAATAGAGCTCCCAACCCTAGTCGCAGCAGAACTAGGTTCGAGGATTTGAGTCAATTTGCAAAAAATAGTCTTACACCTCAAACCATGTAGAGTAGAAAATATTCTTGTGTTGGAAAGCATTTAACTCAAGGAATGCTTATGATGATAAAGAAATCAAGGACAAATCTGAAGAGATGGGTAAATGTCGTCGAACCTAAAATAAGACAGTAACTTAAAGGAAGGAACACGGTGGAATGAGAAGGTTCGCCATATTTGACAATTGAGTAGGCCTATGAGACAAAGATGCAAAAAGGGATTTTTGCATCGATGAAAGCATCTGATGAGATGATAGAACTTTATTATGCTTATTATTGTAAAAGTGTTCTGAATTCCAGACTTTGTTGAAATTTTAAGTTTCATGCTGAAAGATATTAAAAGTTTTGCATGAAATCGAACGCTGTTGAAAAGGTGAATTACTACAGTTTTGAGATTAAGCTAAGAAATCTATCCATTTCAATTAAATTCGCTACATCAACACCTAAGAGAAGAAAATCGAACCTGGTAACACAAATTTAGGAGAGAAATCTAGATCTCTGGTGATTAGGCCAGTTAAACATCTGCTCTCTGTAAAGTAAACTGAAAATACTGCATATACCGGCACTGCCACATGATGGTAATATGGTGCCGTTCCAGTCCTAAGGAACACCTGCCCCGGCTACAGTCTGGCGCATCACCCAATCTATGACTGTCAGAAATAATGTTGTTGATAAGGGGCATCCCTGTCGTACTCCTGTTTTCACTTCGAAAGTTACATTACTCGATCCAACACTGCACGTAAAGTTAGAATAGAGGCTTTTTATGATGGAAACAATGCGGCTGGGAATTCCATAAGCCCTCAGAATTTTCCATAGGCTGTCCCTGTGTAAGCTGTCGAAAGCCTTTTCAAAATCAACAAAGTTAATGTGCAGCCCGTCTCTGCCATTCTGGGCACTGCTCTATAATGTTCCTGACGACAAATATATGATCTGCACATCTTCTGTTCTTTCTGAAGCCCGCTTGTTCTTTCCTCAGTTTATGGTCAACTGCTTTTGAAATTCTTTGGATGATTATCCTGCCTAGTATTTTGCTGGGAACTGAGAGGAGGGTAATTCATCTCCAGTTGTTGCAGTCTGCAAGATCGCCCTTCTTGGGCATTTTGACAATTATTCCTTTACTCCACTCTGTTGGTGTTATCTCAGTTTCCCAGACTTGAGCAAATAGTGGTTCTAATAGTTCTGCTGCTAGTTCAGGGTCTGTCTTGAATAGCTTAGCATTTAGATTGTCGTGACCAGGCGCTTTTCCATTTTTTAGCCCTTTGATAGCTGTGATGATTTCTTCTTTTCGTGGAATGTCTGTATTTACGTCTAAGTCACTTTCAGCCTCAGGAACATTCAGCTGAGTCTCTGGTGGTTCCTTATTCAGTGTTTCTCTGAAGTGCTCTGCCCATCTTGTTTCCTGCCCCTGTGCTGTGGTGATGAGATTTCCTTGCTTGTCTCTTACTAACGTTATGTTGTTTGCACCTCGTTTTCCACTGATAGCTTTAGTTATTTTATAAACGGTGCTTTGTTCATTTCTCAGTGCTGCTTCTTCTGCCTGTCTTGCAAGGTCATCCAGAAATGCCCTTTTGTTAGCACGGGTTTGACGTTTTACTTCCTTGTCCAGCTGACTGTACTGTTCACTATATATTGCCTTTAACCTGGGAGAATTAGCTTCTGTTTTCTTTCTTTTCATTTCCTTTCTCTTCGCTATGGTGTTTAGCGTTTTTGGTGTTATCCAGTCTTGGCTCTTTCTTTCCTGGAATCCCAAGCATGACTTGCTGCTTTCTTTGTATATTGTTGAGATGGTGTTTAATTTCTGGTCGACATCGTCGGTCTCTGTTCTTTCCTGGCTTTTGGTAATCAGATATCGTCTCTTTACGTCGACCACGAACGCTTTTCTGGTGAGGGGGTCCTTACGTTTCGTGATGTTATATCTTTTCTGTTTGACTGCAACTGGTCCAGCAGCTCTGAGTTTCACCTTCAGTCTTGCTACTACTAGGTGATGATCACTTCCCACATCTGCGCCTCTTCTTACTTTCACGTCTTGTAGTGCAAGCCTCCATCTGCCATTGATCATTATGTGATCTATTTGTTTTTTGCCTCGGCTGTTTGGTGATTCCCATGTTAACTTGTGCACTTCTTTGTGTTGAAAAAGTGTTCCTCCAATGACCAGGTTGTTAATACTGCAGAAGCTGATTAATTTGTCTCCATTCCCATTTACTGTTCCACTTCCGCATTTCCCCATTACTCTTTCGTTATAATTATTGTGTGTTCCAACTTTCGCATTTAGGTCTCCCATTACTATAATAAGATCGTACCTGGGTACAGTTTCCATTTCCTTTTGTACCTGTTGATAGAACTCGTCCTTGATCTCTTCATCGCTGTCGTTTGTTGGTGCATAGCATTGTATAATTGTGGTGTTGGTGAATCTCCCTCTCAGTCGTGCTCTTATTAGTCTGTTGTTAATGGGTTTCCATTCCAGTAGAGTTCTTTCCATTCCTTTCTTAAGGATAATGGCTACACCTTCGTTGTGCTGACCATCCTCTCTACCAGAATAAAGTACTGTTTCCCCTGTAGCTGTTTTTATTCTCCCCATCCCTGTCCATCTGCTCTCGCTTATTCCCAGGATATGTAGTTTGTAATTCCTCATCTCTGCTGTGATCTGTCTCAGCTTTCCTGCCTCATTCATAGTTCAGACATTCCAGAAACCAATTCTGGTTTCGTGTTTTGCGGTCTGGGCATCCGTTTTCATGCCAGTGGCTTCCTTTCGGCTTTCACCACTGTCAGTCAAATGAGCCTGAGACTCCGGATGTCCGTCCCGCATCAAAGTTTTTTCATTTATTGCTGTTTCCGTAACATGTGCGATTTTTTACACAGACAGGGGTGTCGGCCCTGTGCTAAAACCCCCAACCTGGAGGACCAGGGAACCAGCTTTTGTCTGACCCCTACATATGCAGACCAGTCCAGCTTGGTTGAACCTGCCAGGAGTAAAACTCCCACTGGCATAGCTATGGGGATTGTCAGGGTACACAAGCTGCCATACCGATACAAGGTATAGGTACCATTGATGAGTATCTGCTATGGGACTACCATTTTACTATCCCACTAGCACACAGTGTGAGGTCTATAACACGTCACTCCCATACGGTAGTATCTTCTATGGGGCTACCAATATTTCTATCCCACTAGCACACAGAGTATAGTGAGGTCTCTAACACTTCACTCCCTTGCGGTAGGATCTGCTATGGGACTATCATTTTACTATCCCACTAGCACACAGAGTATTGTGACCTCTCTAAATTCACTCCCATACGGTAGTATCTGCTATGGGACTACCATTTTACTATCCCACTAGCATACAGAGTATAGTGAGTTCTCTAGCACTGTGGTGGATTTGATGTTACAAGATGTTATTCCTATTGTACTGAATGAGGTCTGCTGTGAAGGTCCCTGATTATAATAAATGTTGGGTTGAGTTATCAGAGCACCTTTCTGCTACCACCTTACGACCTCAATCAGACTTATTCTTGACTAATATGTATGTTAGCTACGTCTATATGTCTAGGGTTATGAGTGTATGATGTATTGTAAGTACATGTACTACAAACACATGTAATTACTAACATATATATATATATATATATATATATATATATATATATATATATATATATATATATATATATATATATATATATATATATATATATATATATGACTGAGTCAAGACTACAACCACAAACACACTGACACTCTAAGAAATATATCTTATAGAAGTCTGTGTTAAAATTTAGGTAAAATGGATTTTTACAATTTATTTGGCCTGATCAGAATTTTCTGAATCAGGTCCAACAACCAAAATTGATAGTATGAATGTATTTACAACAATTTAAATACCCCTATGGATCTTCTGTCCATTCAATTAATAATAAGACAATCAAAATATGTGTATCTATGTTCTCTAAGATAAATGACACTGGTAATTAAAGATATGGGTGGGGTACTGTCATCATTCCCTCTTTCTCTTTTTAGAAAATATTGTGTAAGTTTTATTGCCCACAAGTTATTTTATTTTATTTCTTTACAGGAATATAGTGATCTATTGATCTAGTGATAATAGTGGATAAAACTGAGTGCCGACATGTATGGCACTTATCTAGATAATAGAGGTTGCTGTCATTTTCACAGGCTCTCTGGTATGACCACGCTGACAAGGTACCTGGTGCAGTAACTAGACCTCAGGGTCCAAACAATAGGTTACTTTAGTACACTGCAACAACGCCACCAGGGTTCTGGTACCCACACTGTACCAGAACAAAAACCTCTGAAACAACGTTATGATTCTTAAAAACACATCTATATTCCCTTTCACATGTAATAATTGACATAAAGAAAAAGGGTCAGATCTCTCTGACCACCCCATACCACTCTGAGATGACAATGCATTACCAGTGCCCCTATTCTGTTCCTTAAGGGCTACAACGCCTCTGACACTTCAACAATGATGATCTTTCATAGGATAACGTGGGTTTGCTTTCCCACTGGCAACTGTGGAAATCATTTTCAGTTATGCAATACACATTAATTTTACTGCTTTTACTGCTTGAACACAACCCACAGGTCCTGCATAACTCTGCTGGGGACTCTGTACTTAGTCGAAAACCTTCCCAATCGAGCAGTATCGCAGACACCAATTTTATTGTAATAACAAAATTAATAAATTCCTTTCTTACCACAATTCAAATAAATATCACAAACGTACGTTGACTGGCTTTAACATAAATAGTAGTTTAAGTTCAGCGCTGCCTTCTGTTCAGACTGCCAATGGTTAATAACACACTTGGTACTGCTGATGACAACGCAGCTTGCTTCTAACATATTTCTTTTCAACTGGCGCTGAGCTGTAAACGCTTATTGCCAATATGCCTAGACCGGCCCAATCACAGCGAGGGTCTAGCATTTCAATTTTTCAAAAATTTGAAAAGAAAAACACTACCTCACACTTCTAGGAGTGATTTTTCTAAATATAGATTTTATCTTTTCTGCCCAACCAATACTCTCTGTCAACCCTCCTATACCCTCCAGTCAGATTCGAATTACTCCTATGCCTCCTTTCAAACTATTGTTCCCAATAATGTTACAGTTAATGAGCAAGGACAACAGTCCGTTCGTCTACGCGTTTTCAGTCAAATAGTATTTTCTCAATAACTTGGCTAATAATTTGACTACCATTAATATTAAAACATATTTGTGCTCAGAATACACTAAGCTACACGAATATATAATTTTTATGACTATATTCATTTGCGTTTAGATTTTCAGTTTTGTCACTGACAGTCGTTTAATTATAACTGTTTACATAAGTCTACCATCATTTCCCCCTCCTTCTGTCTCACTTTTTAATTTTTCAAATAAACCAACTGGTTTATGTGACGTCACAATTACACTACGCGTCGAGAATTTAAACTGTCTGTGTGTGTATATCCGTTAGCTTTTCCACAGCGTGTATATACTATTAGTCTCGCGTGCAGAACGACGCGAGTGTTTGCATGCGTTGGTAGCATTTTGCGTTAATATATTGCAATCGTCTCGTTATCACTACTGGGAAAAGTCTAAAAGACTACCAAATTTTGCGTTACTGTTGACAGATTACGTTACTTCAGACAACAGTTTGGCGTTACATTTCTAACAAATCGTTAATTATAAGGCTAGGCTGCAGTGTGTATGCAGCAGATCGACAAGATGTTACATTATTAGTAGTACGTTTTCGAAACCGAAACTAAAACGCGTGTTAGATTTTACCGTGGGATCGTTCTATAGACTTTAGCACTGCACAAAAGGTAGCGTTGCTGGCGTCGAAGATGCAAACCGTCAGACACATGCGGGCTAGGTTTATTTATCATCATAGGACTAAAATCTTACTGAATTTTAGCTATTATCTTACAGATCTTGCTACAAGCACTTCACCTCCCATACGGTAGTATCTGCTATGGGACTACCATTTTACTATCCCACTAGCATACAGAGTATAGTGAGTTCTCTAGCACTTCACTCCCATACGGTAGTATCTGCTATGGGACTACCATTTTACTATCTCACTAGCATACAGAGTATAGTGAGGTCTCTAACACTTAACTCCTATACAAGTAGTATCTGCTATGGGACTACCATTTTACTATCCAACTAGCACACAGAGTGAGGTCTCTAACACTTCACTCCCATACAAGTAGTATCTGCTATGGGACTACCATTTTACTATGCCACTAGCACACAAAGTAAGGTCTCTAACACTTCACTCCCATACGGCAGTATCTTCTATGGGACTACTATTTTACTATCCCACTAGCACATAGAGTGAGGTCCCTAACACTTCACTCCCATACAAGTAGTATCTGCTATGGGTCTACCATTTTACTATCCCACTAGCACACAAAGTAAGGTCTCTAACACTTCACTCCCATACGGCAGTATCTTCTATGGGACTACTATTTTACTATCCCACTAGCACACAGAGTGAGGTCTCTAACACTTCACTCCCATACAAGTAGTATCTGCTATGGGACTACTATTTTACTATCCCACTAGAACACAGAGTGAGGTCTCTAACACTTCACTCCCATAGGGTTGTATCTGCTATGAGAATACCATTTTACTATCCAACTATCATACAGAGTATAGTGATTTCTCTAACACTTTACTCACATACGGTAGTATCTGCTATGGGACTACCATTTTACTATCCCACAAGTACACAGAGTATAGTGAGGTCTCTAACACTTCACTCCCATACGGTGGTATCTTCTATGGGACTACCATTTTACTATCCCACTAGCACACTGAGTACGTTCCACATATTTTCCTGTCAATAAAGAACAAGCTTCTACTGAAGCAAATGACTTTATATATTCATACATTACCATCAAACTTTCCCAGCCAGGTACTAAACACTGCCCGACGGTCGAGCAGCTTTATGGCAGGTTTATAGTTGTTTTTGTTGTTGTTTTGAAGAGGTGATGGGTGGAGAGCGGGCACTTAACAGCTGACCGTTATTGCCTCTTCTCGTTCCTTCTTGTTTTACCCTGTTCAACCTGAAATTTGGTTATAATTGGGGTATTTAGTGTCATTTTATTTTCTAATTTTGTATTCAATTTAAATATATATTGTCTTTTGCAGTTGCTGATTTTAATTTATATTAGTATTTGTCCATTTTATTTTCTCTTTTGTATTGTTTATTGATAACTATTGTCCTTTACACTTGGTTTTAATGTGTATTAGTATTTGTTCTTTTTGAGTTTTTTTGTTTGTTTGTTAATACCTTGTTGTCTTTCCTTTTTTTAATTTTGTGTTTTTTTGGTTAATGATTTGTTAGTTCTTGTTGCTTAATTTCTATTTAGTTGAATGTCTTTTCTGAATTACTAACTTTATATGTTTTCCTTTGTTTTATGTATATATCTTTTAAGTGATGATTGGACATCTCTTGGGGCATCTATACTTAAGACCTTATCATCTGTCAAGTCTATTTTGTGATTTCTATAGTAAGTTTTTAATTCAAGCCTTTGTTGTTCATACTTTTTATAGTGAATCAGGTAGTGGTCTATGTCATTCTCTTCCTGACATTCTTGGCAGTGTGGTTCCTCTGTCATAAAGTATGCTGCACCGAGACGGAGACGCCACAGTTTTTTGTTTGATGGTATCTTTAATTCTTCTTTGACCTGACACGTCCTTGTTAGTTCTTTCAGCAGTTTGAACGCGTGTTTGACTTTTCTACTTTTCTTTCATTTTGTCTTCCATTCCTCGTTTATAGTTATCTTCACTTGGCTCTTGATCTCCGACCTTCAAAGTCCTGCTCTTATATTGTTTTTAGTTATTCTTCCATTCTTGGCGTTCTGATCTGCCAACAAGTTACCAGCAATATCTATGTGTGCTGGAACCAACACTAGCCTCACACTACATCCTCTGTTCCATAGTGATGTATTAATTGTTAGAATTTCTTCCTTTATGTCTGGCCGGCTACATTTAGCTGGGTGTTCTAGTGCTTGTAGTGATGATAGTGAGTCTGTAAATATCGTAGCAGCTTCTGGTGGGTTATCTTCGATTATTTCTAAACTTTTAAGAATTGCTACCATCTCTGCGGTAAAAATCGAAGTCCCTTCAGTTACACTGTAACTCTTTTTAATTCCCCATTGTGGTATTACTACTCAGGCACCTAGTTGCCCACTATCACCCTTGGATCCATCAGTGTAGACGGCCAGACTTTGTTTAGTTAGTTGATCTATGAACTTTCTACTTATCATTTTGGCTTCCTTATCTTCAATGTTTTGTTTGATCTTTTCAGTGAGTGAGTAGTCTATGATTGGTGTTTTTAGTTCCCAGGGTGGTATTTTGCTTCTGTATTTATTACTATTTTTAATTGTGTTTGATAGTTTGTTGCGCACAGATTTTTTCTGCATGATAATCTGCTTATAAATTATCCACTATTTTGTATACTTTAATTTTGGATGGATTTCTGACCAAAGGGGCAGAACTCATGTTTCTCTGAGGTTCTATTTTACAACGGTGGTTACTCACTCTTGTTTCTTAACCTGGAGATTTAAATTTAGAAACGGTGTCTTGGTTGCCTATCCATATATGGCTCGAATAAGTCAGTTTTTCTTGGAATGTTGGCAACTAGAGACGATGTTTATTCCCTGACCATATATGGCTCGTTGGTCAGTCCTTTTTCTTGGTATTTGTTCACATCGTCCCACCTGAGTTTCGCTCAGATAGGTCTTGCGTTATCTACGCATGCGCCAAGTTTTGGGCGTTGGTTGAGAGATTTCCGTTCGGGAGTCGAGCAGGAACTTTGCAAGGGTCAAGTCGTGTTTTGGTTTCGACCCGAGTTTGCTATAATGGGGAAGAAAGTCCTCTGTGTTTCTTGAAGATGATGTCTACATATATATATTTCCCCCATGTGGTATTTCTGAAACGTCTTGGAGACGGATGTGAGTTGTGGTGATTTTTCGGAAGAACAGGTAATTGCTCTAATATTACTTCTATCGGTAGCCAGCCGTAAGACTGACATTTTGTTCCCTGCTTGCTGATATATTGTAGAAGTGCAACTCACGAATCTTCATGTCATTGATTTACCGGGTTGATCTATGCCCGAGGAACAGTTGATATGTACTTGGAACTCCGCTATGTCGGCAGTATCACCTTAAGCAAGGTTTAATAAAAGTATCACCACGGAGGCCATTATGAACAGTATTTATGATCTCGCCATGGAGTGCGACCTATTGTAGTCTAGGAACTGTATCTGACTTGTTGACGTTGGAGCAGGGCGAAGCTAAGCCTACATATTTAAGACCCGTTTCAATGCGGGGTGATTTTCTATGCATCTGTGCCTAGGGATGCAGTTTGATGGCAGAGCTGTGAGCTAGACAGCTTACCTATGATTTATTTATGCCATCTACTTTATTCGCCATTTGTTTGACTGTGATGTCTTCAAGTGTTGTAAATGACTATGCTATATTGATGTCGCCGTTGTGTCGTCTCAAATAAATGATAGAACGTCACCAGCTGTTACCATTACTTGACTTCCTCGTTGTGAGTCAAAGTGACGTCCTTGTGACCTGTGTACTGTAGTCCTGTGTGGACCTTCATATTCTATCAACACATCAGACAACCTACCAGACACGAGACACCCTTCCTTACAGCCTTCAACATCCCTGGTGTCTACAGTAGTAATATTACCACTACACTTTGGTGACTACAAAATATTACTGCTACATAGTTCTTTGAACTGCCTTAGATCTTCTATAGTTCTCCACCCTGTTGGATATCTATCTTTATTTAAGGGGACGTCCCTTACACTTGGTTGGTTTTTGACAAATGCTTTATGTGCTGGGTGGGTCATTTCTTGTGCTACTTTACTCCAATAACACTGACAAACAACATTTTTCTTTCTTATATAAGAATAAGTGTTCTTAGGTCAGTTTCTTGCGCTGATTTCAAATTTGAAATCCGTTTATCTCTATCACGTCGGGTTCTTAAGATATTTGTGAATAAATATATTTTTGGGAAACCGTTATTTGCTCCGTTTCATTTTTACTATATAACTTTTTAAAAATTAATAAAATGCAAAATAATTCTACTTTTTATACTGCTAAAAGATGCATGACATATGTTACGTTATATTTCAAATAGTTACTGTATTTTGAAATAATTTTGAGTGAAATATGGCTTCTAGAAGTTGTAGAAATTCGGCTGATCTGTTCTGTTACGTGTGCGGATATTTTACCGATCGTGTTCACCAGAAAAACTTTACACCATTGCTAAAGAAAGCATATGAACTTTATTTCGATTCGAAAGTTGATGATGCAAATAAATCTTGGAAGCCAAATGCAGTTTGTTCGACTTGTGCAAATACATTGGCAGGTTGGTTACGAAAATCGCCGAAGCATAAGTCGATGCCTTTTGGAGTGCCAGTAATATGACGTGAACCGACAAATCACGCTACTGATTGTTACTTCTGCTTGAAAAATATCTATGGTTTCACTTTTAAAACTAGAAAGTCTGTGGTTTATCCAAATATTGAATCGGTTTCGAAACCAGTGCCTCATGATCCAATCACGTGTCCGATCCCAGTTCCACCAGAACAATATCCGTTGGACGTGAATGAACCATCAGAAAGTGATAGTTTACCTGCTTTAGAAACTAATTCTGACTCGGATTATGTACCGGTGAATGATGGTGTTCACTTAATTAACCATTCAGAACTTTCAGATCTAATACGTGATCTCGCTCTCACCAAAGGACAAGCGGAATTACTCGGTTCGCGACTCAGAGAATGGAATCTTTTAGCGCCCAATACTCCGATATCTAAATTTCGTCATAGACACAGAGAACTTGTTCAGTACTTTGAGATGGATGATGACATTTGCTATTGCAAAGATGTAAAAGGTCTAATGGTGCACCTCGGTCATGAGCACATAGTCAACGAATGGCGACTTTTCATCGAATCTTCCAAGACTAGTCTAAAAGCCGTGTTATTGCATAATGGAAATTTATTTTCATCAATTCCAGTCGCCTACTCTGTTCATATGAAAGAAACTTATGACAATATGGCTATACTTTTGGCAAAAATAAAGTACAATGACTACCAATGGCGGATTTGTGGAGACCTAAGGGTCATTGCAATTCTCACGGGCATGCAAACTGGGTATACTAAATTTTGTTGCTTCCTATGTGAATGGGACAGCCGCAACAGACAGGAACATTATGCAAGAAAGGTGTGTGGCCTATCAGGGATCGTATGCAGCTCGGGCATAAAAATGTAATACACGAGCCATTAGCTAACAAAGACAGCATCATTTTACCACCGTTACATATAAAGTTGGGGCTCATGAATAATTTCGTAAAAGCGTTAGATAAAACGAGCAAAGCTTTCACTTATCTTCAAGAAAAGTTTCCGCAAATTAGCGATGCAAAGATTAGCGATGCAAAGATAAAGGAAGGTATCTTTGTAGGACCTCAGATTAGGAAAGTTATTGCAGACAAACAATTCGAGAACTTGTTACATGGTAGTGAACTTCGCGCATGGATGGCATTCAAATCGATCGTCGATAACTTTCTGGGAAATCACAAATCTGTCGACTATGTGCATATTGTTAAGCAGTGCATAGATGCATACAGAATTATGGGCTGTAACATGTCCCTCAAAATCCATTTGCTCGATTCGCATCTTGACTTTTTCCCTGACAACCTTGGCGAAGTCAGCGATGAACATGGAGAACGATTCCATCAAGATATCGCCGTAATGGAGTCACGTTATCAAGGACGGTGGAGTGTGACCATGCTTGCTGATTATTGTTGGATGCTTCATCGCGATGTACCACATGCCATTCACCGACGAAAGTCGACTGCAAAGAAATTCAAGCCTACATAACTGTTATACTTCTTGTACAAATGATGTTGTAATACTGTATGCGTTGTTAAAAAACTTCAATTGCGTATTTATAGAGATCCCGACCTGATAGAGAAAAACGGTTTGCAGATTTAAAAACAGCGCATTAAAATTGATCAGAAAAACATAGAAATGTTAGAGAAAGAAAAAAAAAATTTTTTTTGTTAGTCAGTGTAATTTAATCTTAGTTCTTTCCGTCTTAGACCAAGGGGTTGTATGCCAAGAGCTACTTCTAGCGCTTCTACTGTTGTTGATATAAATGCACCTGTAATGGTTCTCATGGCTGCATTTTGAATCCTGTCTAGTTTTGCTTTGTTAGAAGCTGCAGCTGAGTCATAGACTATGCAGGCATAATCCAGTTTCCCCCTGATGAAAGACCTGTAGAACAAAAGCATTATTTTATTGCTGCCCCCCCCCCCCTTTCCAATCCATTACCTTTAACTATCCTTAGTATTTTTAGGGGTCCCCTACAGCTTTCTACTAAATTGTCTATATGTGTATTTCAATTTAGTTGCTTATCTAATGTTAAGCCCAGAAATCTTGTTGTTGAAGAGTTACATATTTTCTGTCCTTTAATGGTTATATTGATTTTGTTACTTTTTTAAACTTTCCTTTGCTGAATATCATACCTACTGTTTTGTTACATTAATTTGAAAGCCCCAACTTTTCATCCACCATGTTTATGGGAAATCAGACACCCATGAAATCCTTTGATGTAAACCGAGCGGGACTACGGGTTGAAGGGGTTAAGTTTGATGTCAAGGAAATCGGTCGATAGCTTGTTACTTCCATAGATGGTTTGTCCTTCTTAGGACTGAGATGATATTGGCTTTTCTCCAGAATGTTGGTAACTTGCCTTCTCTCCAGGTATTGTTAATGAGGTCAAGGATGGTGGAGAGTACATAATTTGAGAGATTTGAGATCATCTCGTTAGTGAGCCGATCAGGTCCAGCAGCTTTTCCTTTCTTGCATTTTTTAAGGCCATCTTGAGTTTTGAAAGAGTAAAGTTTTTTTTCAAAGACCTCACAGCTAGCTGTTGGTTGTTTCTCCATCGTTTTGGCGAGTGATCTGATAGCACTGTCAAATCTCTTGCGTGGTTGTTTTTCTTTACGTTGGTAAAGTGCTTATTGAAGGCTTCTGCTTTCTGTGCATCCCTTGTTAGCGGTTCAGCGCTTGTAATGATGGGTTCAGGGTTTTTTCTATTTTTTTTTTTTTTTTTTTTTTTCGTTCGCCCGCTAATACTCGAGGCGAAATCTCAAGTTATTATTTTTATGTCTAACCTGACATTGATTTTACGTGAGTATCCCTTTATTTCTTGTACAGAGACAGGTGTCCCTCGCCATTCAGGCAAATACTCGCCGATTTCGGAGGTACCCATTGCAGCTGGGTCGGCTCAGGAGCCGCCAGTCCCTGGTCGACAACACTCCTTCAAATGTTCTAGCCAGGTCTCGAGTTAATCCAGTCCAAATCCCGGTCGACGAAAAATCCTCAAATGCCGTCGCCCGGGTTTGATCATGTATCACCCGGTCGCCAGAGCGGTGTTGTAACAACTACGCTAGCGCGGCTCCCATGGTTCTATCTTTTAATTCCTGAGAGATTTGATATGAGGCACCATGCTTTCTTTCCGTCATTCCGCAAGTTTAACTCTCCACATTTCTTAGACCATGTTTCTCTTTTTGTTTGTTTGCTCAGTAGTTTAACTTTTGCAGTTAGACAGTTATAATTTGCTTTGTTGGCGGGGGTTGGCTGTTTCTCAGCTTGCCGTCTTGCTTTTTTCGTCTCATTTGCAGCGGCCTCCAGTTCTGTACTCCAGTTAGGTTTAAACTTTCTACCGCATCTTCGTGGCATGTCTTCTTTTGCAGACTGGAGTATGCTTTGGTGATTTTAATATATACCTTGTCTATGTCCATCGTCACGTCGATGGCCTCGATTTGTTGTCGTACTTGTCTCCTGAAGAAATGCCACTCTGCCTTTTTGTAGTTTCATGAGGTTGGTGTTATGCAATTTCTTTTTATTTCCCTGTTGTTTGTGATCTCAAGGAGGATGGGTCTGTGATAACTTCCGATGTCGTCAAGGACTTTAATTGAACAATGTGGGTGGATATCTGCAGTGAGATCTGGTCTGCATTTTGTTCTACTGGCCCGGTAGAGCAGAGTCGGTGTGGTGTGAGCATCCTGCAGCAGGATGAGTCTGGTAGCGGTAGTGAGTTCTTATATAGCTATTCCTTTTGGCTTCCTGTCTGTGTATCCCCACTTTATGAATGACCATTCATGTCACCAGCAATGATCATTCTCCTCAAGTCTGTGGCCTGGAAAGGCTTCAGAGCAAGGTATGTTTTTGGTGGGTTGTAAATGTTAATGATTTTCAACGGTTGTCCACCCCTCCAGATTATCACTTCCTGTAGATCTGATCCGTCATTGGTTTCAAGAGCGGAAACCTCAGCCTGTGTGTCATTCCGGATAAGTGTCATAAATCATTGATATTTTATACACTTGCACTGGTACATTGTATAGCCTGTGATATGGAAGGAGGTGTCTTTTGGTAGCATTGCTTCTTGGATAACTGCAACATGGATTTTAAGGTCCAGTGGAAGCTTGGTTAGTTCCAGATTTTTGTTTCAAATTCAAGATATGTTGAGATGGAGGATGCGTAGTGTATCAGTGTTATGTGTATTCCTGGTTAAACTTGATTTCGTGTGATTTTCGTTAACTTACCAAATCATTGAAAAATAACGAGAACACTTGATAAGAGTGGAACTGATGACAAGAACCAGACAAGTGCCAGTAGAACAAGAGATGAGAAGAAGACGCTGGCGATGGATATGACACACATTGAGGAACCCTGTTGATAGCATTACAAGGCAGACCTTGTTCTGGAATCCCCAGGGAAAGAGAGGCAGAGGTAGACCAAAAAACACTCGGAGAAGATAACTGGAGACAGAAGTGAAAATGATGAGGAAGATGGGGAAAGAACTTGAGCTGATGGCACGTGACAGGAGAACTTGAGCTGATGGCACGTGACAGGAGAACTTGAGCTGATGGCTCGTGACAGGAGAACTTGAGCTAATGGCACATGACAGGAGAACTTGAGCTGATGGCACGTGACAGGAGAACTTGAGCTGATGACACGTGACAGGAGAACTTGAGCTGATGGCACGTGACAGGAGAACTTGAGCTGATGGCACGTGACAAGAGAACTTGACATGTGTTTGCTGAAGGCCTATACTCCTTGGGGAGCTAAATGGATTGTAAATGATTGACTGATGGTCGGAGTGGCTCAGAGGTATGGTGTCCGCCTCGTATTCAAGAAGAACCGTGTTTGAATCCCAGTTGAGGGATTATAATTTATTGCGATATTTTTTTTCAGAACCAGTGGTCCTAATTACGTCACACTCCCCCACTGGTCTCATGGGTAGTGAGATCTGATGCCTAGCCTTCTCGGATAAGGACGTAAAAATAGGAGGTCCCGTGTGCAAGTTGCGCACGTTAAAAATCCCACTGCAGTTGGAAATCGTGAAGAGTAGGCTTATCAGGCCGCTGCCCTGGCAAAATTTAAAAAAATTAGGAAACGTACCCACCACAAAAATATTTATAGAAAGTGTGATTCATATACATTATTTACACACATTGGGATTCTCGCCGGTGCTACGAAGTTTTTGCACTGCGCTGAGATCCTCCTTGTGTGATCTAAAGGAGGAGATCGGAGCACTGATGGCGTTGTCTGTGTGCAATGAAGATAGTCCTTAAAAACCAAACCAAACCAAACCAAACCAAACCAAACCAAATGATTGACCTATAAGAGGTCGCAGCAGTAGGGTCTGAAAATGCACAAACTCAAGACAAAGACTGTGAGAATACACGTGATAAATGAAAGCTTTATTGCACTTCACAATATATATCCCCAAGGTATGAACTCATAGATATATCTTGCTGTGATCACATTATCATAATCCCATGATTGCAGTGTGATATTACAATTTGTATTGTTATTGTTGAACAGAATCGACATCATTGCACTCTGGGCAAACCCATAGGTGCTCATTCTCCCTCAGTATATTAAAATAAGAATTCAAAAGGCAAAGGAAGCTTCCATTGCACTGGGGAATCTATGGAGATCACGAGAAATCAAGCCCAACATGCAAATCAGAATCTTTAACTCAAGTGTCAAGTCAGTCCTATTCTATGATTCTGAAACATCATCATCACCATCAGCTGCCATGTCCACAACAAATGTTGGCTGTAATGGATCTCCAACGTCTTCTGTCTCTTGTCTTGATGGTGCACTCTGATAGACTCTTTCCTGTCCATCTCTTGATGTTATCTTCCCACATATAGCGCTGTCTTCCTCTTGCACGTTTGGCTTCAACTCTCCCTTCTATTATGGTCTTCTGCAAGGTGTTATGCCTTTTTATGTGGCCAAAGTATTTTAGCTGCCTAATTTTGAATTTCCTCATTAGTTCTCTTTTCATACCTAGATTTTCTAGGACCTCCTTATTTGTTTTCTTCTCTTTCCATGAGATGCGCCCCATTCTTCTATACATCCACATCTCAAGAGTCTCAATTCGTTCTTCCAATCGCTCATCCATTGTCCATGTTTCTACCCCATACAATGATGCAGAAACACAGAGAACAACAAAAACAATCCTGCTGCGGTGGTTTCTGTAACAATCTGTTTAAAATGATAAGGTTGTACCTTGTACATGTGGTACATTAGTCACCTTGTACATGTGGTACCTTAGTCACCTTGTACATGTCGTACATTAGTCACCTTGTACCATTTCCATTTTCTTTATAAGTCCAATTCCTCGCTCATGGTGCTCCAATATTTAAAATGTGGATCCTTCCTATTCCTCTTATTCTGTACTGGAAATATATCCTTATTAATTGTCCATGTACTATATTTGCGAATATTTATCATCAATATATCAACTAATCATTTATAGAACTATTAACATAAATGTCTAGACTTTACTAAAACATGAACAAAAACATGTCTTTTTACATATGTGCAAAATTTCGACACCAACTCTGCCTTCGCTGGTCGAGGGTTAGTCAGAGTTATGTGATGCCTGTAACATCCGCTGACTACAGCCAGATGGGTGATTTATGGTACTTATAATTCAAAAATCTCATCCGTCAGTTATCTTAAGTGTGGGACGGGGGTCTATTTCATGGTGTCCTTGACCAAGTTTGCTGCATTTCTAATCTAGATATTCTTTTTTTTTTTTTTTTTTTCATAGTATCTCCATGATATATCTGTGACATGTCTGTCCTTGGGATAACATTTTTTTTTTTTTTTTTTTATCCAATATCCTCGGGGTGAGCAAATCTCAGTGTGTCCACTTTCATCAATCATTTATTTATTTTCTCTCCTGTAATTCTGGGTATGTTATGAGTATTTTAAATTGTCAATTTATTCCAACTATCTTACAACATTCTGTAATTCGTGATAAGGAATAGTCATTTGTTATACAACAATGTTCATATTACAAAGGCAATAAGCAAAAATCAAAGAGATATCTTCTCCAAAATGCGGATGCATCTCTATTTCCTTTACCTCTGGGCGTAGCAATTATTCAGTCATTATTTTTTTTCTCCATTATTTAATCTCCATTTTGTGTCCTTAGTACCTGTGGTTCCATGGGATTATCATAATTCATTTGTGTCTCTTGTCTACTGATAATCCTTCAATAATGACTTCAAATATGGTCCTCATATGTGCAACAATCATCTGCTCTGATTTGTTCCATGGTATTCATCAAATATTCTATTATATCCTTGTCTTATCTCGTAACCACGAAAGACTAAGATTATTCCTCCTCCAATGTTAATGTGGGGGATTTTGTGCATAAACATTACAACAAAATCTCAGCTGTGACAACATAAAGTTTCACCTTAATATAAAATGGCATCTTCATCATACATAACCAGTTGCTTCTTCATCTCATGTGTCATTAGTGGTTATCATGCGGTAATGGGGTATTTCATTTGCTAGGTCAGCATGTGCAAATGCTATTTCTTTAACATGGGCAAAGGCATCATCAACAAATAGGTGTAATGTGTTCAATCTGGGGTTAGCATATACTAATGCTCTCAAGGGATTCTTCATTTGCAGAAATTCAGCATGCGCAAATGTCATTGGGGTATTTGTGATAGGCAGTAAAATTTTTGACAGTACTAATATACATCTGGGTCTAAAATAATAATGTACATTTGAAAATAAATAATCCTGTGGAGAAAAATAGCATAACCTACAATACTAGTTTTTGGGTATGAATTATGTGCTGTTGAGAGATATTATAGTAGGAACAGTATGATTGATCAAGGTGGCAGATATCAAGGAGTTTAGCATAATATAGATCAAAGAAATATTAGTATGAGGTAAGAAAAAAAAAAACTACTGGTGTAAAGTGTCTGCATGAAAATGCTGGTGAATGGAGCGTGGAATATGATCAGTTACAAAAGTGGAGATGAATGTTACAACAGAATAGTGTGACACATGTGTTATAGGTAAAGTTGTGTAGCATTCTAAATATTAAGAAAATGTATGTAACTAAATAAGGGTGTCTGTAAACTCGTAACACCGTGTGTTATCAATTGTTTTAACATTTTCATTTCACAATTATGCTATCTAAAGAAAATCCTCCGTGTGCTGGTCTTGATTTCTTTCTAGGCATCAGTATTCTAAGGCTGGAAAAAATAACTTTCTCAGTGAGGCTTTGACATCTTAGTCTGTAAGCAAGTCATTTGAACTGTCAAAAACTGAAAATAGAGTACGTGGGGAGAGTTAGTACATTGTTAAAAAGGTTTGTTCACATATGCGTTGACCGTGTTCGGATTTGCGAACATATAAAACACCTGGGCGTGTTTTTCAGAACAGCTTCGCTAGTTCCTTCACCATCTCTAACCTTGCAATGTCCCGACTGCTTAGGCGAGCATCATACTGAGTAGCAGTGGTGACGGGTGTGATAGGCGACGACACTGCATTTGCTGATTGTTGGGACACTGAGGACATTGACGAATGCGGTGATGGCTTAACATCATTTGATTGCGGTGATGGTTTTACTGTGGTTAGGGTGTGTATGGCTGGAACATCTGTTGGTTTTGAGGCAGGTATATGTTTCGCCTTGATTTTTCTTCTGACCTGGTTGTGCTGAACGTTAGCACTGGTTACAATGGGCACAGTAATTTGCACACTGTTGTTTTTGACTAGTTGAGATGAGGCTAACACTTCTCGGCTTGGTTTTGGAACATGATTGCGTTTCTTCAGAATCTTTCGTCTGATATAGTTGTGCTGTATACGCGGAATTTTGTTGCTAGGGATTGAGTCATCAGATTCCGTTTTATAGGCGCGTTTGACGCTGGAGCTGACTGGTACAAATAATGTACTATCCGCATCACTGGTTTCAATGGAACTAGCTGTATCAATGTCTGTTTCTTGTTGGTATAATTCTACCATTTTTCTGTCATTATGTTCGTTGGGGTCTGACAAAGCTGTGCTGTCTTGTTCTGTTTCGTCTCCATAAAGATCGCTGGTATATGGTTCAACAATCTGCTTGGGTATAGTTTCTTCAGGATCTGATTGTTTTGAACGAGCAATCTTGTTCTTGTGGTATAGCAGTGTTTGGTTTTCACTAGTGTTAAAACTAGAACTGCCTGAACTGGGGGTGTGATAGGTATCAGCTGACGATTTATCACTGCGGGAGTAAGTTTGAGTGTGGATATAAGGTGTTTTCGTGTTGTCATCGTGTGACGTCTGTGGCATGATTTCTTCATTTCTAATGCGCAGGTCTCTGTCTTGTAGTCTATTACGTAATTCAAGTGGTGGGATATCTTCTTCGCTTTCGGACGAGTCTCGTTGTTGTCTTGCTCGATGTATTTCATCTGTGGGTGGTCTGGGTATGTGGTCGTCTTGGTAAAATTCAGAGTCTGTCGTCTCTGACTCTGATATGTCAGACGAATCTGTGCTGGATGGATTATAATTTAGGGTGGCTTTTCTGACTGGTCTTGTATTTGTCGTCAGAGGCGGAATGGGCCGGTGATTATCAATTTTTATTTGTTTTACGTGAGCTTTTGTTTGGTGTTGTTTCTCTTCATTCCAAATAATGAAGTTTACAGGCGTAGTTTGTTTCATGATTTTGTAGCCATCTAACCATCGGTCATCGAATTTTGAACTGCGTACATGTTTCTTGTAGTATACTCTGTCTCCTATTTTGTACGTTGGTAGCTTGGCTGATTTATCATGTTGTTTCTGTTTCTTGTGAAATGCCTTCTGCGTATTTCGTTGTGCAATCTGGTGAGCTTTATACTTTTCTTGAAGGATTATTTCGATGGGGTCTTCTCCCATGTATTTTCTTTGTGGGCGAAGTAGGTTGTCTAACGGAAAGTTTGGTTCTCTTCCGTATAGCATGAGAAAGGGTGACATTCCTGTGGTATCGTTCACGTTTACTCGGATGGCTTCAAGAGCTTGGTTAATGTATAGGTCCCAGTATTGGTGGTTCCCCTTGATATATTTGCTAATAATATCATGTAGGGTGGCGTGCATGCGTTCATTTCTGCCATTTGCATTTGGGCAATAATAAGTGGTTGTAGTATGCTCAATATTCAGCTGGTGTAAGGTGGCTTTAAATGGGTTACCTATAAACTGTTTACCGTTGTCTGAAATGATTCGTTTTGGACAGCCATGCCTGGGAATGAATTTTTGTAAAAAAATTTGCGTGATGGACTGCGATGTGGCATCACTGAGTGGGTAACTTTCTGGCCAAACAGAGTATTGGTCAACTATGTGCAGGAGGTATTTGTTGCCTGATTGGGTGAGTGGGTAAGGACCTGATAAGTCAATGCTCACTGTTTGCATGGGGTAATGGGAAGGTTGCATTTCTTGAAGGGGAATTAAATGTGGCTTCATGTTTCTCAATTTACATGTTCTACAGGTGGCTACATATTCTGTAATGTCCTTGTAGAAAGTTTGCCAATAATATCTTTTCTTTATGACATCAATTGTTTTGTCTCTTCCCATGTGCCCGTTGTTATCATGAAACTGTAGCAATACTTCTGGGACTAGATGTGCTGGAATGACTTTTCTTAGTGTCCCTTCTTGTTTCTGATCAATATAGTATAGAATTCCATCCGTTGGGTGTACTGTAAAATCTTTACTTTTTGTTGGGTTTTCTTTCACGTATGTGAGCAGCTTGACAATTTCTGCATCTTTCGCTTGTTCTACTCTCATGTCAAACATCTCTTGGCTTTCTTCTTCTACTTGAGTGGCGGAATCTGAGGTACTTCTTCGACTTGATGAAGTAATTTCATTAATTTCTTTAGCATTATCGTCAATCTCTGAGGATGTGCCATCATTTTTGACTCTATTTGTTTTCACTTCAGTTTCATCATAATATTTAATCCTGGATAAGAGGTCTGCACAGGTGTTCATTTCGCCTGGGATATGTTCGATAGTGGTGTCGTAGGACTGTAAATTCTTTGCCCATGTCTGTAACTTCTTTGGCTGTTCTTGTGTTTTGGTGAGCCAGTTAACCAAAGGTTGATGATCAGTTCTTATAATGAGTTTAGTTCCTCTGACGTAAAAGTCAAACTTTTGTACTGCATAGTGAATAGCATATGCTTCTTTCTCAGTGGTGGTCCACCGTTTTTGTGACTTTGACAATGCGTGGGATAGGAATGCAATGGGTTTCTCATTTGGAATGTTTGGTAGGATGGGTGTTTCATCTTCTAGTACAGGTTGGACCAAACAAGCACCAATTGCGTTATCTGAGGCATCGGCGTATAGTGTCATGGGCTGAGAAATATCTGGATGTCCAAGCAGTGGGATGGTGGTTAGGGCATTTTTTAGATACTCAAAGGATCTCTGGCAGTCTTCTGTCCATTTGAAGCGTGCATACTTGCGGGTAAGGGCTATCAAAGGCTCTGCTGCTCTGGAGAAATTGATGATGTGGCGCCTATAGTACCCTATTGTACCAATAAATGAGCGTGTTTGTCTCACCGTCTTGGGGCTAGGCATTTCTCTTATGGCTTTGACTTTATCTTCATCAGGTCTGACGCCATGTCTATTGATGACAAAGCCTAAATATTTTGTTTCTGTCTTTAGAAACTCACACTTCGACAGTTGTAACTTTATTTGGTGATGCCTGAGTCTATCAAACACTGTTTCAACCTTGCGGAGGTGGTCTTCCATCGTGCCTGCGGTATGTATCAGGATATCGTCTATGTATGCCAGGGCAAATGGATGTAGACCCTTTAACACTTCATCCATGAGTGACATATATGTTGCTGGAGATCCTTTTAGACCAAATGGCATAACATTCCAAAAAAAGCTTCCCATATGTGAACAGAATGTGGATTTCTGTTTTGCCTCAGGTGTCATGGGGATGCACCAAAAGCCTGACCTTGCATCAAGTGTGGTAAAGTATGTAGACTTTCCTAACGTCGCAAGTAGATCGTCTATCCTGGGGAGGGGGTAGGAAATGACTTTTGTGATTTTGTTAAGGGCACGGTAGTCGCAGCAAAAGCGACTGGAGCCGTCTTTCTTTGTTACGATCACTATGGGTGAGGACCATTGGGAACGGGATCTTTCGATGATTCCTGCCTGTAGCATTTCATTTATAGACCTTTCCACGAGTTCTCTGTTTTTCAAGGGCGTATGATAGGGTTTCATATGTATTGGCTCCTCTGTGGTTGTTTGAATGTCCATTTTGACAGTGTTAGTTCTGCCTAATTCCATGTCATTGAGTGCGAATACATCCTGGTGCTTTTCTACAAACGTTTTCAAACGTTGCTTATTATCTTCTGTGGCATTCAGGGTTGCAAGTAACTGAGCTATTCTCTCTCTGTATTTATGATCTGCTATGATATCTCTGGTCTGTCTTGATGCCTCCGTTTCATTCCCATAATTTTGGGACATTTTTCTTGCATCTTGTGAAAATCTCTGCTCCTGGTATGTGGCTTTCTTTTGCGTAGTTCTTTGCCGTTCATTGGGCTGTGCTTGGTACTGTCTCCTCTGCCATGTACTGTGTGCATTTCCATTTGTCACTGCATTTACTGTATATTCATTTCTTATTATATTTCTGGGGTAGTCGTTGTTGTGCCATTTTTTCTGATTATTTCTGCCGTAACTGCGCTTATCCGCGTACGTTACTGTATTTCTTCTGTTTGTGCTATAGGGCTGTCTTCTTTCCCTGGGCGAAAATTTTTCATTCTTTCTGTTTCCAACTTTGCTGCTATAGTATCCTCCTGTGGTATAGTCATATAAGAATTCTTCCTTTTCTTCGGAAATTTCAATTGGTTTTGGGACTTTATCATATCCACCTGTTTTTTGAGTTATATTGATACTCCATGGGGCATGTATCACTGTCTTGTCGCTTTGGATATCCTCCTGGCAAGACAATTTCTGTTTCTCTGTTACTCTGTGATATACAGCACTTCATCTTTTCTCTTGGTGTGCTGGGGCGCAAGAATGAGTAATTATAGTCATTTTCATACTGTGGCCTTTCTCTTCTTATGTATGGACTGGTTCGTTTCTGCCATCTGGGTAGGGTATGCTGTGGTGTAACATAACTGTGACTGATGTTACTGCCTTTTTCTGCATAAGCCTTATAACTGTTTACTTTCCGTGTACTATGGTTATTTGTACTGCGATTTCGTGCATTATGTCCAGTGGGAGTGGTTGAGACAATTTGTGGATGGTCTCTATTGGTTTTGGTTTGTCTTATTGTTGACGTATCCACTTGCGCTACAACTGTGCCTCTTTTTATAGTGGTAGTTTTTCCTGACATATTCAATATCATGATGGGGAAATCTCTGGACTTCGAGACTTCAGCGATTCCCTCTGTAATTTGCAACAATGGGTCATCAATAATGCTTTCTTCTGCTAGGGGCTGTACTTGAATTGATTGCCCTGGTGTTATGTACTCAGAATTTTTTACTCTGCCTTTTGCTATGACCAGGGAGTTTGGAGCCACCGTTATGGGAGCTGTAAGCCTTACTAAAGACGCTATGTGGATATCGTCCTGGAGATCTATGTACGTATTGTTGACTTTGATTTTGTGGAGGTCATAGTATATTCGAACTTTGTGTTTGTTAAAAAAATCTCTCCCTAGGATAAGATTTCTAGACATTCCTTTAGTAATGACAAATGGGTGTTCAAAATTTGTTTCGCCTAAGGAAAATTTTAGCCATGCTGTCCCAACTGAATTTAGTCTTTGTCCCGTGACTGAAGCTAGGTGTGTTTTGGACGGTTGAAATCGTACTAAGTGTTGGATCCTCTTGAACAGCTGGAACCTAATAAGGCTGATGGATGCTCCTGTATCTACCAGTGCCCTATATTGTTGGCCCTGTATAGACATGATGCAGGAACTGGGGTCCGGATGTATTTTAGTTCCATCATGCAACATTTCTTCATTTTGTATTTTACTGGATGGGCCCACTTGACAATTTCTGTTCTGTGTTGTTTCTTTTGTTTTGGACCAGTTTCTGTGATTGTTGCCCTCACTAACGGTCCTGTTTAGTGAGTGGCGCTGCCGTTTCCCTGACGCATGAGGGGTTGAGGTGCGCCTCTGGTATACTGATTTCTGGTGTAATCACGTGGGGGTGGTGCGGGTTGTTGTGGTTGGTAACCTCCTCTTCTGGGTGGTGCGTGATTGTACTTTGCTCTACAGGACTTGTAACCATGTCCGAGCCTACCGCATGTAAAGCATCCGTTTGTATTGACATTATTGACGTCGTTTTGCCTCTGTGTGGGGGGTCTATAATTGCGGGGCTTATCATCTCGTTGTCGTGGGCGAGTCCATTGCCTCCTGGTATGGTCAACTTCCATAGGCTCATGCTCATCATAGTCCCTATATTCTGGTCGGGGTTCCCTACCTGCTCTTTGTTGGAACCTTCGGTGAAGATTTTCCTCCTGTATTGCTGCTTGGATTGTTTCAGCAATAGTCTTGGTGTCTTTTCTAATAAGATGCCTTCTGATATTTTCCGCTCTAAGGCCATCGGCAAATATCCCCACTAACTGTATTTCTACATCAGGTGTGGTAGGGATTTCTCCGCAAAATGCCTCTTCTGCCATATTGAGGAATCGATCTCCAAAAAGTTGTACCGATTCATCTCTTTCCTGTTTAAGCTTCTAAGGACTGACCAAGCATGCATTTTGTCTATGATTTCCCCATATCTCTGGGTGAGCTCTTTTTTTAGGGACTCGTAGGTTTCTGTGGGGTACTGCTGGGACCTCCTTCTTAAAAAATCAGTCACGTACGAATCAGAACCTAACAGAGCGATTTTCTTTTTCTCTTCATCCGTTGTTGCCTCTGCTAGTGCCGCAAATTTTTCCATGTCGGACAACCATCTTCTGAATTTTTTCTTGTTGCCATCGAACGGCTGAACAATGGATCTAACCTGTGTGAATTTCGCGTAGTTGTCATTTTTCTGTAGGGTTTCAGTAATTTGCCGTAGCGCTATTATTGTTGGTCCTTCCATATTTTGTCTGTCCTGGGGCTGCAGTGGTTGTGTATTTACGGGTTGGTTCTGTGGTTGTTGTTGTTGTTGTTCCACACCCAGCTGTTGAAAATTTTGTAGTAAATCGTCCATGGTCTATGATCGCTAGTTATTCGCTTTATCAAAGAGAAGTGGTCACGGGCACCATATTACCTTCATGTAACCGGGGCAGGTGTTCCTTAGGACTGGAACGGCACCATATTACCATCATGTGGCAGTGCCGGTATATGCAGTATTTTCAGTTTACTTTACAGAGAGCAGATGTTTAACTGGCCTAATCACCAGAGATTTAGATTTCTCTCTTAAATTTGTGTTACCAGGTTCGATTTTCTTCTCTTAGGTGTTGATGTAGCGAATTTAATTGAAATGGATAGATTTCTTATCTAGATCTCAAAACTGTAGTAATTCACCTTTTCAACAGCGTTCGATTTCATGCAAAACTTTTAATATCTTTCAGCATGAAACTTAAAATTTCAACAAAGTCTGGAATTCAGAACATTTTTACAATAATAAGTATAATAAAATTCTATCATCTCATCAGATGCTTTCATCGATGCAAAAATCCCTTTTTGCATCTTTGTCTCGTAGGCCTACTCAATTGTCAAATATGGCGAACCTTCTTATTCCACCGTGTTCCTTCTTTTAAGTTACAGCCTTATTTTAGGTTCGACGACATTTACCCATCTCCTCAGATTTGTCCTTGATTTCTTTATCGTCATAAGCATTCCTCGAGTTAAATGCTTTCCAACACAAGAATATTTTCTACTCTACATGGTTTGAGGTGTAAGACATTTTTTTGCAAATTGACTCAAATCCTCGAGCCTAGTTCTGCTGCGACTAGGGTTGGGAGCTCTATTCAAAATACATATTTAACGATTGTCATTACTTACGCCAGTAAGAAAATTATAACCACTCAATGTCCTGAAATACACATTTTATAAGAAATGTTGAAGTTTGATTTTCTCAAACTAAGAAATATGTAGAGCTGGACCAGATACGACCTCTTGAGTTGCGCTCTTTCATTCTACTGCCAAAATGGCGTCGTTGTTCCACTTTCCCCGGGGTAAATCTGAGCTATCCGATTGGTCAGGGGAAATCACCCAATTATTAGAAATGGCGTGTAGAAGCGACTCTACCCTAAATATGTGACACTATTTATTATTTTCTGTTTCTCATAAAATATAAAATTATGGGGTGGTCTGTGCTTCCTCTGTCTTGTAAGAATATAGTCTGTTTCCAAAGGAACAACTATGTACACGGCCACACTTGACCATCGGCACACTAGGGGTGATGTGGTCAGCATCACGCCGATGAGGCTCGGTCGACCCCGGAACCGTTTGCTGTCTAAAAAATCCCACCTCAAATGGGGATCGAACCATGGTCCACCGAGCTAGGAAGCCAGTGCAACAAAATATAGTACCTGGTGTGAAATATTTACATCATGTTTTATTGTGTTTCTTTTGTTTCCCTCGAGTATCCAATACCATAATTCCCACCGTAAGGTACTTCGGTTTGTTGGTCTGTCACACTTTGCACACCATCATTTGCTCACTTTTCTTTTTCGAGAGAGTGCATTAACTTTCGAGCACAGCTAAGGGTGGTTGAAATTGTGATTGAAAGTAAGACAATAATTGTATTCCGTTCCCTTATATGTACTCTCGCGAAAATAGCAAAGTGAGATACTCTTCTGTCCAGTTTCATTCGGGAAACGGACTTAACTCATCATTTTTCTTAAAAATAACCTTAAACTGTAAGTTTCTGATTGTTTGTTCAAGACAAAGTTTTAATTTAAAGTGTTGCAGACTTATTATTATGGATCAAAATGATAGATGGCTAAAAGGAAGAGACGATCGCGCCATTCACAGCGAGCAAACACTTTGATTATGGAAAGAAGCCATATACTTGAACTGGATACAGGAAGGTGCGGAGATGAAGATTAAATCAACAGACAATCAAGATACTCTTCTGTCCAGTTTCATTCGGGAAACGGATTTAACTCATCATTTTTCTTAAAAATGTAAGTTTTTGAATTGTTTCTTCAAGACAAAATTTTAATTTAAAGTAATGCAGACTTATTATAATGGATCAAAATGATAAGATGGCTAAAAGGAAGAGACGATCGCGTCATCCACAGCGAGCAAGCGAGACTATAGAAGAAGCAGCAATGTAATACGTGTAACAGAAACAACATACTATAATTAACAAGCTGTCAATTTTGGCGGGTTGTTGCTAGTTAACAATACAATTGTTTTTGTGTTCAGAGTTTCCAAGTGTTTATACTTACTTAGTCGTTCCTCTTCTGCCGCGAGGTGTAGATGTTTGGGAGAGAGTGCGCCATACTATCCTGCTGGCTGTCTTCCTCCTGACCTGGTTCCTTTCTTGTCCTCGGTCCTTCAGAGATTGTCTCCTGTTGTCCTTCTAGGGGACTCTGTGTCGTCATGGTGGTCTTCTTCGTTCACCCTCAGATGTCAACTTGAATAAGTTCAAAGAAAGCACTGGTCAACCTAAGGCTGTCGATATCTCCGTAGATTTTCTCCAGGAATGGTACTGGCGATGGCCATATGCGTTTTCTCTCTTCCTCATATGTCCAGGACGGGATCCCTGGCTCTTAGCCTCTGATACTTATCGTGGTAGCCGATGTTCTCCCATTCTGCAGACATGGCCAAACCATGTTAGTTGGGACTGTTCTACTTGGGTCTGCAAGGGTTGGGTTTTTTAGGATCTTTTCTCTCTTGCGTTTCGTGTAATCATGTTGTAAGGCAAGCATGTGATTGTCAGAGTTTCCAAGTGTTAATGCTTTTGTAAATTTGTTTCCTGGTTTTTTTTTTGTTTCGAATTAGTATTATTATATATTATTCCTTGTTTTTTTTTAAAGTTTTTTTTAACTGTATCCTTTGGTTGATGTTTTTCTTGTTATTCTTGTTAATGATGGTTGAAATTTTTTACGATTTGTTACTCAGTGTAATAAATATTTATTTGTTCCTCTGGTTTTTCTTCCTGAATATTTTTGCTGGTATGTTTTTAATACTTCGCTATATTTATTATTAACTACTTGTGGCGCGCTTTCCAATCGCTGGACACACTAGGGTGCAGTCTATTTTACGGGTTGTAGGGCCTACCCCTTTTTTATCTATTTATTTGTTATTTCTTTTTCTCATGTGTCCTTCTTAGCTCTCACTTTCTTTCCTTTCCCTGACGAAGGCCTTTTGGCCGCAACGTTGGCTATTTTCCATATCTTTTGTTACAGTAAGACGAATCACCTTATTTCGATTTTTTTTTTTTTAATTATCACGTACTATATTATTAACTACTGACTTTCATTTCCTAGAGCTTGAATAGAATAGACGGATTGACAAAGTCACAAATGTGGAACTGATGACATGAACCAGACAAGTGCCAGTGTGACAAGAGATGAGAAGAAGATGCTGGCGATGGATAAGACACACATTGAGGAAACCTGTTGATAGCATTACAAGGTAGTCCTCGTTCTGGATTATCCAGGGTAAGAGAGGCAGAGGGAGACGAAAGAACAAATGGAGACAAGAACTGGAGACAAGAACTGGAAACATGAACTGGAGACAAGAACTGGAGACAAGAACTGGAAACAAGAACTGGAGACAAGAACTGGAAACAAGAACTGGAGACAAGAACTGGAGACAAGAACTGGAGACAAGAACTGGAGACAAGAACTGGAGACAAGAACTGGAGACAGAAATGAAATGAGTGAGGAAGATGCGGAAAGAACTAGAGCTGATGGCACGTGACAGGAAGACTTGACATGAGTTTGTTGACCTATACTCGAGCTGAGGTGTGATGATGATGATTTTTATTAATCCTTTTGTAATTTTACATGGTTCGTGGAGAGGGCCTTTGGATATCTCTCAGCCAGTGTACATGGGACAGGCCCCATCAGGGTTAGAAGATTTTACGGCAGCTCATATCCTATATATTTGGAGGTGATGTCTCCGTTTACATCATCATCAGCTGCCTTCTCCACAACGAAGGTCTGAGACACTGGATCTCCAACGTCTTCTGTCTCTTGTCTTGATGGTGCACTCTTTCTTGTCCATCTCTTGATTTTATCTTCCCACTTATAGCGCTTTCTTTCTCGTGCACGTTTTCCTTCAACTGTATCTTCCATTATGATCATCAGCAAGGTGTTTTGTCTTTTGTCTTTTGGTAAGGCCAGAATAGATTAGCTGTCCAATTTTGATCTCCTTAATTAATTATCTTTTCATTCCAATGTTTTCTATGACCTCTTTAATTGTTTTCTCCCATTTCCTTCTGATGTACCCCATTCTTCTATATTGGAAAGAGTTAGCTATTCTCTAGTAACTTTCAATGTCTGTATTGACAGTCAAATATTATCTTGACAGCCTAAATTCTTTCCTGTAATTTTTTATTCATTGTACGTGTCTCGTCAGCGTCTCTGATAACTCAAACATTCAAATAAGTGTTCCTCAGCGTTTGTTCAAGCATCCAATGTCTAGTCTGTCTCCCAAAATCCTTTGATTACCCGGATTTGTTTTCTCTTGCGTTAGGTATTACGTATGTTGTAAATAGAAGGTGACGGCCACAGTAAATGTGTCAAATGTGCGGGTGATAATTTAGGAACACGTAACGAAACTGGCTTATTGTGGTGTCCAGCCGGCCGAAAATCTGGCGCGGAGTCGTTTATCACCAGCACAGACTAGATTGAAAGCGGGTCAAGTGACTGTAGCTCCTGTCCTTTTCAGATACACCGGATTCGAGGTGCTTGAAATCCCCCTTTACTGGTGATACCCTACCCCCAGCGTTGCCACTACTAGGTGGATTCACCTTGTTTGGTCCCGTCTACTCTAGATATCATTTTACCTCATTACTTGAAGAACTTAACCTAGATCAACTTCCGGCTTTTCATTCAAAGTAGCCCAAATATCGCTCAAAGTCTCTCAAAAATCGCCTAAAGTAGCCCATATCGCCCAAAATAAAGAACACAGGTATATCTAGATGATTTTTATAAAGGTATGGTCTAGAATTCTTTTCAAACATTGCATACCCCATTTACACTGGTTGAGGATACTTGTCCCTCTCCGCATAAGCGTAATAACCGTGACAATATTAATTTTTTTTTTTTTTTTTTTTTTTTAACCAGCGGCACTTAGGCTTTCAGCCCTTCGGCCCAATGACATGTCATTGCGAGGCTGGGGAACCTGAGGACTTTCCTTCCAACCCGGTCAGGAGCTTCGCTCCTTCCCATCCACAGAGGGTTTATCACAGGAGCCGTTCAGGCTATTCAGTCAAATTTCCGGCCGTAAACATTTCTTCAAACGCCGACGCCCGGGTTTGAACCATGAACACCTGGTCGCCAGTACAACGCCGAAGCCATTACACCAGCGCGGCTCCCTGACAATATTAATAGTTGTATTAATAATAATAGTAATACTATTTACGAAAAAAAAATGAATATCAACGCTCTAATAGTTAATAAACAAACACACAATTATAAATTTAAAAAAAAGAAACCACACTATTATAAATTTAAAAAAAAAAGAAACCACACATTAATAAACACTGCTAACTACTTATAATATAAGGAGAAACAATAAAGTAATACAAACAACATGACACGTGACAACTGCCTGTAACAAAAGTAAGAAAACAACAAATTCTAATATAACTTATTACCGCCAACAGCGATCATTTCCAAATGGCAATAAGTACCTATTTGAATATAAGACAAAACTGGAAATAAAATGACACTAAATACAGGAACTTGATTATGCCAAGAAGGGCCTCAAGGATTTTTGGTTTTTTCGGCCCCACTTCACCTAATAGGCAATAATTTTAATATTTTGTTTTCAAACCCCTTACCATGGTGATGGCTTGGCCATAGATACGGGGGGGGGGGGGTTTCAACACCCCCCCCCCCCCTACCTAATGGGAAAATTATACTGTACCGGTACCAAAATAGTGCATTAAAAACAATTTTTTTTATTAAACCCCCCCCACCCGCCTTAATAAAGTCCTATCTACGGCCCTGGGTGATGGTATATACTAGTATTATTAATAGACTGGTATGTTAGTTTGTTACCATTGCTAACTCTTTTATTAGTAATTATTTGTTATTAATGTTTATTTGTATTATTTTTATTAGTAGTAAGTTAAACAACAACTAACACATTTTTTTTTTAAATCTCTGCATTTTAAATTTTTTTTTTAACTTGTGCATGGGTGCACAAGATCTCCGGGCTCTTAGGCTTCAGCCTACTAAGCCTACTCAGCCTACTCATCCTACTTAGCCTACTCATCCTACTTATCCTACTTAGTCTACTCGGCCTACTCAGCCTATTCATCCAACTTAGCTTACTCATCCTACTTAGCCTACTTAGTCTATTCAGCCTACTCAGCCTACTCATCCTACTTAGCCTACTCATCCTACTTAGCCTACTTAGTCTACTCAGCCTACTCATCCTACTTAGCCTACTCATCCTACTTAGCCTACTCATCCTACTTAGTCTACTCAGCCTACTCATCCTACTTAGCCTACTCATACTACTTAGCCAACTTAGTCTACTCAGCCTACTCATCCTACTTAGCCTACTCATCCTACTTAGCCTACTTAGTCTACTCAGCCTACTCAGCTTACTTAGCCTACTCATCCTACTTAGCCTACTTAGTCTACTCAGCCTACTCAGCCTACTCTGCCTACTCATCCTACTTAGCTTACTCAGCCTACTCAGCCTACTCAGCCTACTTAGCCTACTCAGCCTACTCAGCCTACTCATCCTACTTAGCCTACTTAGTCTACTCAGCCTACTCAGCCTACTCAGCCTACTTAGCCTACTCAGCTTACTCAGCCTACTTAGCCTAATGAATAATCTTGGCCCTGGGTAAATACCTCTAATTACAAACGACAATTAGTTTGAACAGGGTAGAACAAGATGGCGGATTAGCGGAGGCAAAAGATGATCTGATAAGCCCGCTCTCATCCCATTTTCTTTTAAAACTAACTGTTCTCTTTTCTTTGTTCTGGTGTTTTTTTGGTGTCTTTAGACTTTTTACTTTACCCTGTTGGTGTCTTTAGACTTTTTACTTTACCATGTTGGTGTCTTTAGACTTTTGAATTTACCCTGTTGGTGTTTTGGACTTTTCCCTTTACCCTGTTGGTGTCTTTAGACTTTTGACTTTACCCTGTTGGTGTCTTTAGACGTTTGAATTTACCCTGTTGGTGTCTTTAGACTTTTGACTTGACACTTTTGGTGTCTTTAGACTTTTGACTTTATCCTGTTGGTGTCTTTGGAATTTTGACTTTACCCTGTTGGTGTCTTTAGACTTTTGACTTTACCCTGTTGGTGTCTTTAGACTTTTGACTTGACCCTGTTGGTGTCTTTAGACTTTTGACATGACCCTGTTGGTGTCTTTTGACATTTGACTTTACCCTGTTCGTGTCTTTAGACTTTTGACTTGACCCTTTTGGTGTCTTTAGACTTTTCACTTTACCCTGTTGGTGTCTTTAGCGTTTTGACTTGACCCTGTTGGTGTCTTTAGACTTTTGATTTTACCCTTTTGGTGTCTTTAGACTTTTGACTTTACCCTGTTGGTGTCTTGAGAGTTTTGACTTGACCCTGTTGGTGTCCTTAGACTTTTGACTTGACCCTGTTGGTGTCTTTAGACTTTTAACTTTACTCTGTTGGTGTATTTTGACTTTTGACTTTACCCTGTTGGTGTCTTTAGACTTTTTACTTGACCCTGTTGGTGTCTTTAGACTTTTTACTTTATCCGGTTGGTGTCTTTAGCCTTTTGACTTGACCCTGTTGGTGTCTTTAGACTTTTGACTTTATCCTGTTGGTGTCTTTAGACTTTTAACGTTACACTGTTGCTGTATTTAGACTTTTTAATTTACGCTTTTGGTGTCTTTAGACTTTTTACTTTACCTTGACCTTGACCTTACCTGTTGATTGTTTCGGTAACTATATATCTACTCTTTTACCTTGTTTTCCCCCAACTCTTGTCGTGAAGCGGCGTGGGGAGCTGAAATTTCCGTACTTGAGCCACGTATGTAGCACTGGCTGCTGTCAGCCCGTCTTGTTAAAAGATTCCTGTCATGTTGTCAATCTATCTTGAGCCACGTATGTCACACTGACTGCTGTCAGCCCATCTTGTTGTAAGATTCCTGTCATGTTGTCAATCTATCTCGAGCCACGTATGTCACATTGGCTGCTGTCAGCCCCTCTTGTAGTAAGATTCATGTCATGTTGTCAATCTATCTTGAGCCACGTATGTCACACTGGCTGCTGTCAGCCCGTCTTGATGTAAGATTCCTGTCATGTTGTCAATCTATCTTGAGCCACGTATGTCACACTGGCTGCTGTCAGCCCGTCTTGATGTAAGATTCCTGTCATATTGTCAATCTATCTTGAGCCACGTATGTCACACTGGCTGCTGTCAGCCCGTCTTGATGTAAGATTCCTGTCCTGTTGTCAATCTATCTTGAGCCAAGTATGTCGCACTGGCTGCTGTCAGCCCGTCTTGATGTAAGATTCCTGTCATGTTGTCAATCTATCTTGAGCCACGTATGTCGCACTGGCTGCTGTCAGCCCGTCTTGATGTAAGATTCCTGTCATGTTGTCAATCTATCTTGAGCCACGTATGTCGCACTGGCTGCTGTCAGCCCGTCTTGTTGTAAGACTCCTGTCATGTTGTCAATCTATCTGCCGATTGGTCTTCCCCTGGCCATAAAATCAGATATTCTATTGTAGGTTTCGTAAGGGTAATTTATCGGCCTCCATTCTTGACAAACCACTTTATCTTCTGTCTCTCTATATACAGTACTTGAAGCAGGAGGTAGCTCCTACAGTTTTTCTGATGTCCTCATTTATCATTCTGTCTCTCTATATACAGTACTTGAAGCAGGAGGTAGCTGCTACAGTTTTTCTGATGTCCACATTTATCATTCTGTCTCTCTATATACAGTACTTGAAGCAGGAGGTAGCTGCTACAGTTTTTCTGATGTCCACATTTCAGGAGGTAGCTGCTACAGTTTTTCTGATGTCCACATTTATCATTCTGTCTCTCTATATACAGTACTTGAAGCAGGAGGTAGCTGCTACAGTTTTTCTGATGTCCACATTTATCATTCTGTCTCTCTATATACAGTACTTGAAGCAGGAGGTAGCTGCTACAGTTTTTCTGATGTCCACATTTATCATTCTGTCTCTCTATATACAGTACTTGAAGCAGGAGGTAGCTCCTACAGTTTTTCTGATGTCCTCATTTATCATTCTCTCTCTCTATATACAGTACTTGAAGCAGGAGGTAGATGCTACAGTTTTTCTCACTTTTGGTAAACGTGAGCTGCCCACTTGAACTGATGTCAGTAACGTATTTATTATTATTGTTATTATTTTTTTTTGAGTGAGATGTCCTAACTGCTTGTCTTATTCTAAATCATATTAATAGCACGGATACTGCTAGCGTAGGTCTCTCGGTTACATAAGCCCCAACTTTTCATCCACTCTGAAACTTTGTCTATTTGTTTTTCACGTTTTTGGTAAACATAGTCCAAGTTTTTTCCAGATCGTAAAATGGCACAGTCATCTGCAAATTGTGATACTGCATTCTTAATGTCGTTAAATTCCTCTGCTAAATCATTCACAGCTATAGTGAAAATTAAAGGTGAAATCACTGATCCCTGAGGAATCCCATTCTGTTGTTCATATATTTCTGACTTATCATTGTTCACCTGTACAGCAAAATACCTGTCATGTAAAACGTTTTCTAGATACCTATAGGTTTTACCAGTAATGCAAATCTTTTTCATTTGAATAAAATTGTTGTTGTTGTTTTGAAGAAGTAATGGGTGGAGAGCGGGCACTTAACAGCTGACCGTTATTGCCTCTTCTCGTTCCATCTTGGTCTACGTTGTTCAACCTGAAAATTGGTTATAATTGGGGTATTTAGTGTCATTTTATTTACTAATTTTGTATTCAATTTAAATAACTAATGTCTTTTGCAGTTGCTGATTTTAATTTATATTAGTATTTGTCCATTTCATTTTCTCTTTTGTATTGTTTATAGATAACTATTGCCCTTTACATTTGGTTTTAATTTGTATTAGTATTTGTTCTTTTTTAGTTGTTTCTTTAATATATATTTCGTTGCCTTTCCTTGTCCTATGAGTAGGTCCCAAGTTATTTTCTATTTTCTGTTGTTTTATTTTTTTTTTGGTTGTTTTAATGATTTGTTAGCTCTTGGTGCTTAATTTCTATTTGGTTGAATGTCCTATAGTAAGTTTTTAATTCAAGCCTTTGGTGTTCGTACCAGAAAGTATTCAGTGGGGTACTGGAAGATGAGACAGGTATGTATTTCAGAGCTGGCATTTGCTGATGATGTTGCCCTGATTGCTAAATTAGAGGCACATCTCTAATCCAACCTGCAAGTCTAGAAGGAAGAGCTGGAGAAGAGACGGATAGTCATAAGCAGCTCTAAAACAAAATCCATGGTGATATCACGAGAAGAAAGAAGACATCAGATTAAGCTAGGAGAACAGGTCCTGGAGCAGGTCGACCGCTTTAAATATCTCAGAGCTATTATAGACCGACAGGGAGGCATCAAAGAAGAGTTGGCTACTCGAAAAGCAGCAGCTGGGAGACTTTTTCAGGCCATAAATCGAGGATTCCTCAGCAAGAGAGAGGTTGGTAAGAAAACGAAGATGGCTGTATACCGCTCCACCTATGGCCCAGTCTTGATATATGGATGCGAGTCATGGGCAACGACTACAATCCATAAAAGCCAGATCCAAACCTCAGAAATGAGGTATCTGAGGAAGATGGTTGTAGTAACAAGAAGAGACATGGTACGCAACCAGACGATACGTCAAGGCCTAAAATGCCACCCCCTGCAGACCCAAGTAGAACAGTCCTAACTGAGATGGTTTGGCCGTGTCTGCAGAATGGGAGAAGATTGACTACCACGACAAGCATAGGAAACAACGAGCCAGGAATCCAGACCCCTAGGACGACCCAGAGTCCGCTGGGAGGACAACATCAGACAATCTTTGAAGGACCGAGGGCTAGAATGGAGCCAGGTCAGGAAAAAAACAGCCGATAGGATAGTCTGGCACTCTCTCTTCCAAAAGTCTACACCTCACGGTAGAAGGGATCGACTAAGTAAGTCAGTCTCAGAGCCATACAATAGGACTGACTTCACATTTGAGTTGAAGATTCTTTTTTCGTGTTGGACTTGATTGCTCTTGTTCTCCATATGTTTCCCAATGCAATGAAAGCTCCTCTTGCTTTTTGTATTCTTATTTTGATATCAATGTCTGTCCCTCCAACTTTGTCTATATTACTTCCAAGATGTGTGTACGATTCTACATCTTTTAGTGGGTGTTTCTTTAAGTTCAACTTTGTTATCATTTCTTGCATTTATTCTCATAATCTTTGTTTTTTCCCTGTATATTTGCAGGCCCACTTGTTGTGCCTTCTCATCGAGAATTTTCATTTTCTCTTGCATCTTATTATGGTTATGGGACAGAAGAGCCAAGTCATCTGCAAAATCGAGATCGTCAAGCTGTTTAATCAGATTCCACTGGATTCCATTTCTGTTTTCTCACTTACTTTTTCCAGGATGACCAGGAGTTTGTCGTCCGGGAGAGATCTAAGCGTGACTTCTGTTCGAGCTATTTTTGTACTTTTAACTTTTTGGGGGTTTCCTTTCGGTTGGAGTCCTCTTTGTTTTCTCCTCTGATTTCCTGACTTCTTTTGGTTGTGTTTTTCTAGTTGTCCTGATTGTCATCTTCCCTGTGTCCTATCATTTTGTTAGCTGTCCTTGTTCCTGAGTTTTCGCCTTTATTGTTTATTCCTATTGCTGTTTCTACTTCTGAGCCTCCTTCTAGTTTTTCCCTTATTGTCTCTATCCTGTCCTTTATTTCTGTGTCTCTGACTTCAGGGTTCGTGGTCCTGTTTTTTTCAGTCAGTTTTTGTGTTTTGTCCTTTTCATGTGTCTTGGCCTACGCTTTTAATTCCGCGGACTTTGCCCTGGTTATCGGTGGCATTGTCCCTGTCTTTTAATTTGCAACTACTCTTTTTATTATGTGCTTGGTTTTGAATGAACTTTAATGCTTATTCTTAGTCTCGCTGCTTTAATCTTAAGTTGTGTATATCCTTGCTTTCTCCTTTTTTTAAAATTTATTTTATAATATTATTATTTAAGAAACACTTTTAAATCTGTCTAGTAGACCTTGTTGAACAATTAAATCTAGTTCGAATTTTGCCAGGTAACTTTAATACATTTGTTTTACTTAAATTATATTTTGATGGTTGATTATTATTATTAGTAATCTATGGTTTTTGGTTTATTTTATTTTTTTTCTCACTACAATTCATAGATTAGACAAATATTTATAGCAATAGTTAAATAGTTCCCTAATACTTAATATTAACTGTAATAATCAAATACTTACATCAAAATATAAAGGAAATCATCACTTAAATTATGTCTATCAAGATGGCTGCCAGATGTCACACAAGCATGTGCCACGTGGCGCTTGGATCTATTTAACTTCTATTATATTTTATTTTATTTATTTTTTGCCGTAAAATTCCTGAGTTATATTAATATTCCAAGCGATACTTAACTAGTCACCAATTACTTGATATTAACTGTAATAAGCTAATACTTAAATCAAACTAAAAAGGAATCGCCACTTATATTTATTATGTCTATCAAGCTTATTTAATTTAATAGAATTCCTAAGTTATAATAATACTTCTAGCTACCAATTACCTAGTTACCTAAAACTAACTGCAATAAGATAATGCTAAAGATAGATAAAAAAAATGTAACAACTTATCTGACAACGTGAGTAGTTTGATGAATTTCTCTGCTGTGTCTCGTCCTGAAAAGGACGTATCAGCCTTGTATATTTTGAGTTTAGCAAAAATACGACTGTCCGCTTCAGAAGTCGGAAGTCGGTAGATTTGAATAAAAACGCACTAATTTTTATATTATATATATATATATATATATATATATATATATATATATATATATATATATATATATATATATATATATATATATATATATATATATATATATATATGGGCAGACGCAGGCAGATGCGAATGCGCGTGGGAACCCTCTGATTGGCTCGCTGCATTTTAGTCTTTTTCGATTGCAGGGACACCTCCGATTAGCCAGTTGCATTTTAGTACTTTTCGTTATTCAGAGTTCCGAACCAACAGTGTTTTATGCATAATTTATTTTGTCTGCCGCCATCTTGCGTAAATCCGTGACTACGCGTAATTGATTCTGTCTCAGGGTCTGCCGGCAATTTTGCGTGAATCCTAGAGCTCGGATTGGCTATGCATATTTGTATACCGATTGCGACCTAACAATAGTGTATTTAGCTAAGCAGCGAGTTCACAAACAACTTTACGACAGTGGACACGTGCCAAATTATGTGTCGTAGTGAAGTCGTTACATTAATGGTAATGCCCTTGCGGTGAGGGGTTAACCAGCTAGCACCGTGCCCCCACCATAACTAAATAGTGATATATATATATATATATATATATATATATATATATATATATATATATATATATATATATATATATATATATATATATATGTTGCTGTCGTTTTTGACGGTTTCATAAGACGTAAATCTATTTAATACTTTTGATGATCTAAGGTAGAGAACTGTTTATTAACTCCCTGGGACAGGTTGATTTAGGGTTATCTTCCCTTTGTTATTCATTGTAGTTGACCTGTCTTCAGACGGTGTTAGCTGTTCTCAAAATCTGTTCTTTCTACGCATGCGCAAGTTTCTTGGGAGCAAAACGGATAGACTTCCGTCATTGAGTGATGAGCTGGGTTCTGACCGGACGACATTTCCGTTGTTCTTCTCTGCATTTTCTGGGGAAAAGATAGTCTTCAGTGTGACTGTGATGTCAGTGATTCTCCCCAGAGTTATTCTGTTCGTCAAGAATGACGACAGTTGTTATTAGTGTATTTCTCGGATTCTGTCCAAGGTAAAATGAACTTAATTATTACGCCCAGATTGCAGAACATATTGTGTCAAGCTGTGAGTAGCGCTCACAGTTTTTGAGATGCAGAATCCATTTTGTGTGTTCGCTATAACCACCTAAGACGATTCGTCTAGCTATATTACAGAAGCCCAGTGTAGAGAGAGTAATATGTAAACCGCCTGTTGGTGGTATGTTTCGGCATGGATGACCATACCTGCCTATGCAGAATACACTGTTGTTTGAATTATTATAGAGGCCCGATATCTCGGCCGATATCTTTGAGCAGAAGAAGAAGTGTCTGGCGTGTGAAGCCAGATGAAGTCTTGACTTTTATTATACAAGTTCTTAGACTTTGATATTGATCAACTGGATCCGCCTTTATCGTGCGGCGTATTTGTTGAAAGACTACCTGACGAGTTTAGTCAGGGGCCCTAAGCTACAGTAAGAAAGAATGTATATTGTCAAGCCAGCTTTACTAGCATCTTACATATGAGCTATGCAAGATTATGATGCTCGATGATTATTATTATTTATCACACATGAAATGTCCATGACCCTTTGTGCTATTGACTGTGTCGTCTGTCAGCGTACTGTTGCAGTAATAAATGTTGGAAAAGTCACCTGTATTATTTACATCTATGACTTCTACTTGTGGTGGTGGTGTGAGTTTGGCATACATGAATAAGAGCCTATACGACTTCGTTTCCACGATCTGCTGCCTCCTATGCATACACCTTTACTCTCTACTGCATCTCACTACGAGTACTACACTCCTAAGAAACTACATGTATGCTATTATGTATGAGTGTCTGTATTACACCCTGGCAGTGCCTCACGCTGTTGACCTAGATACACGCAACACTGAACTGTCCATGTGATCCACGACACGCCCACTCAGCGACACTTCAACACGGTACAAATACCAGATTTCACACGAGCAAACAAACTTTAACATCTTATACTTAAACCGCTCGTTAACATCATAGCAATCTGGACAAAATCAACCGGTAACATCTGGCTGTAATATCTAGGGAATAAAAAGCTTCTGTTACATCTGGTGGACCAGATTCGTGGGTCAAGATAACATTGAGGAGTGACAGCTATGCAGCGAACAGTACTAAGCTGGTCAACGCCTTATACTGCTTCATGGACCACAGCTGCTTATGATGTCGATTTACGCTGTGCTACAAAAGTAAACACCCCTTCAACACTTTGACAGTCGTCAATGGACATACATGTTTACATTCAAGTCAAGTTATCTACGTTCAAGCTCAGGTTGTAAACATTACAATCTATTGTTTACATGCTAAGTCTACACATATCGACGTTGGATCTTCCGATCTCAACTGATGTCGAGAATGATTTAATGTAGCTACACTTTGGAGACTTCTACCTGTTGGCAAGTTACGGTGACCTTCAACGGTGGATCGTCTGCCATTATTGTTTACAGTTGTACCGCATTGTACTGCATCTTTGCGGGTGTTTGAGGATTGTGCTTGAGATAAGTGGCCCGTTTATGTGTTAAACTGTGCCTTTATTTATGTTCAACTGAGCCTTCCTCTATACACATTTTTTATACTGTCTTTTTACATACTACATGCATTCTGTGTTTACATGTTCTTTGTTTACATGTTGTGTTAGTGTGTATATTTAGCGGGTTGGTTGGGAAGGTGACTCCTTTAGAATATACCACGTTACAGAGGTTCTACTGAGAGTGTTTTCTTTAGGGACTGTGCATATTTCCCACAGCGGAAATTGCGAGCGACGTGTGTTGTTACTTTTCATTTTTTTTCCTTAGCTGTGACGAGATGTGTTAGTGTCGTTTTCGTTATTTTTTTCCATTCTTTGATTTTTGATTTGTTTTGTTTGTAATTGTCATCTCTCTTTCTTCCTTTCATTTATTTATATACATCTTTTTGTTTATAACAGTGTTGTCAGTTGTGTTGTTTAATTTTCGCAGTTATCATTGCACTTCTTTGCAACATTAGATTCAGTAAAGCTGTATTTTTGATTTGACTTCTGCGAACGTTTTCGGTTGTTCTAAATTCTTGTCTTTGTATTGTTATCGTATATATGTTTATCATACACAGTCTATATATATATATATACTTGGTCATGAACTACTATTATTATTAATATGATGCACTTTTCAGATAGATGTTATTTATGACGATATTATTTATAGAGAAACAAGGTGATTATACAAGTTTTTGATTAAAAGACTTGTCTCCCACTGAAGTTGGGACATAAAGTGTATTATTATTTCAGGTGTTAATAGCACATTAATAGACAGAATGTCTACGTTGGATTTCTTCATCGAGCAAGGGAAAGCCCTTGGCAAAACTGATGAGAAATTGGAAGAGTTCGCACTTACTCAATATGCCAAGGCACAGAAGGCTAAAGAGAAAAGGATGCAAATGCAGTTAGACAGAGAAGCTGCTGCTGAAGCTGAAAATAAAAGATTGGACAGAGAAGCTGCTGCTGAAGAGAGGAAATTTCAAGCTGCTGCTGAAGAGAGGAAAATAGAACATGAGGAAAAACTCTTAGCTTTGGAGTTGGAGAAATTAAAGGTCATGAATATGAGTGCTCCTCAAGCAACTTCGGGTAAGATAAAGGAGAGTACTTATAAAGTCAAATTGCCCCTTTCGACATTCTAAAGAACGACATAACCTTCTACCTTGATATATTTAAATTAACATGCGTAACGCATAAGGTAGATAAGGAACAATATGTCGGACAACTGATGGAGTTACTTTCAGGTGAACCATTAAGTACTGTAATGGCAGTAGAGGAACATGACAGAGCTAATTATGATGTTGTCAGGGCAACATTACTTAAAAGATATCAATTAAAAGAAGAAGATTATCGTCTTCGTTTTAAGACAATGCTACCAGAAGCTGGAGTATTCTCTGACTTTATTACGAAGATACGTTTTACATTCACACGTTGGATTGAGCTGTCTAAAACAGAAAAAACATACAAAGACCTTATGGACTTATTACTTCGATATAAAGTTATGTCATCTGTCAATGAGTCTTTCCTTGCTTTTCTTCATGAGCGTAAACCAAAGAACATAAAAGACATGGAAGAATATTGTTGCCAGTACGTCACTGCTCGTTCCCATGCTACTGTTAGCAATTCTAAGGTGAAGGAAGAGTTGCCAGTTGCTTCTGCTGCAGCACCATATGGCCCTAACTTTATGCATAAATTCCAAGGTGCTCAACACAACTTTAATAAGAAGAGCAATCGTAATTATGATCAGAATCATGGTAACCCATCATATAATGGGTCTTCTACAAAGAACTGGAGGCGATCTGATAGTCCTCGTTATTTCGGGTCCAATAATTATGGAAACTTTCGGAGAGGTAGTCACAATAGACACTATCAAGGCTATTCTTCGCGGGGACATCGAAACCAAACAGGTAGACACTATACTCAGGGGAAAATGACAATAGTGATTGTGGGAACTGGGATTCGAACCAGAACGGTGGTCACAGTAGATCAAACTATGACAATTTCAGAGGGAATAATAATCGTGGTAGATCTCAACACAAGAAAAAGAGATCATATCATCAGGGAAACTCTGTACAACAAGAGACTCATGGGGCCAGTAATCAAGTGAATGATAATAAAAACTCTAATGCTGTCACCTGTTCTGCTTTGGATTTTGGGAGAGCTTTTCAATGCCCCCAATGCACAACCTTATTTGAACCGACCACAGTAACTACTTTAAGTGGTGATCACCCTCTTCCCGCTCTTCCTGCTGCAGTTGCGCATGACGGGAGAGGATCGCTTATCTTGCATAAAGGTCTTGTTGATAGTAAGCCAGTCTCAATGCTTTTTTATTCTGGGTGCACTACTATTGGGGTTAAGCAATCTCTTATAGATCTTCGCTGTGCCACAGGAAAGGTGGTTAAATGTGTAACATTTGGTGGCACAGTAGAAAATTACTCAACTGCTATTATTCACATTGCTACTCCCTTCTTTAGGGGAGATGTCCACGCGTGTCTTCTACCTAATCCTATTGCGGATCATATCATCAGTCGTATTCATGGGGTTAAGAAACGCACCCCGCAGCAAATTGCTACCTGGGAAGAACGGAATATCCAAACAGCCAATGCAGTGGTAACAAGAGCACAAGCTCTTATTCCTCAAACTACATCTACTGAAGTTAATGAAGGATATAGCCAAGGCTATTTGCAGCCTATTTTCCAGGAGATGGACGATTCTCCAATCCAACAAGGTCATATCTCATCCCTGTCAGTTATACAGGATGAGGAAACTACATTTTCGGATGTTAATCTACCTCTTCCTGTGATTCCTCTTACTTCTACGAAATTTTGGAAGAACGTTAATGTTTCTTCTAATTTGTCTTTTGAGGAACAGCGACAAGTATCTTCTACGCTACAAGCAATTCAGGATGTCCTTACCGACATTCCTGGACACACAGATGTCATTGAGCATGACATTATACTTACTGATCATAATCCGATCGGAGTAAGACCGTATCCTCTTCCTATTCATTTTCAAGCACAAGTCGAGAAAGAATTGGATGAAATGATACAATTGAAAAAAATTGAATCATCCACCTCAGCATAATCTTCGTCCATGGTTATTGTTCGAAAGAAAGACAATAACATACGCCTTTGCGTAGATTATCGCAAATTGAACCAAGTTACGAAGTTCGGTGCTGAACCTATGCCTTTATTAGAAGATCTACTTACTAGACTTTCTAACTTTCGAATCTGTACTAAACTCGACTTGTGCGAAAGGCTATTGGCAAGTTCCGTTAACTGAACGCGCCAAACCTCTCACTGCTTTCTCAACACCTAGGGGTTAGTTTCAATGGAATTTTATGCCTTTCGGGCTTATGAACGCCCCAGCAACTTTCGTACGCATGATGCGTCGAATTCTCTCATATCGTTCAGATGTCATTGCATACTTAGACGACATCTGTCTTTTCAGTAATACTTGGGAAGATCACTATTTGGGTTTGAATGAATTGCTGTCTACTCTACGTGAGCATAATTTGACTGCAAAACCCTCTAAAGCCTATGTTGGGTTTAGTGAAATTTCTTTCCTGGGTCATCGTGTTGGTCACGGTCTATTGAAGACAGAGGACCAAAACATTTCTAAGATATTAAATATCTCTGTGCTCAAACAAAAAAAACAAGTACGTAGTCTGTTGGGATTAATACAATTCTACGGAAGATTCATTAAGAATCTATCCTCTATCATGGCACCACTCTCATCCCTATTGAAGAAAGGGTCTCCTAACATGGTGCGCTGGTCTCAAGAATGTCAATCTTCATTGGATCAGATTAAGAATTTGTTCTCATCCCCACCTATCTTAAGGCTACCTATTGCTGATAAGACTTTTGTTCTTCGTAGTGACGCCTCATCCACTGGGATCGGAGCGGCACTATGCAGGAGTATTCAGGAACTCTGCATCCTGTAATGTATATCTCTAGGAAGCTGTATGCGGCAGAAAGGAATTACTCGGTTTTAGACCGTGAATTGTTAGCTATGGTTTGGTCAATCTTTAAGTTACAAAGATTCTTTCTTGGTGCGCATTTCATTGTGTAAACCGACCAAAAAGCTCTTACAGCTATTCAGTGTAAGAACTTGAAGAGCTCGAGATCTACTCGATATGCTATTGTTCTTCAACCTTTTCATTTCAAGGTACGAGCTATCCGTGGTCTGGATAATGTGATGGCAGACATACTGTCTAGATGTCCACATGAGTCCACTTAAGTCTTGTGTCCTACATTTTCTTGATACACTTCTAGACTTATGTCTTTTACATATAACAATATATATTAACACATTCGTTGTAACCTTAGAGTGGTAAATTAATTGTTTTCTTTCTCGATTACCATCTTTGGTGTAATACAGAAGGTTTAGTTGACATACATAAAGGTCGAAAAAATTAATGCGGCCACATGTAATACCTACACATGTATTAATAATTATAGTACATTATAGCATGTTGCTAATTGTGTCATTTATATTGTTCTCAGTGCAAACTAGTACCAGGTACGGAGTGCTTTTGAGAATCATGACGATGCCATATGTGTCTTACATACTATGTGGATGCTGTTTACATTGATCTTCGGGATACAGCATTGTTATGTACTGTGGATGCCATATTCTATTAGTTAGATTGTACTCTTGTATTGTCATATGTATATATAATGACTTTACAAATTTTGTTATGGCCATCCATTAGAATTGTGATTATATAGCATGAGACTTCGATAAATTTATATGTTATTATGACTTCTCAGTTTATGTTGTTATTCGCATTGCTATAACATTGCATTTTTTGATATGTATGCGATTTTTGTTAGCATCGCCAGCAACTGAGATTTGTTTGATGGTACCTTCCGGATTTCTTTTATGTGGAGAAAATATACCTCTTATCTTGTGAGGTGATTTTTTGTTCTCACTAGACGCTTTATTGTGCGTCGATTGAGCCTATCATTACGACATTATTTTATGTTGTTTATTTCATCGGCGCATCATTTATGCGTTATGAGCATGTTGTATGTTGCTCATTGATGTATTTAAAAAAAAAACATGTTCTTTTTTTATCCGTAGGGTGTGGTAGTCTGTTGCTGTCGTTTTTGACGGTGTCATAAGACGTAAATCTATTTAATACTTTTGATGATCTAAGGTAGAGAACTGTTTATTAACTCCCTGGGACAGGTTGATTTAGGGTTATCTTCCCTTTGTTATTCATTGTAGTTGACCTGTCTTCAGACGGGGTTAGCTGTTCTCAAAATCTGTTCTGTCTACGCATGCGCAAGTTTCTTGGGCGCAAAAAGGATAGACTTCCGTCATTGAGTGATGCGCTGGGTTCTGACCGGACGACATGTCCGTTGTTCTTCTCTGCATTTTCTGGGGGAAAGATAGTCTTCAGCGTGTCTGTGATGTCAGTGATTCTCCCCAGAGTTATTCTGTTCGTCAAGAATGACGACAGTTGTTATTAGTGTATTTCTCGGATTCTGTCCAAGGTAAAAAGAACTTAATTATTACCCCTAGATTGCAGAACATTTTGTGTCAAGCTGTGAGTAGCGCTCACAGTTCTTGAGATGCAGAGTCCATTTTGTGTGCTCGATATAGCAACCTAAGACAATGCGTCTAGCTATATCACAGAAGCCCAGTGAAGAGATATTACTATGGAAACCGCCTGTTGGTGGTATGTTTCGGCATGGATGACCATACCTGCCTATGCAGAATACACTGTTGTTTGAATTATTATAAAGGCCGGATATCTCGACCGATATCTTTGAGCAGAAGAAGAAGTGTCTGGCGTGTGAAGCCAGATGAAGTCTTGACTTTTATTATACAAGTTCTTAGACTTTGATATTTATCAACTGGATCCGCCTTTATCGAGCGGCATATTTTTTGAAAGACTACCTGACGTGTTTAGTCAGGGGCCTTGAGCTACAGTAAGAAAGAATGTATATTGTCAAGCCAGCTTTAATTGAATCTTACATATGAGCTATGCAAGATTATGATGCTCGATGATTATTATTATTTATCACACATGAAATGTCCATGACCCTTTGTGCTATTGACTGTGCCGTCTGTCAGCGTACTGTTGCAGTAATAAATGTTGGAAAAGTCATCTGTATTATCCACATCTATGACTTCTACTTGTGGTGGTGTGAGTTTGGCGTAGATGAATAAGAGCCTATACGACTTCGTGTCCACGATCTGCTGCCTCCTACGCATACACCTTTACACTCTACTGCATCTCACTACGAGTACTACACTCTTAAGAAACTACATGTATGCTATTATATATGAGTGTCCGTATTACACCCTGGCAGTGCCTCACGCTGTTGACCTAGATACACGCAACACTGAACTGTCCAGGTGATCAACGACACGCCCACTCAGCGACACTTCAACACGGTACAAATACCAGATTTCACACGAGCAAACAAACTTTAACATCTTATACTTAAACCGCTCGTTAACATCATAGCATTCTGGACAAAATCAACCGGTAACATCTGGCTGTAATATCTAGCGGATAAAAAGCTTCTGTTACATCTGGTGGACCAGATTCGTGGGTCAAGATAACATTGTGGAATAACAGCTACGCAGCGAACAGTACTAAGCAGGTCAACGACTTATACTGCTTCATGGACCACAGCTGCTTATGATGTCGATTTACGCTGTGCTACAAAAGTAAACACCCCTTCAACACTTTGACAGTCGTCAATGGACATACATGTTTATATTCAAGTCAATTTATCTACGTTCAAGCTCAGGTTGTAAACATTACAATCTATTGTTTACATGCTAAGTCTACACATATGGACGTTGGTTTTTCCGATCTCAACTGATGTCGAGAATGATTTAATGTAGCTACACTTTGGAGACTTCTACCTGTTGGCAAGTTACGGTGACCTTCAACGGTGGATCGTCTGCCATTATTGTTTACATTTGTACGCATTGTACTGCATCTTGCGGGTGTTTGAGGATTGTGCTTGAGATAAGTGGCCCGTTTATGTGTTAATCTGTGCCTTTATGTATGTTCATCTATGCCTTCCTCTATACACATTTTTTATATTGTGTATTTACATACTACATGCATTCTTTGTTTTCATGTTCTTTGTTTACATGTTGTGTTAGTGTGTATATTTAGCGGGTTGGTTGGGAAGGTGACTCATTTAGAATATACCACGTGGTACAGAGGTTCTACTGAGAGTGTTTTCTTTAGGGACTGTGCATATTTCCCACAGCGGAAATTGCGAGCGACGTGTGTTGCTACTTTTCATTTATTTCTTATCTGTGACGAGATGTGTTAGTGTCGTTTTCGTTATTTTTTTCCATTCTTTGATTTTTGATTTGTTTTGTTTGTAATTGTCAGCTCTCTTTCTTCCTTTCATTTATTTATATACATCTTTTTGTTTATAACAGTGTTGTCAGTTGTTTTGTTTAATTTTCGCAGTTATCAGTGCAATTCTTTGCAACATTAGATTCAGTTAAGCTTTATTTTTGATTTGACTTCTGCGAACGTTTTCGGCTGTTCTGTATTCTTGTCTTTGTATTGTTATCGTATATATGTTTATCATACACAGTCTATATATATATACTTGGTCATGAACTACTATTATTATTAATATGATGCACTTTTCAGATAGAGGTTATTTATGATTATATTATTAAAGAGAAACAAGGTGATTATACAAGTTTTTATTAAAAGACTTGTCTCCCACTGAGGTTGGGATATAATGTGTATTATTATTTCAGGTGTTAATAGCACATTAATAAACAGAATGTCTACGTTGGATTTCTTCATCGAGCAAGGGAAAGCCCTTGGCAAAACTGATGAGAAATTGGAAGAGTTCGCACTTACTCAATATGCCAAGGTACAGAAGGCTGAAGAGAAAAGGATGCAAATGCAGTTAGACAGAGAAGCTGCTGCTGAAGCTGAAAAATAAAGATTGGACAGAGAAGCTGCTGCTGAAGAGAATAAACTTCAAACTGCTGCTGAAGAGAGGAAACTTCAAGCTGCTGCTGAAGAGAGGAAACTTCAAGCTGCTGCTGAAGAGAGGAAATTTCAAGCTGCTGCTGAAGAGACGAAACTTGTGGCTGCTGCTGAAGAGAGGAAAATTTAAGCTGCTGCTGAAGAAAGGAAAATGGAACATGAGGAAAAACACTTAGCTTGGAGTTGGAGAAATTAAAGATCATGAATATGAGTGCTCCTCAAGCAACTTCGTGTAAGATAAAGGAGAGTACTTATAAAGTCAAATTGCCCCCTTTCAAAACTCTAAAGGACGACATAACCTTCTACCTTGATAGATTTAAATTAACATGCGTAACGCATAAGGTAGATAAGGAACAATATGTCGGACAACTGATGGAGTTACTTTCAGGTGAACCATTAAGTACTGTAATGGCAGTAGAGGAACCTGACAGAGCTAATTATGATGTTGTCAGGGCAACATTACTTAAACGATATCAATTAAAAGAAGAAGATTATCGTCTTCGTTTTAAGACAATGCTACCAGAAACTGGAGTATTCTCTGACTTTATTACGAAGATACGTCTTACATTCACACGTTGGATTGAGCTGTCTAAAACAGAAAAAACATACAAAGACCTTATGGACTTATTACTTCGAGATAAAGTTATGTCATCTGTCAATGAGTCTTTCCTTGCTTTTCATCTTGAGCGTAAACCTAAGAACATAAAAGACATGGAAGAATATTGTTGCGAGTACGTCACTGCGCATCCCCATGCTACTGTTAGCAATTCTAAGGTGAAGGAAGAGTTGCCAGTTGCTTCTGCAGCACCATATGGCCCTAACTTTATGCATAAATTCCAAGGTGCTCAACACAACTTTAATAAGAAGAGCAATCTTAATTATGATCAGAATCAGAGTAACCCATCACATAATGGGTCTTCTACAAAGAACTGGAGGCGATCTGATAGTCCTCGTTATTTCGGGTCCAATAATTATGGAAACTTTCGGAGAGGTAGTCACAATAGACACCATCAATGCTATTCTTCGTGGGGACATCGAAACCAAACAAGTAGACACTATAATCAGGGGGAAAATGACAATAGTGATTGTGGGAACTGGGATTCGAACCAGAACGGTGGTTACGGTAGATCAAACTATGACAATTTCAGGAGGAATAATAATCGTGGTAGATCTCAACACAAGAAAAAGAGATCATATCATCAGGGAAACTCTATACAACAAGAGTCTCATGGTGCCAGTAATCAAGTGAATGATAATAAAAACTCTAATGCTGTCACCTGTTCTGCTTTTGATTTTGGGATAGCATTTCAATGCCCCCAATGCACAACATTATTTGAACCGACCACAGTAACTACTTTAAGTGGTGATCACCCTCTTCCCGCTCTTCCTGCTGCAGTTGCACATGACGGGAGAGGATCGCTTATCTTGCATAAAGGTCTTGTGGATAGTAAGCCAGCCTCAGTGCTTTTTGATTCTGGGTGCACTACTATTGGGGTTAAGCAATCTCTTATAGATCTTCACAGTGCCACAGGAAAGGTGGTTAAATGTGTAACATTTGGTGGCACAGTAGAAAATTACTCAACTGCTATTATTCACATTGCTACTCCCTTCTTTAGGGGAGATGTCCACGCGTGTCTTCTTACTAATTCTATTGTGGATCTTATCATCGGTCGTATTCATGGGGTTAAGGAATGCACCCCTCAGCAAATTGCTGCCTGGGAAGAACGGAATATCCAAACAGCCAATGCAGTGGTAACAAGAGCACAAGCTCTTATTCCTCAAACTTCATCTACTGAAGTTAATGAAGGATATAGCCAAGACTATTTGCAGCCTATTTTCCAGGCGACGGACGATTCTCCAGTCCAACAAGGTCATATCTCATCCCTGTCAGTTATACAGGATGAGGAAACTACTTTTTCCGATGCTACTCTACTTCTTCCTGTGATTCCTCTTACTTCTACGGAATCATGGAGGAACGTTACTGTTTCTTCTAATTTGTCTTTTGAGGAACAGCGACAAGTATCTTCTACGCTACAAGCATTTCATGATGTCCTTACCGACATTCCTGGACACACAGATGTCATTGAGCATGACATTATACTTACTGATCATAATCCGATCGGAGTAAGACCGTATCCTCTTCCTATTCATTTTCAAGCACAAGTCGAGAAAGAATTGAATGAAATGATACAATTGAAAATAATTGAACCATCCACCTCAGCATACTCTTCGTCCATGGTTATTGTTCGAAAGAAAGACAATAACATACGCCTTTGCGTAGATTATCGCAAATTGAACCAAGTTACGAAGTTCGATGCTAAACCTATGCCTTTATTAGAAGATCTACTTACTAGACTTTCTAACTCTCGATTCTTTACTAAACTCGACGTGTCGAAAGACTATTGGCAAGTTCCGTTAACTGAACGCAACAAACCTCTCACTGCTTTCTCAACACCTAGGGGTTTGCTTCAATGGAATTTTATGCCTTTCGGGCTTATGAACGCCCCAGCTACTTTCGTACGCATGATGCGTCGAATTCTCTCATATCGTTCAGATGTCATTGCATACTTAGACGACATCTGTTGTTTCAGTAATACTTGGGAAGATCACTATTTGGGTTTAAATGAATTACTGTCTACTCTAAGCGAGCATAATTTGACTGCAAAACCCTCTAAAGCCTATGTTGGGTTTAGTGAAATTTCTTTCCTGGGTCATCGTGTTGGTCACGGTCTATTGAAGACAGAGGACCAAAACATTTCCAAGATATTAAATATCTCTGTGCCTATAACAAAAAAAACAAGTACGTAATCGGTTGGGATTAATACAATTCTACGGAAGATTCATTAAGAATCTATCCTCTATCATGGCACAACTCTCAATCCTATTGACGAAAGGGTCTCCTAACATGGTGCGCTGGTCTCAAGAATGTCAATCTTCATTGGATCAGATTAAGAATTTGTTCTCATCCCCACCTATCTTAAGACTACCTATTGCTGATAAGACTTTTGTTCTTCGTAGTGACGCCTCATCCACTGGGATCGGAGCGGCACTAATGCAGGAGTATTCAGGAACTCTGCATCCTGTAATGTATATCTCTAGGAAGCTGAATGCGGCAGAAAGGAATTACTCGGTTTTAGACCGTGAATTGTTAGCTATGGTTTGGTCAATCCTTAAGTTACAAAGATTCCTTCTTGGTGCGCATTTCATTGTGGAAACCGACCAAAAAGCTCTTACAGCTATTCAGTGTAAGAACTTGAAAAGCTCGAGATCTACTCGATATGCTATTGCTCTTCAACCTTTTCATTTCACGGTACGAGCTATCCGTGGTCTGGATAATGTGATGTCAGACATACTGTCTAGATGCACACATGAGTCCACTTAAGTCTTGTGTCCTACATTTTCTTGATACACTTCTAGACTTACGTTTTTTCTATATAACAATATATATTAACACATTTGTTGTAACCTTAGAGTGGTAAATTAATTGTTTTATTTCTCGATTACCATCTTTGGTGTAATGGAGAAGGTTGAGTTGACATATATAAAGGTCGAAAAAATTAATGCGGCCACATGTAATACCTACACTTGTATTAGTAATTATAGTACATTATAGCATGTTGCTAATTGTGTCATTTATATTGTTCTCAGTGAAACTAGTACCAAGTACGGAGTGCTCTTAAGAATCATGACGATGCCATATGTCACTTACATACTATGTGGATGCTGTTTACATTGATCTTCGGGATACAGCATTGTTGTGTACTGTGGATGCCATCTTCTATTAGTTAGATTGTACTCTTGTATTGTCATATGTATATATAATGACTTTACAAATTTTGTTATGGCCATCCATTAGAATTGTTATTATATAGCATGAGATTCGATACATTTATATGTTATTATGACTTCCCAATTTATGTTTTTATTCGCATTGCTATAACATTGCATTTTTTGATATGTATGTGATTTTTGTTAGCATCGCCAGCAACTGAGATTTGCTTGATGGTACCTTCCGGATATGTTTTATGTGGAGAAAATATACCTCTTATCTATGAGGTGATTTTTTGTTCTCACTAGACGCTTTATTGTGCGTCGATTGAGCCTGTCATTACGACATTATTTTATGTTGTTTATTTCATCGGCGCATCATTCATGCGTTATGAGCATGTTGTATGTTGCTCATTGATGTATTTAAAAAAAAAAATGTTCTTTTTTTATCCGTAGGGTGTGGTAGTCTGTTGCTGTCGTTTTTGACGGTGTCATAAGACGTAAATCTATTTAATACTTTTGATGATCTAAGGTAGAGAACTGTTTATTAACTCCCTGGGACAGGTTGATTTAGGGTTATCTTCCCTTTGTTATTCATTGTAGTTGACCTGTCTTCAGACGGGGTTAGCTGTTCTCAAAATCTGTTCTGTCTACGCATGCGCAAGTTTCTTGGGCGCAAAAAGGATAGACTTTCGTCATTGAGTGATGCGCTGGGTTCTGACCGGACGACATGTCCGTTGTTCTTCTCTGCATTTTCTGGGGGAAAGATAGTCTTCAGCGTGTCTGTGATGTCAGTGATTCTCCCCAGAGTTATTCTGTTCGTCAAGAATGACGACAGTTGTTATTAGTGTATTTCTCGGATTCTGTCCAAGGTAAAAAGAACTTAATTATTACCCCTAGATTGCAGAACATTTTGTGTCAAGCTGTGAGTAGCGCTCACAGTTCTTGAGATGCAGAGTCCATTTTGTGTGCTCGATATAGCAACCTAAGACAATTCGTCTAGCTATATTACAGAAGCCCAGTGAAGAGATATTACTATGGAAACCGCCTATTGGTGGTATGTTTCGGCATGGATGACCATACCTGCCTATGCAGAATACACTGTTGTTTGAATTATTATAAAGGCCCGATATCTCGACCGATATCTTTGAGCAGAAGAAGAAGTGTCTGGCGTGTGAAGCCAGATGAAGTCTTGACTTTTATTATACAAGTTCTTAGACTTTGATATTTATCAACTGGATCCGCCTTTATCGAGCGGCATATTTGTTGAAAGACTACCTGACGTGTTTAGTCAGGGGCCTTGAGCTACAGTAAGAAAGAATGTATATTGTCCAGCCAGCTTTACTAGAATCTTACATATGAGCTATGCAAGATTATGATGCTCGATGATTATTATTATTTATCACACATGAAATGTCCATGACCCTTTGTGCTATTGACTGTGTCGTCTGTCAGCGTACTGTTGCAGTAATAAATGTTGGAAAAGTCATCTGTATTATCCACATCTATGACTTCTACTTGTGGTGGTGTGAGTTTGGCGTAGATGAATAAGAGCCTATACGACTTCGTGTCCACGATCTGCTGCCTCCTACGCATACACCTTTACACTCTACTGCATCTCACTACGAGTACTACACTCTTAAGAAACTACATGTATGCTATTATATATGAGTGTCCGTATTACACCCTGGCAGTGCCTCACGCTGTTGACCTAGATACACGCAACACTGAACTGTCCAGGTGATCAACGACACGCCCACTCAGCGACACTTCAACACGGTACAAATACCAGATTTCACACGAGCAAACAAACTTTAACATCTTATACTTAAACCGCTCGTTAACATCATAGCATTCTGGACAAAATCAACCGGTAACATCTGGCTGTAATATCTAGCGGATAAAAAGCTTCTGTTACATCTGGTGGACCAGATTCGTGGGTCAAGATAACATTGTGGAATAACAGCTACGCAGCGAACAGTACTAAGCAGGTCAACGACTTATACTGCTTCATGGACCACAGCTGCTTATGATGTCGATTTACGCTGTGCTACAAAAGTAAACACCCCTTCAACACTTTGACAGTCGTCAATGGACATACATGTTTACATTCAAGTCAATTTATCTACGTTCAAGCTCAGGTTGTAAACATTACAATCTATTGTTTACATGCTAAGTCTACACATATGGACGTTGGTTTTTCCGATCTCAACTGATGTCGAGAATGATTTAATGTAGCTACATTTTGGAGACTTCTACCTGTTGGCAAGTTACGGTGACCTTCAACGGTGGATCGTCTGCCATTATTGTTTACATTTGTACGCATTGTACTGCATCTTGCGAGTGTTTGAGGATTGTGCTTGAGATAAGTGGCCCGTTTATGTGTTAATCTGTGCCTTTATGTATGTTCAACTATGCCTTCCTCTATACACATTTTTTATATTGTGTATTTACATACTACATGCATTCTTTGTTTTCATGTTCTTTGTTTACATGTTGTGTTAGTGTGTATATTTAGCGGGTTGGTTGGGAAGGTGTCTCATTTAGAATATACCACGTGACAGAGGTTCTACTGAGAGTGTTTTCTTTAGGGACTGTGCATATTTCCCACAGCGGAAATTGCGAGCGACGTGTGTTGCTACTTTTCATTTATTTCTTATCTGTGACGAGATGTGTTAGTGTCGTTTTCGTTATTTTTTTCCATTCTTTGATTTTTGATTTGTTTTGTTTGTAATTGTCAGCTCTCTTTCTTCCTTTCATTTATTTATATACATCTTTTTGTTTATAACAGTGTTGTCAGTTGTTTTGTTTAATTTTCGCAGTTATCAGTGCAATTCTTTGCAACATTAGATTCAGTTAAGCTTTATTTTTGATTTGACTTCTGCGAACGTTTTCGGCTGTTCTGTATTCTTGTCTTTGTATTGTTATCGTATATATGTTTATCATACACAGTCTATATATATATACTTGGTCATGAACTACTATTATTATTAATATGATGCACTTTTCAGATAGAGGTTATTTATGATTATATTATTAAAGAGAAACAAGGTGATTATACAAGTTTTTATTAAAAGACTTGTCTCCCACTGAGGTTGGGATATAATGTGTATTATTATTTCAGGTGTTAATAGCACATTAATAGACAGAATGTCTACGTTGGATTTCTTCATCGAGCAAGGGAAAGCCCTTGGCAAAACTGATGAGAAATTGGAAGAGTTCGCACTTACTCAATATGCCAAGGCACAGAAGGCTGAAGAGAAAAGGATGCAAATGCAGTTAGACAGAGAAGCTGCTGCTGAAGCTGAAAAATAAAGATTGGACAGAGAAGCTGCTGCTGAAGAGAATAAACTTCAAGCTGCTGCTGAAGAGAGGAAACTTCAAGCTGCTGCTGAAGAGAGGAAACTTCAAGCTGCTGCTGAAGAGAGGAAACTTCAAGCTGCTGCTGAAGAGAGGAAAATTTAAGCTGCTGCTGAAGAAAGGAAAATGGAACATGAGGAAAAACACTTAGCTTGGAGTTGGAGAAATTAAAGATCATGAATATGAGTACTCCTCAAGCAACTTCGGGTAAGATAAAGGAGAGTACTTATAAAGTCAAATTGCCCCCTTTCAAAACTCTAAAGGACGACATAACCTTCTACCTTGATAGATTTAAATTAACATGCGTAACGCATAAGGTAGATAAGGAACAATATGTCGGACAACTGATGGAGTTACTTTCAGGTGAACCATTAAGTACTGTAATGGCAGTAGAGGAACCTGACAGAGCTAATTATGATGTTGTCAGGGCAACATTACTTAAACGATATCAATTAAAAGAAGAAGATTATCGTCTTCGTTTTAAGACAATGCTACCAGAAACTGGAGTATTCTCTGACTTTATTACGAAGATACGTCTTACATTCGCACGTTGGATTGAGCTGTCTAAAACAGAAAAAACATACGAAGCCCTTATGGACTTATTACTTCGAGATAAAGTTATGTCATCTGTCAATGAGTCTTTCCTTGCTTTTCATCTTGAGCGTAAACCTAAGAACATAAAAGACATGGAAGAATATTGTTGCCAGTACGTCACTGCGCATCCCCATGCTACTGTTAGCAATTCTAAGGTGAAGGAAGAGTTGCCAGTTGCTTCTGCAGCGCCATATGGCCCTAACTTTATGCATAAATTCCAAGGTGCTCAACACAACTTTAATAAGAAGAGCAATCTTAATTATGATCAGAATCAGAGTAACCCATCACATAATGGGTCTTCTACAAAGAACTGGAGGCGATCTGATAGTCCTCGTTATTTCGGGTCCAATAATTATGGAAACTTTCGGAGAGGTAGTCACAATAGACACCATCAATGCTATTCTTCGTGGGGACATCGAAACCAAACAAGTAGACACTATAATCAGGGGGAAAATGACAATAGTGATTGTGGGAACTGGGATTCGAACCAGAACGGTGGTCACGGTAGATCAAACTATGACAATTTCAGGGGGAATAATAATCGTGGTAGATCTCAACACAAGAAAAAGAGATCATATCATCAGGGAAACTCTATACAACAAGAGTCTCATGGTGCCAGTAATCAAGTGAATGATAATAAAAACTCTAATGCTGTCACCTGTTCTGCTTTTGATTTTGGGATAGCATTTCAATGCCCCCAATGCACAACATTATTTGAACCGACCACAGTAACTACTTTAACTCATTAACTACCGCAAGCCGCTGTCAGCGGCCCACAAAATAATCACATTTGGACCGCAAGCCGCTCAGAGCGCCAATCGAATTTCAGTAATAAAACGAATGAAAAATGTACTGAAACACTTTCTGATCTGGTTCGAGATTATAAGTTGCCACTGGAAAACAAATTCCCAAAGCATGGTTGTTGTAGAACACTGGAAAATTGATATTATGTTCATATTTTTCAGCGTTTTGGGTTAGTTACCAAATCGTGTAAAACTGTTTACCGTGGCTACTAGTGCACATGACGGGAGAGGATCGCTGTTGAGTGCATATTTTGACGCACATATTACAAAAATCGATATGGCTATTTAATATGGAAAAAATATAGACATTCATTCATTTGTGTATGAAAATGCTGTCTATGGTAAAAGCGAGAGAATCCATGTTTGATTCACACTTTTGATTATAGGAGTAATCGTTCTTGATATTGATCCGGCGCATGGATTGCTCTTACGGTTGTACTTATTTTTTAGGGAAAGAAAATATATTAGTTTGCTTATTGTGTTTATGGCCTGAATTCATATGTATTACATATTATTAGTACAAGTAGAATCAGTCCTATATTGTATATTTTGGATGGGTAGGCGGGACTAGATTCTTATTATTCCGGTCTAGCGGAAGTATAAGTTGTCTTGACAAGTCGTGATGAGTTCCGATGTACCGTGATAATGGTTGGTACGCACTTTTCAAAAGGCTGGTAGATTGTTAAGGAAATATAATTCAGGAAGTGGTTTTCTTCTAAAGGAGATGGTATCTCTACTATAGTTTATGTTAGAGACTCTCCTAAGGTACGGTACAATGTATAATTCGGACTCCATGTATTGCCAGACCCTATTTTGATGATCTCATGTCGATTCGACCTAGATGGAACATTGTGCTTCGTATCGCTAGGGTCGTGTTTTGTATCGACAAAGATGACAGACTTTCCTACAGCGGTTATGGCTACGTGAATTAACCTGATCATCGTAGAGCTGTATGGAAACATTTATGAAATCAGTTATATACCCATTATAAATTAACTCTGGCTTATATTCTCCTTCCTATGAATGAGTGAACGACAACTCAGGGAGGCGGCCATGTTAGATTTCGGTCATCATATGTTTTGATCACTGCCAAGAGAACAGATTATTTATCCTATTATCGGACAGTGACAGGGAGATCTCAATCTTGCTAGAAACCCCCTCTTTCGTGGTTTCATAATATATGCTACAAACTATGGACGTCAAGTTACCTTAGTTATTTACCGATCTGCCTTCACTGACGCGTTTAGTCAGATAAGGGGATGCGGCCATAATATATCATGACATTGAACTTTTGATGTACTGCCCATTATTTCTGAATGTGTCATGACTTCAGATCTGCTATGTATACCTACAAATTGATATGTCAACATACCATGATGTACTCGTATGTCCCTGTGTGTACGTCTGAATAAATTGAGTAAACAAAGATTCCAGCAGTCTGCATTGGTGCCTTGTAGACACAAGTGTATGAGTGGTTATATTGGTCAGCACACGAACAGTACACCATTCGCGGTAATCACACTCTACACTTCTACTTCATACATACACCATCCTGCGTCGGTTGGAGTGACCAAGTTTAGGGCCTGCTTCCCCTGGAGCCTTTGCCTTCCCTAACTCAGGACTAGGGTGAGTTACCCATTTACAGCTGGGTAGACTGGGGGCATGCCTGATCTCAACAACACACCACTCTTCCTTACAGAGCATACAGACTGACACTTTACAGAGTGGAAAGAAGAAAAGAAACTTTACAGTGGACAATATACAAACTTTACAGTGGCGAGCCAGATTCCTGGGTCCAGCTTACGCAGTTTTGTTTTGAGAATCACAGTTTACAGCTGAAAGAACATTTGTTTGAACACATCAACACCAGTAGGACAGCTATACAGTCGATGTCAGCTTGACCTGTATTACCGATAGGATGCTGTATCTAGGTCAGCGCTTGTTGACAGTTTTTCGCTGTACAGACAGTATTACACAGGACAGTGGTATCAAGTGTAGAAAATATCTGGAGCAGTATTGTTGACATTTCTCAACGTACAGAAGAATCACAGTGTTGTTGAACATAAAGTGCATAGTTCATCGTTGGATCTTCATATGCTCAAAAGAGAAAAAATTGACAGTGTAATAGTTTAGAATTAAATCTATTACTCAATAAAGTGGCAAGTTATTAGAATTAAAATAAACTGTGCCTGCTTTACAACACTATACCTGCATCACATTCCATTCATGACATAAATTATATTGTATGCTATATGCTATTTATGCTTACATGTTATTTGTTTATATGTGTAGGTGTTTATATGTTGCGGGCCTGGATGGGAGGTGACTAGAACAGGAAATACCGAATGATATTGGTCTTGTTCTGGCGTTCGATAGGGAGCAATTTCTTAATTGAAATTTGCATGCAACATAGTTTGCAAATATTTGGTTAGTTGTGACGACTGTTTCATATTTGTATTTGTAACACTTTTTCTGTTCTTTATTTTTGTTTGATTTGTTTGTATAATTGTAGGTCTCATCTTTCCTTTCATTTCAGTTTTTTACACCCTTATGTTTATACACTGTGGCGTTATTTGTCTTGTCATTTTATTATTGCAGTTATCATCACGGTTTCTGTGATCATTTTTTTTCATTTCTCCTATTTAATTTAATTTGATCTCTGCAAATGTGTTCATATTGTCTTTTCTTGTTTGTCCTTTGTAATGTCTTTAGTTGACATATGACGTATAGTGGTATACACTGATAGTATAGTACAGATCAGTTTTTTATGATTGTTATTGTTATAAAACAAAATGTACAAGACCTTTGTAAGGCTTGTCTCCCAAAGTGATTGGTAAAGGGAAATATTTTTTCCACAGGTACCCAAGTGATCTTTGATTACATTGAGATATACAAGACCTTTGTAAGGCTTGTCTCCCACAGTATTTGAGATACAGTTATTGTGTCCATAGGTACTCAAGTTATCATTGGTTATTATAAACCATACAAGTTTGGACTAAGACTAAGTCTATGGTATAGACTTGTCTCTCATTAACGTGAAAGAGGGTAATTTATTTACTTTTTCAGGTTTCTGATTTAAGAAGACAATATGTCTACATTAGATTATTTCATTGCACAAGGAAAATCTCTTGATAAGACTGGAAAAGACTTAGAACAATGGGCTGTTGCTCAATATGACAAAGCATTAGCTGCAGAAGAGAAAAAAATTGCTGCTGCTGTTGAAGAAAGAAAAGCTGCTGCTGAGGAAAAAAAAGCTGCGGCTGAGGAGAGAAAACTTCAAATAGAAGAAAAAAAGCTGCTGCAGAAGAAAGGAAAGCTCTAGCGGAAGAAAAAAGATTAGAAAAAGAAGCTGATACTGCTGCTGAACTTAAGAAATTGCAGATGCAAGTGGAGGAAAGGAGATTTGAGGCAGAACAGAAGAAATTAGAAGCTGATGCAGAGCAGAAAAAATTAGAAGTTGCTGCTGCTGCAGAACAGAAAAAATTAGAAGTTGCTGCTGCTGCAGAACAGAAAAAATTAGAAGTTGCTGCTGCTGCAGAACAGAAAAAATTAGAAGCTGCTGCTGCTGCAGAACAGAAAAGATTAGATAGAGAAGCTGAAGAGAGAAAAGCAATAAGAGAACATGAGTTTGAATTAGAAAAATTAAAATTGACATGTATGAGTAATGTTAATCAGGCATCTGGTGGTAATGGTAAACCCTTTGTGTACAAGGTCAAGGTACCAGCGTTTAACCCTACCAGTGATGACATAACATTTTGGCTTTCTAGATTTGAACGGGCTTGTCGATCTCATAATGTTGACAAATCACAGTATGTGAATCAGTTGTCTGAAAATCTAAAAGGGGAGTCTCTGAGTAAGTTATATTTTGTTGAAGAGGCCGACAAAGATAATTATGATGCTGTTAGGGCAGCTTTGATAAAGAGATATCAGCTGTCTGAGGAAGGTTACCGTCTTTTGTTTAAAACAATGAGACCTGAGGTAGGTGTAGAATTCTCAGATTTCATCTCAAAAGCACGAATTACACTTTCACGATGGATTGAATTATCCAAAACAGAGAAAACATTTGATGGTCTTACGGATTTATTGCTAAGAGACAAGGTCATGTCTTCTGTAAATAAATCATTCCTAGAGTTCTTACATGAGCGTAAACCTGGTACAATAAAGCAAATGGAAGAATATTGTGACCAGTATGCCACGGCACACCCTGACATGATTCTTAGTAACTCTAACATTAAAGAGAGTATGCCAGTTGCTTCGGCAACAGAATATAATCAGAATTACTCACACAAATTCCAAGGAGCTAAAAATAAATTTGATAAAAAGGTTAATTGGAATAAGTATCAAAACCAAGATAACCACTCAAATCAGGGTTCTTCTTCGAAGAACTGGAATCGAGCTGATAGTCCTCGACACGCGAGGGGTACCCTTAATGTTAGAAATTCTCGGAAAGGGAGTAGCTATAGGAACTACCCAAGTGCTTCATGGAGACAACAGAAACAATATTACAGGGATACTCAATATAATGAGCGTGATGATTATGATCATGAATATTATGATTCAAACCCAAATAGGGGTTATAACAGAGGCAATAATAATTATAGAGACAATTATAACCGAGGTAGATCACAACACAAAAGACATGGTAAATCTTATTACCAGGCTAACTCTGCACAACAGGAGTTCCACGACACCGATAATCAGAATAATGATAAAAAAGACTCCAACAGTGTAGCAAATTCCGCTTTCGATTTCGCTAGAGCATCTGAGTGTTCGCAATGCAAAACATTATTCGATCCAACCACAGTGTCTACTTTAAGCTGCGGTCACCCGCTTCCCGCTCTCCATGCGTCAATTGCGCATAATGGAAGGGGTGCTCTTGTCTTTAATAGGGGCCTAATAGATGGTACTCCGGTATCAATTCTTTTCGATTCGGGGTGCACTACCATTGGAGTGAGGCAATCACTCGTAAATCCTTCTCGAGCTACAGGCAATATAGTCAAATGTGTAACATTTGGTGGCACATTGGAGAAGTACTCCACTGCCATTATCAATATTGCTACGCCTTTCTTTACAGGAGAGGTGCAAGCATGTCTCTTGCCGAATCCGATCGCTGATCTTATCATCGGTCGCATTCATGGAGTGAAAGAATGCACTCCACAGCAAATTTCTAATTGGGAAAATGTTAATATGCAATCTGCTAATGCAGTAATCACTAGGGCTCAAGCTCTTAATATGCCACAATCTTCACATTCTGAAGATAATGATGCGCAGATCCAAGATGATCCCTTGGAGATTTCCCACGATTCCTTTATCAAACAGCAGGAAGATGATCCTACTCTAAAGAAATTCTTTACTCTGGCAACAAAAGGTGATCCGAATAAGGATACAAATCGTAAATCTTGGATTACGATGAAGAATGGCGTACTTGTACGTATGGTACAAGACTCCGCTAAGTCCATTCATTCTCAAATCCTTGTGCCTAAAAATATGAGAGTTAAAATCTTACAGCACGCTCATTATTCGCAGTGTGCTGGACATATGGGTTTTTCCCGTACTAAAGCTAGAGTTCTTCAATCTTTCTTTTGGCCTGCTGTGAATAAGGACATACGAATCTATTGTCGATCTTGTAAAGTATGTCAAGAGATTAAATCCAGAGGTCCACGCCATGATGCACCTATTCAGGCTGCAGACATTCCCATTCGGCCATTTCAAAAAATGGCGATAGACATCATTGGTCCATTTAAGATAAAGTCTGCGAGAGGACACCAATTTATTTTGACGTGTGTTGATATGTGCACACGTTGGCCGGAGGCTGTTCCTCTAAAGAGCATAACTACTGCTGATGTCGCAGATGCTCTTTGGTTAATATTTTCTCGTCTGGGGTTTCCAGCAGAAATATTATCCGACCATGGTACCCAACTCATATCGGATACCATGTCTCAAGTAATGTCGACTTTGAAGATAGAGAGATCGCTGAGTAGTATTTATCATCCTATGTCCAATGGGATGGTGGAACGTTTGAATAGAACTCTGAAAAACCTACTAGGTAAGATAACAGAAGATCATCCTCAGGATTGGGATAGGGTTTTACCCGCGGCTCTCTTTGCATATAGAGAGGTCGCCAACGAACATACAGGATTTTCTCCCTTTGAACTTGTCTTTGGCGCGAAACCGCGAGGTCCTATGTCCTTACTTCATGATCTTATAACTGCTGATAATATTGTCGATGACACAAAATCCTCTTATGAATATGTCATCGCACTTAGACACAAGATTATTGAAGCATGCAAATTGGCAACTGCTTCTTCTGAATTTGCGAAACAGAAGGCAAGGGAATTTGCCAATAAAAAGAGATGTTTGCGTCAACTTTGTCCAGGTGACAAAGCATTTGTCTTGCTACCTTGTAGGGAAAATAGACTTCTCATTTCTTGGAAAGGTCCGTACGATATAATATCAAAAGTTTCCGATGTTGACTATATCGTCGATATTGACGGGAAGCGTAAAACCTTCCACATCAACATGCTCACGGAATTCCATGAACGTCCTGATTATTTACAACCTGTTTTCCAGGCAACGGACGATTTTCCAGTCCAACATGGACAGTACTCATCTATGTCAGTAATACAGGATGAGGAAACGAGTTTCTCGGATGTAAATTTACCTTTTCCAATGATTCCTCTTCACTCTAATGAATCATGGAAAGATGTTGCAATTTCTCCAGAATTATCTCCAGGAGAGCAGAAACAAGTTTCTACTTTGTTAGAACAATTTCAGGATGTCCTTACTGACATTCCTGGTCAAACTGATGTCATTCAACATGACATTATTCTTACTGACCATAGTCCTATAAGAGTCAGACCGTATCCTATCCCGATACATTTTCAAGCACAGGTAGAGAAAGAGTTAGATGAGATGATAGAGTTAAAAATTATTGAACCATCCACATCAGCATATTCTTCGCCGATGGTTATAGTACGGAAAAAAGACAATAACATACGTCTTTGCGTGGATTATCGCAAATTGAATCAAGTGACTAAATTCGATGCTGAACCTATGCCTTTACTAGAAGAGCTACTTACGAGACTATCGAATTCTCACTTCTTTACTAAACTCGATTTGTCTAAGGGATATTGGCAAGTTCCACTATCCGAACACGCCAAACCGTTTACTGCTTTTTCGACGCCTAGGGGTCTATTCCAATGGAATGTCATGCCTTTCGGTCTTATGAACGCCCCTGCAACATTTGTACGCATGATGCGTCGAATCCTATCTCATCGCTCAGATGTCATTGCGTATCTTGATGACATCTGTCTTTTCAGTGATACTTGGAACGATCACTATAATGGTATAAATGAACTATTGTCTATCTTACGCGAGCAAGGATGAAGGCGAATAGTACAAATACATACTTTCTGAGAGCAGAAAACTTACCACACCCCAAACCGAGTAAATCAGGTAGCAGTTTACCATATTTTCTTGACCGTGCAAATGATTGGGAGATGGTGTTAGACCTACCTGGACGATGGGCATATCCAGAAAGTATAAGAAAATCTAGAAGACGGCCTGATATAGTGCTGCATTCTTCATCGTTGCAACAGGTTATATTTATTGAGCTGACCGTGCCAATTGAATCCAGATTGGATGAGCAACACTCGTTCAAAGCGGCAAAGTATAGTCATCTGGCCGCGGATCTGAGAGACGATGGGTTCACTCCAAGCATCATGGCTGTTAAGGTGGGTGCAAGAGAGCTCGTGGCTGCATCAGTGTATGATTTATTGAAACTGTTGGGGCTGAGTCGAGAATAATGGCACTGAAGAGGTTTAGTGAAACTGCTAAAAAGGTATCATGCTGGCTGTGGAACAACAGCAATGGGCTAAGGAATTCGGGACAGAAAACTCTAGCCCCCACCTGAGGTACAGGAAACACCAGAACAATTTAAAGTTTGCAATACCTTGAATTGTTCGTTGTTTTGGTGAAAGGACTATGTCTTACAGGTAACACGCGGTGTATTACACGAGGTGTCGGGCGCAGTAGATTTCAGTTGCTAGCTCGCAGTGGCTTGACGCCTTGTTGGCTTCGTGCAGGTGTGTCAGGCTCTGTTCCTAGTCGTTGTGTGCTGCGGAACAACCGCAATAATTTGGCTTCATCATTGGGGTGGGTTACTTTCACAATTGCCTCAGGCTGGCAGAATTGTTGATTTTAAAGCTTCAACTAAGGTGGAATGGGTTCATCTTCTGCACAAGACAACAGGAGGAGGAGACACTTGGGAGTCTTGACCCAGGTGGGCCCGCCTTCCCCCCCCCTCCCTCCCGCCTTAGAGTGTAAAGGAGAGTAATGGGCCGAAACACTTGATTGACCTGGGGCCCCATTCTGATGATCAGATTGCCTCCTGTTCTGTATGGAGTTTCCTATCGTAATCATCCACTTTTGCCAGCCCACGTCGCCATGCTTTCCCCTGCCTTCACCTGTCCACCTCTGACCTCCCTTTTTCTTCTCCACCAATCAGAACCCCGCTTACATTCTCCCCTAACCTGCTGAACACGCAGTTTCGTGTCGGCAAGTTCACAACACTCTATTGGCCAACTCTTATGACACGACTGACATTCCGTACCTGATCCCTGTGGAGCACATACAGTCCACAGTTGTTGACCATGTTGTGACAATCTTCGTTCTCTTTTGTGCTCCTCGTATAGCATGGGATACTATGGCAGCGGTGGTTCTTGAAGCAATTTGTTTTACGTGATGAAGTTACCATCCTCATTCACGACCTCGTATTAGTCGCTTCAACGACATGTCTGAATGTGCAGTGGTTTTATTATGTCTTTGTCTCTTCAAAGATCCCCGGGAACTTTACGACATGCTCTTTAGATTATTGCTAACAACGTATTTGTAACAAGACACGTGATTATACAGGGTAATTGTAAAGTTACGCGTTGTTTGTAATTTGTTAGTTATTCATGTTATCCTATTACTGTTGATGAAACAAACGTCAAAATACAGCGACTTACCGGTTATTTTATGACATACAATGATGTGTCACATTAATACAACATTGCAAGGGTAGAATCACGTGGTATCGTGGTGGGCAATCATTTTTGCTCTGTCTTGTAACGTTGAGTTTATTGGTCATTTAGAATTTCTTGTTGTATTTTTTTGTCTTTGTGGCAATAAAAAATACAACGTATTTGTCAAATTTCATAGGACAGTTATTACTCCTTGTTTCGACATGCATGTTATGTATATCCAGTAGGTATGAGTGCTGATAATAACATTTTAAAAAGAAGAAATTGACTTGTCATTCACTTTTTAGAAATAGGAAATCGTATACTGTGGTCATTTGATCCACCTTGACATTTTATGGCAGCGGTCAACCTTGGGTCATGGCTCTCAAGTGACATCCTTCTCTTGGCTATTCGGCCTCCGTTTTGAACTGAACCCATTTCGTTTAGGGAGAATCTCTAAAATGGCTATTTCCACAGGGTGTTGTGAGAGCCTGTCTCCGCATAATCGTAGAGAGCATCTCGACTTGCTGCGATCAGCATCTCCGTCCTCCCAGAATCCTGTATTTATCTATTCATGTCTCTCTTGCACACATCTGTCAAACTTCATCTGTGTTTTCCTTTTTTCTTCCATTTTTTAATAATGGGGTTGAAAAAGGGCGGGGACTGGGGGGGGGGGGGAGGGGACGGTGCAAGATTGTATTCAATATTAAGATTAATTCAGTTGAGAGACATTTACCACTTTCATGCAACACATATAGGCTTTGTTATTATGGCAGTCACATTAATGAATGTTAGGTTCCTCCCTTGGAGTGTTTGGCGGGTTACATATACAAACTCGGCAAGTATTGATTCCATACGCATTGGAGAAAAAGAAAGGAAGAGGGGGCGAGGGGGGACAAAAGTCAGAGGAGCTTTCAGTGCACAGTGACTTGAATGTGCATTAAATTATATAGAGCCCACCTCATATATAATAGGCAGATGTAAAGAAATAGAGGCAGACACAAAAATAGACATATATAAAGAAACAGAGGCAGAAATAAAAAATAGAGGCAGATGTAAAGAAACAGGCAGATATAAAGAAACAGATGGAGATATAAAGAAACAGAGGCAGAGATAAAGAAAGAGAGGCAGATATAAAACATTAGAGGCATATATAAAAAATAGAGGCAGATATAAAGAAACAGAGGCAGACACACAAATACAGACTGACTCATATAAAATAGAGATAGACACTAACAATAGAGGCAACCCCTAAAATAGAAACTGACCCAAAAATAGAGGCAGACTTAAAAAAAGATCCAAAAAATTGATGCAGACAGAAAATAACAGAGGCAGACATAAAAATAGAGGCAGATATAAAAAAAATAGAGGCAGATATACAGAAACAGAGGCAGACACACAAAAATAGAGACAAATGCAAAAACATTTAAATACCGTCTCTCTCATGATATATCCCAAGTGTTTTATGATCTCCAGCCTTTACCTTCCGTGATCAATCAGCTCTGGTGATCTGAAAACTGTTACACGTTTATGGCGCCTGATACAGGATGTCCTCATTCCTCAAATCTTCTCCTATTCATCAATACTACAGACCACAACTGGAAATAAATGTAAACAAAATGTAGAATAAACGTAGAAGTTACGCAGAAAATGACAATATTAAAATTCACCTATAATGTCAGTTTATCCTTGAATTAAAAAGGAAACCAGTCTTGTTTATAAAAAAAATAATAATAATAAACGGTTGTTGTCAAACTCGCCACATATAGCAACATATGTAAATAACGTTTGAGCTTTGTCAATTATTTGTTTTATTATAATAATATAATGATAATAACAGCCCCTCCAGTCACAACTGACCATGGGAATGCGCCCCTTAGTTGACATCCGTCGATGCGTTTTGCCCTCGTGTCACCAAATTGAACCGTTCAATTGTTCTTCCATTTTCCTCCCACCCCGTTTCCTATTAATTCTCATTTTCGCCACACAGAACTCCGTACTAGAGTGACTGTTTCCATTCTCCACACTACACTTCGTATGTCCAGACAAGCGTATCGCCCATCCCCGAGAGATTAATTGAATCAATAAACGTGTTAATACCACATTTACTCAAGGTAGTTGCGAGCATGAAGTGTTTGCTTAAGATTGCATAATCACTTCCGATTCGACTGTTTGGGACAGATGATTATAGATAAAAGCAATCATGGAAGACATTTGGAAGTGTGAGCAGGAAGTGTGATATAAGTCAACTTTCACAACATTTTACGAATATCACAACTTCATAAATGGACGATGATTGAATTTTGCAAACGCACGAGTCGTGGAAAATATTACATGTTAAAAAGGTATCATAACATGTACTTTGAATGTATTGACTGGCATTTGAGGCGCAAATAAACTATCGCTGTGATGAGGAGTTTTGTCTAAAACGCCAGATGGAAGCGTGGGCCGGGAATCTACAATATAACGTAAACAAAGTTTAACATATAGCACTACATTACAAAAATCGCCAACGTAGATACCTCGGACCTTGCCACATAAAAGAATAGAGTTAGATTCTAATTTATATAACCGGACAAAAAGTATTAAGAGCATCTCTGCACATCAGTAGAAAACTCGAAAATATTAATAAGGAACCCGGAATACTACAGGTTCACTCACAAGTCATAGAAGGATTCCGAAACAAGAATAATACCCAAGACGTGTTGGTGGCATGTGTGTTAAGTTGCCAAGACTATTCTACTGAGCAAGAAGTCTAAGATCTCTCAATTATTGAGTTTGTGGTACCAGTACTCGGCGACCCGACTATTTGCGGCATGACCCGGAGAGACCATTTGCTGTACTACTAGACTGTGGTTCGAAGCTTGAGATCGAGACCTGAAGAGTCTTGCTTTGACCAGGAGCGGTTTCTTCCTGATTGATCTGAGAACTTGCCCATCATCACAGAGACGGATTTCCGGAACAGCAGCATCGGCAATTCAGCATTTTGACAAGTCTCTGCTGTAACAGACCAAAACCAACTAAATTTTATTTTGCTAAATTTATCAGTCTTAAAGACTTTTCTGTGAAGAAATCTAATTACTTTTCTTAATCACTAGTCATATTTATTTACAAGTGTTAAAGTAATTTTCATTAAATTTGTATATGTTAATTTTGATAAATTCTACAGTTGAATTAATTATTACAGAGCGAAATTCACATGTGTGAATACGGAATTTAATTTATATAGTTATAACTACATGTGAAAAGCAATTAAGAACAATAATAATAAGAGCAATTTTGCTAAATTAAATCAACTGGTGACTTGAACGAACTTAATCATACAATATACATCTTCATAAAAGGCGGCGGGTTAGATAAAAAATAAGGTGCTCAGACACATTCAGCATTGTTCTTGACTTCTGAAATATCTTGTGAAACTACCTCGAGGTAGAAGCATCATTATCCTTCTATCTACAACTCTGCAAAGAGTAATCTTTGTCGAAGGTAGACACCTTTGGAGACCCACATTAGATACTCTAAGTTTTGGGAAACTGTTGGACCACTACTGCATAGCAAGAGGAGACAACCCGTGACTCCTCGCGTTCGTTTCGACGTTTGATCTTCTTTTCTGCTTGTCATGTGTGTTTCTTTTCGGCATCTTCATCCTCCCAGCTTTCTGGATTTATGTCCAGTACCCTCTTGTCTCTTGCGCACATCTTTGAACCTCAGCTGTGTCGCCCCACTGTTCTTTTGACATCTGGCAGTTGTCCGTTAAAGATATCTTTCGGAACGCGAACTTCTTCCACGCGCTGTCAAAGAAGTGTATACATGCTTTGAAGACTAGCACGTGACAACACCTTGACATTTGTTTTTTTTTTTCTTCCATGAAATAACGAGAATGTGGTATAGAGACCGTAGATGTAAAGTAGTGAGCCTTCTTTCTTGCACAGCATAGACAGTCCAGGTCTCGCTGCCATATAGAACTATATATATATATATATATATTTTTTTTTCTTTCGTCATTGGTCGCTGACTGACACAGCAATCAGTGACCATCATGCCTAGTGACGTCTTGTAATAAATACGTATATATATATATATATATATATATATATATAATATATATATATATATATATATATATATATATATATATATATATAGTCACATCGCTATGTTGTGTTTGCTTGCTTGTTAGTGACAAGGCAATAGTGTCGGAAGTCGAGGAAAATAACCGAACGACTGTGTAATGTTGCCAGCGGAAAATTCGGGCGGCAAAAAAATAAAGAGGATTTTTGAGTCCCTACTGCAGTCGTGGGTGGAAGAAGATTGTTGCCAGCTTGAGGCTGCCGTGTTCTTTTAAGTATATGATACTGTGCCCGCCATATAAGTCTTTTCCTAGTGTTAGTTATTCTAGGAAGGTGATTGTTTTCCGTAGTGCTAGTGCTATGCATAATGAGTATGTTTGTAAATCCTTAGGTTGACTGTCAGTTCGACAGTACCATTTTGGTTGTCGCTCGATTGAGCGAATCTCACGATAGAGGCTTGGATAGCCATCTTACCTAGTGTTATATCTGCACTTATATTTATATGAATTTTGGTGGCAGTTGTACATATACGTTTTTTTTTTTTCATTCGACCGATTGTGGCCAAGTTTCGTCTTTGTAATAAAGGAACGTGTGCTGATAGTAAGTGTTAATTTCTTGTATCACCCATTGTTGTACAGTCATACCTTAGTGGATGTAGCATGAGCTTTTTATTGTATGTAGGATCAGTACAGTACTGATAATACAGAAATATAATTTCTGCAGGAAAATGGTGAAGTCCCAGTGTATGAGTGTGGCGTATAATGGAAATATAGCCTACAGTATCTGACAGCCCTGAAATCCTGTTAGTGTTCTAAGATGTGCTCGTAGTAAAAACGTGCATTTTTCTCCCTGTCTGACTCACCTTTTAATCCACGCCCTTTTTTCTGTAAACACGGGCTAACGCAAAGTTTACAAACTTAGCGACCTGTCGGTGAACATGAAGCGAATTAGGTTTGTTTACCTAGTTTCTAACGCAAACCTATCTGTCAATCACACGATAGCTGACAGACTGCACGTGAAGAAACCGAAGATTCTTTGAAGTCGTACTCAGGAGAGCCGGGAATTTTCCGAGCGGTTTTTGATCTCCAGAAACGTGGAAAATCAATGTTTAAGTCTATTAGCAACGGCGACCGAGAGACCTTGGAAAACCTTTTATCTGGAAAACGGAGTTTCCTGATTTTCTGCTAGGCGCTAGAGTGTGAAAATTAACATCCTCTAGAGATCATAATAACATAATGTATATAAACTGTGGCTCCCGAAACCAGTTATCAGTTGTTGCTCAGAATTTTGGATAGTCTAAACACGCGATCTAGAACCATTGGAAGGTGTGTTATAGCGTTCGTGAGGATTTCATTCGGATTTTCTGGTAATAGAAATTTGTGCTTAAGTGTTAAAATGTGTTAAGTTTTACCATTATAATTCACTGTGATTTCCTAGCGTTAAAACTAATGAAATAAATAACGCGTAGCTATTTTCTTGCCAGTTGTGCAGTTTAATGTAAATTCCATCACCCGCTTTATGACACAAGAAGAAACGTTTAGTTGACTAATTAATACACTAGATGCGACTGATAGTGGACCATAGAATTCACGTTTATTCCATTTTGTGTAATTTTAGTAAGTGGTTGATAATTAAAATTCCATACGACAAACAAACAGACGCCGACAATCTGATACCTATTAATGACAAGCGATATTTGTTAAGCGCGCATATGGATAATTAAATAATAATAGACATTGTGCACTGATCTTTAACGCTCGGGAAAAGGAGCAGGGAGGGCACATACCTTCACCCGAACTAGAGACGCCGCGATAGCGAAACCTGACCGTATAGAAAGAGGCTAAAGACACCGTGTGCCTTTTAAATTTAATCAGGACTGACGGAGAGAATAGGATATCATCGTGTCCCCGTCCGTGTAAATATATATTAGTAGCATTTCTTCTAATGTTATTTATTCCTCGCAGAACCTGATCAAACGGCGACCGGCGGTCCATATTGGTCTATTGTGGTCTATTTTGGCTTTTTTTTCTTCATCTACTGATTGATTGATGTTGTCCTCTTCTTGGCATTTGTCACGTAGGGTTTATATTCATTTAATTTCCTACATCTTCTTCCTATTCTTTCACATAAATTCTCTCTTTTATTATCTCTGTATTTTTTTTTTCCTGTGTATTTTTCATCCATTCGTTTTGCGAATATTATTTTCATATAATTCGCAAAGTTTACCTGTTTTCCTTTCTCTTAAACTGAGAATCGCGCTAGGACGATATTACGTAGATGTCAGGGCTGCAGGGCGTCAGAAGGCGTGATAAGTCGGTTCGCTGAACATAGGACGTAGCAAATCGTCTACATTCTCACCGAGCGCGCGAGCTTCTTCTCGGCATTAGTCCCGGTGAGGTGTGATACTTTACATCTGCACCGGTCAGTATCCAGACATTTGTCTGGAAAATCCCAAACTGACACGGCGCTCATGGTGGACCATGGTCAGCTGTAGTGTAAAAACTGCCCTGCAATGGAGTCAGGCTGTCTGGGATTTGAAACTGACACGCGTACATCGTGGTCAGTAGGTGACAGTTACGACACGCGTTAAGCGGACGTAAATGTTGGGAGTAGGGGAGATAATTTCGCTTGGCGAAGTAAGTTTGGGCCCTTTGTCTGATTTTAAGATATTGGCCAAGTTTGAAACTTTAATTTCATTCTCGCTCATAGACTCCACAGTAGATAGGTCGCTCGAAAACAGAATAGCTGTTAGCGAAGATCTCAGTTTGTTTCGGCAATTTGTCGAACTTCTAGACTTCCAGAAATATTTTCAGCATTTTTATTCTTAAGTTGTGCGACTACCTGTAATTCTGTGGTTGAGGTAATTAATATGATAGATATATAGATTTTGTGAGTGTTAAAGTGTTGAATCGCTTAATTCATTTTAATCTATTTCTTTAGCGCAGAAGAGAAATAAAGTGGTAGGCTATTATATTTTCTAGGGAAGCATTCAGTGGAAAGCAGAATAAAATTAAAATTTCTAGCTTATAACGGCAATTGTAGCTATTTAAAAATTTAATTTAACTGCTAATACTCAGTCGAGTGTATTTTTCTAAACTAACGTATAAACTCTAGAATCCAGCCTCATGAATGGTGACGGAATACGCACGTGTTCTTAATTTATGAGGATTGCTGATTTTTAAATATAACTTACGTCACGGGAAGTTTAAATGATAAGCAAAGCTCTCTGCTTGCAAGTTTAAATGTAAGTTTTAACCAGTACAGATTCTGTTTATTATATTATGTGTTATTTTTCCTCCACACAGTGAAAGTTTTGGGGTGACCCTAACTTTACCAGCACCTAGTAGTAGTTTCCACACTTGTGAAGAAATAGACAGTCCTTATTTTGAACCACGTGGGTTTTCTCAAGTAACACTGATCTGACGGTGCAAGTTAGACAGAAATACTAATATCCCAATAACGGGTTTTCAAAGACTGTAATGATAAATACTGGACCTTGGAGCCAGCACTTAATTTCTTCTAGAAACTCTATATAATTTGCTGCCTGGTGGCGTGAATATTAACAATCATTTCCCGACTAGATTATATCTTGTGGACAAATCTGTGGTGTGACTAAAGTGAATCCTATACTGAGGGAAGGCACCGACCTGACATTCATCATTTTTAGAAACCTACGCTATTGACACTGTGCTCTGCTAACTCCCGCGCCTGGAATAATTGTTAGGTGACTTAATCAGACATTTGAACAAATTTGCATACCCAAGTAGTCGTTCCCGGAGACTCCAAGTTAAATACGTCTTTTGGAACTGGGGACTTCTTGGCAGAAGACTGCATTTTTTTTGAGTCTGTGTAAAGATCTAAAATCAGTGTGTTCCAAGAGGCAGCGAGCAAAGTCGTGAGTACCTGAATGAGAAGCCATGGCGGAATGAATGAGTGTACGCTGGTCTGAGTGATATTTTCACTATTATATCTTTGACACCCTGTTGCTGTCCTAATTTTTTTTTCCAATCTGCATAATTTGTTGCTAAGGCTAGAGTTCTTGTGTTTTTGTCTTAGGTTAAATCAGATTTTTTTCAAACTCTGTGCATATAATTACGAGATAAAACAAAGACAACTCTTAGACTCAAACTCTATGTATCTGTGACTCGGGCGCCATCATCTGTTCTCTTAACGGGGCCGGGCTAAACCTAGAGTTAACACTATAACGGGGCTATCATCCTTGCAACATTTCCTTGATTTTTTATGACTATGTGTATATGTATTTTCCTTGATGTACTTTCTTTGATGTTGTGAGCCGATTTTTTCCTGATAATAAAATCGCTCTTGAACTTAATAATCGTGTTTGGTCAGCTCGTTCTAGATAATATATATATATATCATTGTTATAGTTTTCCCACGTCTGTGTGTTTACCTGTCGTCACGTGTATGTGCGTGCCTGTGAGCGATAGAAATATACGTAATATGTATATTGGTGTAGTCTGTCTGACGCTGTAACAACTGTTGTAGAAGATAGGTGAGAGAGAGAAGAATTCTTTTCGCTTTCAGAGACAGCCACTATATCAAATCTATCATCTCACGTGTGTGGAAATTCTATTAACTTTCACTAACTCTCACTGAGTCTATCACCTATTCAAACCTATTCAGAAGGGACCAAACCTAGTCTTAATTCTCCTATCGAAAATCTACGACAAATGGGGACTCGTTTCCGGTCTTTGAACTTAGAATAGGAAGACGAGTACGACAAACGTGGACTCGTCTATCTGGATTTTGTATTTAAGATTCTTATTCTGTAATAGAGTAAGAGTGTGATGTCTTGTGAGTTGTGTATCTTTTTAAAAAAATTACCCCCTAGACTAGCGATCTGTTTACGGGCGTGCTGACCACACAAACTATAAGTTTTTTTTCCACAGCATCTTTGAATAATATACATTTTGGTTACAGGTTGATTTGTCGGGATATATGTTAACTGCTGATTGTAATACTAAATGCTGGTAAAGTGGTGAGTGTATAACATTCACTGGGTACTGAGGCAGAACGGCGTTTGAACTAAGTTAAGGAGTGTGTTTCGGACTTTTTGTCCAGATTAATTCTCTCCCTTACCCGATCTGACTTCAGGGGCGAACTTATAGTGGATTTTTAAAAATTAAGGGATTATTTTTCTCTTTAATTTTTGCAATATTCTTTTGCTTTTCCACTGTAGCAACTTATTTTTCAGTTGTAATCTTAACTACCATTTAGTTGGCGTAGTCGTGTTTTGCATTAAGTGCTTTATTGCCGATAATAGCAGCGATAGTTAGATTTTACTTTGGAGGAGGTATCCCAGGGTTAAATATATCATCTTTTGATTTTTTTTGGTAATTTTTTTCTCGTAAGTGGTAGGAACCAGGTTATTCTTTTTCCTGTTTTCGTTCTCCACTAGTCTCAGTCACTGACCTAATATGGCCGAGAGGGCAAAGCTTAGACAACTTCTCAGGGACGAAGCGAGAGAGGAGGGACTGGAAGGAGAGGAAGCGAAAGCTTTTGTCAGAGACGAACTGGAGAGATATGATGCGGAGAGGAAAGCAGCTGAAGCTTTACAGCAGAAGAAGATGGATGATGAAATGGAAATCCGCAGGATGCAGCATGAGGAAAGAGAGAAAGAGAAGGAGAGACAGCATGAGAAGGAGAGGGAGGAGAGACAGCATGAGAAGGAGAGGGAGGAGAGACAGCATGAGCTGGCCGTTAAAGCTCTAGAGTTCCAAAGTCGTGGGGCTGCCTCTACCTCCAGCAATGGAGAGTCTTCTCCTCATTCTTCCTTAACTGACCCTGCTAACACTCAATCCCTTCAACTAAATGCTATGTCTTTCACTCTTGAATCTTTTCCTTGTCCAAATGAGAAGATTGACACATGGTTAGAAAAATTTGAGAAAATTGCAACTCTGTACGGGTTAGAGAGGTCGCGTTGGAATATGAAACTTTCCCAGGCCCTAAAAGGTTCTGCTTATGATGTTTATTCTAAGCTGGAAAGTAGCCAACAAGACGACTACGATGTGTTGAAGAAAGCGTTACTGGAGCGCTTTGAAATGAACGCTCGCAAGTTTTTGCAACTGTTTCGCAACAGCCGGAAAGAGAATTCTGAAACTTTTCACCAGTTCTCATCTCGTCTTAAGGGATATCTAACAAAGTGCCTTGAGCTTTCGCAGCTCCCCTCTACCTATGAAGGTCTTGAGGAACTTGTTCTAACTGAACAAATAAAGAACACTTTGTCTGCTGATACCCGGAGATTTCTCGCTGAGCAGGGGGCAGAAAAACTTGAAGACATTTTGGAAAAGTCTGAGCGTTATCACAATGCGCTGGCTGAACTACCGGCCACAAAGCGGAAACCGACAGAGGAGCATTTTCGAAAACATAACCTAGAGCAATCTTCTCAGGCTTCTAACCAAAACAACCACAGAGAAACTGGACCTCAAAACCCCCCTCCTGAAAAATCCAAGTTCTACAAGAACAAGTACCCCAACCACCCCAAACAGTCTGATCAACCCGACCGACCTACATGGCAGCGTAGCCAGAAAGGACAAGGTGGCAAAGGGAGAACCCCTGAGCATGGGCCATATGATCAGACCGAGCACACCGAGCCGAAACGCATCGGATGCTTATTGACAGTCTCGCAAGGCGGAATTATTGACAGTGATTCCCAACCTGTTGGGGATAGACTCTCAACGCGAGGTACTGTTACTTTGAACGGTTCTCAAACTTCTTGCTTATTTGACACGGGGCTTTCTTATGATTGCATTGTTGCCAGGAACCTGGTCAAACCCGGTCAAGAGACAGCAGAGACCGTCCAACTTTGTGGAGTTCGTAAGAGTGATGCACCTACAGCGCTTCCCATCGCATTGGTGGAGATACACTCTGACTTTGTCAGAGGTGTGATCAAAGCGGCTGTTATGGATGATCCCATCTACCCAGTCATACTTGGCGGGAGATACGTGTGTATTGGGAAACCGGAAGAGCCGATTGTGGCAGCAGTAACTACAAGAGGGCAAACCAAGAAGGAACGGGAGCCTGCGCCTAATTTGTTACCTATGGAACTTAAAGAAGCGCAACAAAAGGATCCTACTTTGGCACCCTGCTTTAGGAAACTGCCCATGGCGAAGGAACCCAAACAGCACGGGGACATTTTTTCTGAGGATGGCGTACTTTATCGGAGAACGGGCAAGCCTGACCAAGGTTACAACCAGCTCCTAGTACCGAAACAGTACAGAAGCCAAATCCTAGAAATGGGGCACTCTCTTCCCTTTAGCGGACATATGGGACAGAACGCCACAAACCAACGTATAACCACTCATTATTGGTGGCCAGGAGTAAATACTGATATTATCAGATATGTCAAATCCTGTGCCCAGTGCCAACGTGTGCCACCCAAGCAACGGGCACCCCCAGTCCACATGGGTGAAATGCCAATAATGGGAACACCATTCGAACGGGTTGTGATCGACATTTTAGGGCCTTTCGAAAGGACTAAAAGAAGGAACAGGTTCATCCTGACCTTAGTCGATACATGCACTTTATGGGCAGAAGCTATCCCGCTAGCATGCGCAGATGCCAAACATGTCGCAGAAGCCCTCGTGCAGATTTTCACTCGGTTGGGATTCCCTCAGCAAGTGTTGACGGATAATGGATCTCCATACCGAAACCTGTTGATGGATGAGATCGTTAAGATCTTGAGGACCCAGCACATCCACACTAAGCCATATACTCCGGCGGGAAATGGGCTCGTGGAACGTGCTAATGGAAACCTCACCATGATGCTAAGTAAGCTGGCACAAGTGAAACCTGAAGATTGGGATCTCTGTATTCCTGCAGCATTATTTGGCTACAGAGAATCTCCTCATACTTCCACAGGATTTCCGCCAGCTACACTCTTATTCGGCAGACCCATTAAGGGCCCGCTTGAAGCCTTACTTCAGTCTCTGACAGACGAGAAGGCTGATGAGACAGTTGTCTCAGCCAGTAAATATGTGTCGGTTTTAAAGGAACGGTTGAAACTAGGATGGGACCTAGCAACTACTAACTTTAAGCGAGCACGCACCAAGCACGCTAACCGATACAGGAAAGTCGCGGAAGAGAGAGAACTGGAAGCAGGAGAGAAAGTTTTGGTGTTGCTCCCTACCGAGAACAACCAACTGAAGATCGGATGGCAAGGGCCGTTTACCGTCCTGAAAAAGATTTCTAAGGCTAACTACCAGATCTCTATTGAAGGAAAGGAGAAGGTTTTCCATTTAAATCTCTTAAAGAGATACTTGGAAAAACCAGTGCCAACCTCCGACCATCTCCTGACGATCGCCAAAACTGACGAAGATGACGATAGTGGCAGGGATATTCCACCGCTATCACAGGAAATCTTTCAAAAATGTCAGAAGCGGCGACGATCTTTCAAGCGCGCATATGAGACATTCCAGGGGAAGGAAACTTTGAGGAGTGGACTTGAGTAGGAATTGGACAGAGATGGAGGGGGAAGAGGAGAGGGAAGAAGACAGACACCCCGAAGCTACGGTTATAGGAAATTAAACTCCATAACGTAGACATGGAGTGCTTCCATATCTTAAAGGGGGGAGGCTCTGTCACGTAGGGTTTATATTCATTTAATTTCCTACATCTTCTTCCTATTCTTTCACATAAATTCTCTCTTTTATTATCTCTGTATTTTTTTTTTCCTGTGTATTTTTCATCCATTCGTTTTGCGAATATTATTTTCATATAATTCGCAAAGTTTACCTGTTTTCCTTTCTCTTAAACTGAGAATCACGCTAGGACGATATTACGTAGATGTCAGGGCTGCAGGGCGTCAGAAGGCGTGATAAGTCGGTTCGCTGAACATAGGACGTAGCAAATCGTCTACATTCTCACCGAGCGCGCGAGCTTCTTCTCGGCATTAGTCCCGGTGAGGTGTGATACTTTACATCTGCACCGGTCAGTATCCAGACATTTGTCTGGAAAATCCCAAACTGACACGGCGCTCACGGTGGACCATGGTCAGCTGTAGTGTAAAAACTGCCCTGCAATGGAGTCAGGCTGTCTGGGATTTGAAACTGACACGCGTACATCGTGGTCAGTAGGTGACAGTTACGACACGCGTTAAGCGGACGTAAATGTTGGGAGTAGGGGAGATAATTTCGCTTGGCGAAGTAAGTTTGGGCCCTTTGTCTGATTTTAAGATATTGGCCAAGTTTGAAACTTTAATTTCATTCTCGCTCATAGACTCCACAGTAGATAGGTCGCTCGAAAACAGAATAGCTGTTAGCGAAGATCTCAGTTTGTTTCGGCAATTTGTCGAACTTCTAGACTTCCAGAAATATTTTCAGCATTTTTATTCTTAAGTTGTGCGACTACCTGTAATTCTGTGGTTGAGGTAATTAATATGATAGATATATAGATTTTGTGAGTGTTAAAGTGTTGAATCGCTTAATTCATTTTAATCTATTTCTTTAGCGCAGAAGAGAAATAAAGTGGTAGGCTATTATATTTTCTAGGGAAGCATTCAGTGGAAAGCAGAATAAAATTAAAATTTCTAGCTTATAACGGCAATTGTAGCTATTTATAAATTTAATTTAACTGCTAATACTCAGTCGAGTGTATTTTTCTAAACTAACGTATAAACTCTAGAATCCAGCCTCATGAATGGTGACGGAATACGCACGTGTTCTTAATTTATGAGGATTGCTGATTTTTAAATATAACTTACGTCACGGGAAGTTTAAATGATAAGCAAAGCTCTCTGCTTGCAAGTTTAAATGTAAGTTTAACCAGTACAGATTCTGTTTATTATATTATATGTGTTATTTTTCCTCCACACAGTGAAAGTTTTGGGGTGACCCTAACTTTACCAGCACCTAGTAGTAGTTTCCATACTTGTGAAGAAATAGACAGTCCTTATTTTGAACCACGTGGGTTTTCTCAAGTAACACTGATCTGACGGTGCAAGTTAGACAGAAATACTAATATCCCAATAACGGGTTTTCAAAGACTGTAATGATAAATACTGGACCTTGGAGCCAGCACTTAATTTCTTCTAGAAACTCTATATAATTTGCTGCCTGGTGGCGTGAATATTAACAATCATTTCCCGACTAGATTATATCTTGTGGACAAATCTGTGGTGTGACTAAAGTGAATCCTATACTGAGGGAAGGCACCGACCTGACATTCATCATTTTTAGAAACCTACGCTATTGACACTGTGCTCTGCTAACTCCCGCGCCTGGAATAATTGTTAGGTGACTTAATCAGACATTTGAACAAATTTGCATACCCAAGTAGTCGTTCCCGGAGACTCCAAGTTAAATACGTCTTTTGGAACTGGGGACTTCTTGGCAGAAGACTGCATTTTTTTTGAGTCTGTGTAAAGATCTAAAATCAGTGTGTTCCAAGAGGCAGCGAGCAAAGTCGTGAGTACCTGAATGAGAAGCCATGGCGGAATGAATGAGTGTACGCTGGTCTGAGTGATATTTTCACTGTTATATCTTTGACACCCTGTTGCTGTCCTAATTTTTTTTTTCCAATCTGCATAATTTGTTGCTAAGGCTAGAGTTCTTGTGTTTTTGTCTTAGGTTAAATCAGATTTTTTTCAAACTCTGTGCATATAATTACGAGATAAAACAAAGACAACTCTTAGACTCAAACTCTATGTATCTGTGACTCGGGCGCCATCATCTGTTCTCTTAACGGGGCCGGGCTAAACCTAGAGTTAACACTATAACGGGGCTATCATCCTTGCAACATTTCCTTGATTTTTTATGACTATGTGTATATGTATTTTCCTTGATGTACTTTCTTTGATGTTGTGAGCCGATTTTTTCCTGATAATAAAATCGCTCTTGAACTTAATAATCGTGTTTGGTCAGCTCGTTCTAGATAATATATATATATATATCATTGTTATAGTTTTCCCACGTCTGTGTGTTTACCTGTCGTCACGTGTATGTGCGTGCCTGTGAGTGATAGAAATATACGTAATATATATATTGGTGTAGTCTGTCTGACGCTGTAACAACTGTTGTAGAAGATAGGTGAGAGAGAGAAGAATTCTTTTCGCTTTCAGAGACAGCCACTATATCAAATCTATCATCTCACGTGTGTGGAAATTCTATTAACTTTCACTAACTCTCACTGAGTCTATCACCTATTCAAACCTATTCAGAAGGGACCAAACCTAGTCTTAATTCTCCTATCGAAAATCTACGACAGCATTACGCGTCCCCAAGTTCAGTTGTGATCAGGAGCTGACAAAGAGACACATAAACATTTTAAATAGTAAGGTTAACTGGACTTACAAATACCCAGATATTCATTCAATTTTATAAGCCCACTGTGGCGTAATACCAATAACATTCTATCTGACTTTTGACAGTCGTATCATCGGATTTATCCAGCAAGTTACGCTGTTTCAATATCGGCACTCACCCAGAGCCAACCAATAGGATTTACCATCACCATCATAAATAACAGTTTTTTTTAGCAACCCGATGTTTTTCTTAGTACTGTGAACACCAGATCTCTTTTCTACATTAACTATTCGAAGTGACATTTATCTATCCAGGAATCAACCACCAAATTAGGCGTTCCCCCCTTATAAAATGTAATGTTTCAAGGAGGAACTGGGGCCAATTTAGAGATAAAAACACTAGATATATATATATATATATATATATATATATATATATATATATATATATATATATATATATATATATATATATATATATATATATATATATATATATATATATATATATATATAGGGAGAACACATGTACTCTGTTAATTGTCTATGCATGTAATTCTGATTTTGTTTGATCTTTAGATATTCGATGTTGTAAAGTTTAAATGATAATAAATAACAAAAGAACTTTTCACGTTTGTGTGTCTTGTTGTCACATAGCTGTGTGGTTGTGTTTAGTTAAACTTATATTTCTAGATATATGGAGGTGTAAGATTGTTTTATTCTAATTTATATTCGTATAGATAGGCTGGGCTAGAGAAACTACTTATTCCAGAGACAGATCTTCTCCTTAAACTATTCACTCGTGAAATCTATTATCACAACTTTACTTCTCACTTACTTATCACCATCCACCCTACTCAGGCGGGACCATAAATATCTTTCAAACCTATCTAAAATTTACGACAGAGAGAACCACTGGTATCACAACTTAGTTACGGAGGTGAATGATCTGATCTCGAAAAATTAGTAGAGTGGAGACAGTCATAAAATGCCACCCTACTGGTTAACTAACTGTGATATTAAAACGAGGAAACATATTTCACTTAACAATTATAAACTTGACAAGTCGTTCAAATACAATTTCCTTATTTATTAAGTATAACACTATCAACTCTTGTGCTGACAGGTGGATGTTGGAAGATGGAATGCAATGGATTTGTGCTGTTAATCAATTATAGAAAAATTATATCAGCTGTGCTGTTAATCAATTATTGGAAAATTATATCAGCTGTGCTGTTAATCAAATATAAAAAAATTGTATCAGCTGTGCTGTTAATCTTGTCTCTGACTACGCTAAATTCCTTTTTCTTAATGGACAGTTAATTGCTCACACTTGCCGACGGAAATGCTACTGATGTGTACTCATCTCTTAAAACAGTTCTGTCCTTCTTAATTGATGCATACAACACTTCTTCGCTGATGATCGTTCCTTTAGCCAACCAAAGACTGACTTAGACTAAGGATGTAGCTCCGTACAACCACTATGCTCCTGCGAATTTCCAGGCAGCAAGATTGATATGAACATGTGACCTCAGGTTTGATGACACGAATAAACCCTCTAAGATTTAATACAAGTCAGATTTTGACTCGACTTAGTGAAGCAAGTCTGTCCGGCATGCATGGAAGCAGGAATCAGTCTTGGTAGCTTTCTCTTCTCTAGTCTATCTTTCTGGCTGGTTTTCGTGTTTGTGTGTATATATATATATATATATATATATATATATATATATATATATATATATATATATATATATATATATATATATATATATATATATATATGTATATATATATATATATATATATATATATATATATATATATATATATATATATATGGGAGCAGCGCTTGTGTAAGGTCTACTGCGTTGTACTGGCGACCAGGTTTTCATAGTTCAAACCCGCGCGTCAGCGTTTGAAGGAATGTTTACGACCGGAAATTTGACTGAATAACCTGAACGGCTCCTGCACATAAATCCCGTGTTGATGTGAAGGAGCGAAGCTCCTGACCGGTGTGGTAAAGTACAGTGATACAGCGATAGAATCATAAATTATATATATATTAAAGTCAAAATAACAGCAGTAGAAATAAAATTAGTAAAGCTGTAACGCGTCTTCTTTCCTGCGCCAGAAAATGCATTGATTTAAGCAGGACAGAAAATAGTGAGAAATCTTATCGCCGCATGGTAGTATTGGCCTTTGAAACGCGCCCGTCAAGGGTTAAAGATAAAAATTTGAAAATTCTACTAGCGTAGTGGTTCCAGGAAAGATAGAAAGAATAAAACACACAAACGCATAAGATTGAGAGAGCGGACACCTGCTGCCGGCTTGTCAAGTGTTAGACGTTTGAATTAGCTACTCGGGCCAACAGGGCGAGACGATACTGTTAGCTTGTGTCGAAAACGAAGTCGCAAGTTTAAAAAGTGATTAGCCTTATTAAAGCTGAAAGAGGCATCTGCTATTTAACGTACCTGTGTTTTTATCATTGAATTCTGGTAAGACCGACATTATTCATATATATTTTGTTTAAAAATGTGAGTGAGAGATGCTGCCATCACGACTAAGTAATCAAGTCCCAAGCTGATCTATGCAGGGCTTGAAGGAGAATTAGGATATAACACATTGCCATCTTTGTAAATGCACATGTCTTGTGAAATAAAATGTTTTCTTAGGCGACCAGAGGGACACAGCTCACCTGTCCGATTGAATGGTAGAAAAGAAAGATTAATAATATTATTGCAGATGCAGTGCCGCCTTTGTAGGAGAGACATGGGAACAACACTGGTACACTGTGGAATGGATGTGCTGGATTGGTCCATTGGCTATGACCCAGCTCTTTATTTCTTATGTATCCTCTTTTGTATATAAAACACAGTCTAAATAAGATATCACCCAGGAGACATTGTTTCATTATTACAGGGTCTTATCTGGGGCTAGTCCGGTGCCAGTGTTCTATGTGAAAGCTGTTGAGGAGTTTTGGAAGCCAGTAGTGATAGGGGTCGCAGGATCCCCCCTATTACTTTTGAAGCAGTGGTCATTCGGCAGAAAGAATTCAGACAGTTCCAGTGGGCCAGATAAGTGAAAAATCTGGTACCCTAACAGTACATCAGCTATAAGAGCAGCATACCCCTGTATTCAAGAAATAAAATATTTCCATAGTGAAATGAACAGTGACATTAGATTGTAAAGAGACTGGGAGTGACTAAAGAATCCCAAACAGCCACCCAGTGTTAGAAACCAGAAATAGACAGATTTTAGTAACACTATTAGTTTAATTCAACAGTATTTGTTTGGACACTTGTCCCTGTGGGTCTAAAATTTACATTTTGTATATATATATATATATATATATATATATATATATATATATATATATATATATATATATATATATATATATATATATATATATATATATATATATATATATATATATATATATATATATATATATATATATATATATATATATATATATATATATATATATATATATATATATATATATGTATATATATATATATATATACATATATATATATATATATATATATATATATATATAGAATTATTTTAATTTTTAAATCCTGACCAGAAGAATACTAGGTTCAGGACCAAATAAAGCATACAGAAAATTATTATTTGAGTTGTTATTTCCTTAATCATAGATCTTAATACTTGTTTTTGTAGAGGTGTATTATTGTTAAAGTACCATCACACCACACTTGCATATCCCTAGACATTAGACGTAGCCATCATTCATACTAGTCAAGAATAAGTCTGCTTGAGGCCATAAGGTGGTAGCAGAAAGGTACCCTGATAGTCAACCCTAAATTTTTTAGAATCAGGGACCTTCACAGCTGGCCTCATTCAGTACATTAAGGAAAAATATCAACATCATTTCATAACATCAAAACCCACCACAACCGGGATGTAAGGAAAGTCCACTGACCCCCCAGCCCCGCAATGACATGTCATTGGGCCTAATGAGCAGGAAAGCTCGAGTGCCGCTGGTTAGAGAAAAAAAAAAAAAAAAGTATATATATATATATATATATATATATATATATATATATATATATATATATATATATATATATATATATATATATATATATATATATATATATATATATATATATATATAAAGGCAGATGCAGGCAGATGCGAATGCGCGTGGGAACCTGTTGATTGGCGCGCTGCGTTTTAGTCTTTTTCGATTGCAGGGACACCACCGATTGGAAAGTTGTGTTTTAGTACTTTTCGTTTTTCAGACTTTTGAACCATCAGTTTTTTATGCATAATTTATTCTGTCTGCCGCCATCTTGCGTGAACCCGTGACTACGCGTAATTTATTATGTCTCAGGGTCTGCCGGCAATCTTGCGTGAATCCTTAAGCACGGATTGGTTGTGCATATTTGTATATCGATTGCGACCTAACATAGTGTATTTAACTGAGCAGCGGGTTTACAAACAACTTTACGACAGTGAACACAAGCCATATTATGTGTCGTAGTGAAATCTTTACAACAATGGTAATGCTCTAGCGGTGAGGGGTTAGCAGCTAGCTATAAATATATATATATATATATATATATATATATATATATATATATATATATATATATATAATATATATAATATATATATATATATATATATATATATATATATATATATAAATATATATATATATATATATATATATATATATATATATTATATATATATATATATATATATATATATATATATATATATATATATATATATATATATATATATATATATATATATATATATATATATATATATATATATATATATATATATATATATATATATATATATATATATATATATATATATATATATATATATATATATACTATACATATTATCGTGGGGGATTTTGATGGTATGAAATGTTGTTGATATGTTTCTTTATTGTACTGAATGAGGAGAGCTGTGAAGGTCCCTGATTCTAACAAATTTAGGGTGAGTTATCAGGATACCTTTCTGCTACCACCTTATGGCCTCAAGCAGATATTTTCTTGACTAGTATGGATGATAGCTACGTCTAATGTCTAGGGATATGCAAGTGTGGTGTGATGATATTTTAACAATAATACACCTCTACACAAACAAGTATTAAGATCTATGATTAAGGAAATAACAACTCAAAAAAATGTGTACAATTAATAATTTTCTGTATGCTTTTTTTGGTCCTGAACTTAGTATTCTTCTGGTCAGGACTTTTAAAAATGAAAAGAATTCAAGATATATATACAAAATGTAAATTTTAGACCCACAGGGACAAGTGTCCAAACAAATACTGTTAATTTAAACTAATAGTGTTACTAAAATCTGTCTATTTCTGGTTTCTAACACTGGATGGCTGTTTGGGATTATTATAATCACTCCCAGTTTCTTTATAATCTAATGTCACTGTTCATTTCACTATGGAAATATTTTATTTCTTGAATACAGGGGTATGCTGCTCTTATAGCTGATGTACTGTTAGGGTACCAGATATTTCACTTATCTGGCCCACTGGAACTGACTGAATTCTTCCTGCCGAATGACCACTGCTCCAAATGTAATAGGGGGGAAACTGGCGACCCCTATCACTACTGGACTCCAAAACTCCTCAACGGCTTTCACATAGAACTCTCTCACCGGACTAGTGCCAGATAAGACCCTGTAATAATGAAACAATGTTTCCTGGGTGATATCTTACTTAGACTGTATGTTATATACAAAAGAGCATACATAAAAAATAAAGAGCTGCGTCATATCTAATGGACCAATCCAGCACATCTATTCCACAGTGTACCAGTGTTGTTCACATGTCTCTCCTACAAAGGCGGCACTGCATCTGCAATAATATTATTAATCTTTCTTTTCTACCATACAATGTGTCGTGGTTGAGTTTGAGTGTAGAGTATTTGTCGAGTTGGACAACAGTAGTGAAATCGACAAGGGATAGTGGACTGACAGTGTTATAGATTACACACACAGAAAGGTGTAAATAGGAGATGGACTTGAGACAACCTGGAAGAAGATTTATCAAAATGATCTCTCTCTTCAAGCTTCAACTCACTTATGTCTGTCTAAGCACCTCCTGCTCTCACTCTTTTCTCTTATCATACATAGAGATTATAGTAAAGAGCTAAAAACAAGTTACTTATGGATGAAAGGTCGTGAACAGCGTATTAATAAAGGTGTAAACTTTATTAAATGAAGAAAAACATGAAAATAATGCATATCATCACAACAACATAAAATTTCATCAATAGTCAAATAATCATCAATAGTCATCAATAATCATATACACCAACAACCACACACAGATCACCATTCATAAAACCTGTAGAACACAGAGAGATAAATAGATCGAGTGTCAGTCCGTCCGTTTTCGAGGACCATATGAAATAGCTCCAGTAAGTGGTTTTTTCGTACATATCCTCCATGGGTGATGGAATTAACCTGAATAAAATCACTGTATAGGCGCTATCATTGGTGTTTCCTCCCTAATTGCGCGAGGTGGTCTGGAAGACTCTATTTATCTCCTGCTGATCGAATACACAAACTGAGCGACAGCCTGTCCGCGGTCGTGGGACCAAAAGCTAGCTCCAGAAAGTGTATTACTTGTAGATCCTTCGTGAGGGACTAGCCTACAAAACTTTCCTTGTTGGTGCTAAACATTGGTGACCTCTAATGGCATGAGGGAGGCTGGAACTCTGTCTATCTTTCTTGCTGGCCAAATAACCGAACTGAGCGACAGCCTGTCCGCGGTCGTGGGACCAAATGCTAGCTCCAGAAAGTGTATTACTTGTAGATCCTTTGTGAGGGACTAGCCTACAAAACTGTCTTTGTTGGTGCTAAACGTTGGTGACCTCTAATGGCGTGAGGGGGGCTGGAACTCTGTCCATAGATGGCTGCTCATACGTGCGAAGTTCTACATAGACCCAGAAATACACCAGACGAAGTTACTTGAGGACAACGCAGTCTCTAGCGCTCTTATCCGGCGCTTTTGACCTTTCGTACTAGGCAGTAAATCCTGGTTGGGCTTGCTTGACCGTGGCTTGGCTGAGTGCCCCGTTTAGGCACACACAGACTTGGTGCTATCAGATTCTGCTATAGACATGCTGGGTGGTTTTGGATATTCTGGAAGCCGCAATGCTCTGACTGGTAATCCAATAGGCGAGTAGAGAACTACTACTGCATTCGATGTTTCCAGATTTAGCGTTGGCTCGTTGCATTGCGTGAGCTTAACTTGGCGTTGACAAAAAGGTTTAGGTTCAGGAATGGGGGTTGACGACTCGTGATGCTCGATGTACTCAGAATCCCTCTAGAACGAAGCGAATGTGACATTCTTCGCCTGACTGGCGACTTGACTCTAGCAATTCGGTATCCCTGAAACTGAGACCCAAAAAGAGACACCCTTTTACATCAAGCAAATAATAAATCACACTAACTTTATACAGAAAGTTTCGCTCCACTATGGGATTAAATTTATTGTAGTTATTGCTATGATAGTTTAGGGCTGTCTTTAACCATGTCTCCTGTTCCTTAAAAATATCAATTATCAACACGCGCCCGCATAGGCTTAATATCTTTTGCACACCCAGGTACCTGTCAGTAACTGTTCTGACAGCAACAATCTACTCCTCTTCTCCCAATCTCAACATACAGGAAACCTAACCTGTAGTTACAGTTAAATGAATATGCTTATTCATCTTACAACATTAAATGAATTTACATAAACAGATTACAGCATTTGACATTACACAAATAAATCATATGTCCCTTTGGGGAAATATATTAATATTCCACAAAATGAGTACAAAGAAAATGCAATGTTCTTGCTATAATAATAAGTTGTGGCTAAATCATAAGATAGAATTATATCTATGCCTGGTGACTGCTTTCTGTGAAAGTTATGGACTAGTGCCTAGCCACACAAGTAAGCATAAAATGATTCTCCCTTGCCACTAAAAAATATCTATCAAAAAGGAATAGGCGACTATCTCCCATAATTCAGTGTTATTACCTGCATCTCACTATTCAGTTTTTAAGTGAACAATCCACACCTGACATTATCTTACAGAAATGACAGTTAATTTAGCCTATTCTTAACCCATGATAAGCGTCTGTGGACTGATTCTACGCCTATTATCTGTTATTGTAAGTCTAACATTTAACCCATGATAAACCGTAACAGTTTAAGCACCCTTACTAGGCCGTAGACAGCGCTACCTTATCACTGAACTAAATTACTAGGAGAAGTCCTCAGAAATGAATTCACTTTCCTATCAGATATAAAAGCTAACATGAATATATCATATTATAATTATAATATATGTCAACTCACCCCGAAAATGACTAGAACATAGGCAAACACATTCTAGTACAGTGTTAAAGTTTGCCTTATCTCATGATGGTCATCTATGGGCCAGGAATATTCACGAATGTCTTTGTCTTATTAAACCCGTCTACTCTTATAGATTACAAGGACGCTCCCCCCGGACACCTGGCCTGCATATTTCTTCATAGGTATCGGCGTAATCGTAATACCGGGTAAGACAAAGGTTTCAGAAGAAACAACTTTGCGAAAATCCCCCCAGAGAGACAATCATAATATTATGTGCTCTTTGCTCATCTAAGGGCAAACAACCCACAAACTGACCGCGATTGTTATCTCCCCCTGAAACAGATCAAACTCGTTACCCAGGCCTCAAAGGGTACTAGCCGCTTGTGATCAAACGTTTTAAAGCGACCAGAGAAATTCCCCTGTTCGGACCACAGAGGGTACCCGCCGCTAACGAACCGTTTCTTTCACAGAAACCGTCTTTGGCTCGTTCTAACACTTTAAGCGTAACAGACGTTCTTCTGATCAGGCCAGGTGTGCTGACGTAATATTATCGTTCGCTGACCACTGCAGGCTCGAATGTAAACAACCTCGGGTGGGGTTTGAGAAGGAGAAAACAATTGGGCCACACAGGTAGCAAAGCAAAGAGAAACAAAATGTCTGGGAAAACAGAACATTAAAGAGTAATAACATTGAGACGAGATGGAAAAATAAATTAAGTCACTGTCTACGTGACACAATGGGATAGGTGAGCTGTGTCCCTCTGGTCACCTAAGAAAACATTTTATTTCACAAAACATGTGCATTTACAAAACTGGCAATGTGTTATATCCTAATTCTCCTTCAAGCCCTGCATAGATCAGCTCGGGACCTGATTACTTAGTCGTGATGGCAGCATCTCACACTCACATTTTTAAACAAAATATATATGAATAATGTCGATCTTACCAGAATTCAATGAAAAAAAAAACACAGGTACGTTGAATAGCAGATTCCAGATGTACTGCTGGCTGAACAGTGATGCCTATACTTTCATATATCTTTGCTTTAATAAGGCTAATCACTTTTCACAAAACTCACAACGTCCTGCTCTCGGGACTATCTTCTACAAATGGCGTCAAGCCGTTGAATTTTCTTAATAATATGAAAGGCTTTGGCCAATAAACGAACGACAATTTTGAAATTTGAAATTAAAAGCAAAAACAGACTTGATTTTTGGACACTACCAAGTTTTTTTTCCTCTCTGCTTCTTAGATTTCTACTGCTAAATATATTTTGTGTTAAGCCATCCCATAATTTTCTCCCCCTTTTCTGCCCCTTTCTACAACAGACTACTTGTAACGTTTTCCTGCCTTTTTCAAGGACGCGTCAAAAAAAAAACTCACCGTTAGTGCAAGTCCAAACGAGCATGTGTTGGTCTGTCTGTACGAACAAATACCGTCTTTTGTCTATAACTTTATTTCTATCTGTCGGATTTTTGAATTGAAAGCATATTACCCATCAGAACAAGATCCGCTCTTAGACTAGCTAACTTTTATGATCATCAACCTAGTAATAAAGAATTCAATATATTTTCCATTTTGGTGTTCGTTGTTTTCTAAGTTTCTACTACTTGAATGTTATAAAAATCACCTCAGATCTTCCTTTTTCCCGATAGGAAGTAATTATGCGTGTGTGTATATATATGTTTTTCCACAGTGTCTGTGGTTAGAAATGTATTGGACTAACGGGGTATTTTTAAAATTTTTAAACTTGCGACATCGTTTTCGACACAAGCTAGCGGCATCGTCTCGCACTGATTGGCCCGAGTAGCTAATTCAAACGTCTAACACTTGACAAGCCAGCAGCAGGTGTCCGCTCTCTCAATCTTATTCGTTCGTGGGTTTTATTCTTTCTATCTTTCCTGGAACCACTACGCTAGTAGAATTTTCAAATTTGTATCGTTAACCCTTGACGGGCGCCTTTTAAATGCTAATACAGTAATACCAACGCGGCGATAAGATTTCTCACTATGTTCTGTCCTGCTTAAATCAATGCGTTTTCTGGCGCAGGGAAGAAGACGCGTTCCAATTTTATTAATTTTATTTCTACTACTATTATTTTTACTTGAATATATATATTTTATGATTTTATCGCTGTATCACTGTACTTCACCACACATGTACAAGGTATATACATATATATAAATATATATATATATATATATATATATATATATATATATATATATATATATATATATATATATATATATATATATATATATATGAGTGTGTCTGTGTATGGGCACATGTAGTACAAATAACATGGAGGCGTGGGGGGGGGGGGGGCGAAAAGACAAGAAGAAGCTTACAGGAGACTGCGACAATAGATCTGGAAAGAGTAAAGGCGAATAGCAAAGTCAGTCCGAACAGCGCAAATACATTTTTTTTATTTTTATTTATTAATGTGTTTGCTACTTCATTTTGTAGCACGCTCCTTTCAACCATCTACCATGTACATGGATTTGTTGGTTATATCAGGACGTGTTTCTTTTATTGTAATATGTTTTTGTTTGTATTTGTTTTATATTATATTATCTCTAGTCGGTATTTTTCCTTTTGTAGTTATAGTTCAACATGGTTTTTAAAAAAAATTCCAATATATGCTATTTTCTAAGTTAGTATGTTTTTGATTTTTACTGGATGGTTTATTTGGTTAATCTGTATGTTTCTGGGGCGAGTCTTTCACCAGTTTGGACTACTGGTTCAATTCCTTATTTGATTTTTATATGTTAGCTTTAGTTTTTGTAATATAGTGTTTTATTAACTTTTGCATTTCTGAAGGGCTCTTTGTGCCTATGAGATTTTCTACACTCATTTCTACCTTGTGGTTACTACAGTATGTCTTAATGTTTTGCCTCTGTTGGTCATATTTTTTGCAGTCCACTAGAAAGTGCCTAATTGTGTTTGGTTCTTGACACTCTTCACATGTGGGTTCCTCTATCATGAAATATCCAGTTCCCAGCTTGAGTCTCAGCCATTTTTTATTAATTGGCATTTTTAGTTCATCTTTTATTTGACATTTTTTGCTTGGTTTTTTAAGGATTTTATATGAGTGTCTTGCTTTTTTACTTAGGTCCCATGCTGTTATCCATTCTTTAGTTATTTTTTGAGCAATTAAGCTCTTAATTTCAAACTTCCCTAAGCCTACTTCAATTTGGTTATGGCTAGTTCTCCCCCCTTTGGCTTCTTTGTCTGCTAGCTCATTTCCTGCTATCCCCACATGTGATGGTATCCATGTTAGTGTTGCACTGCATCCTATATTTTGTAGATATGTATTAACCTGTAGTATTTCCTCTATAATGTCTGGCCTGCTGCCTTCTGTTCTGTTTCTGATTGCTAGTACTGATGATAGGGAATCTGTGAGAATGGTTACTTTGTTTGGTGGATTTTCTGCAGCTATTTCTAAAGCTTTTAGGATTGCCACTAATTCTGCTGTAAAGATAGATGTATTACTTGTTACTTTGTATCTTTTATAAATTTTTAGTTTTGGTATTGCTATTCCTGCTCCTAATTGTCCTTCTTCATCTTTGGACCCATCTGTATATATAGTTAGGCTATTATTTGTATACCGTTCTATGTACTCTAGTGTTTTACTTTTTGCTGAGATTATGTCGTTAGATTTATTTATGATCTTTGATAAGTGGGAGTCAGTTTCTGGCACTTTTAATTCCCATGGTGGGATCTTTGCTTTATACAGAGCACTACTGTTTATCGCATTAAACAGGTCTGGGTATTGATCCACTTCATCCATTGTTTTCCACCCCGACGGGTATCTATTATGGTTTAATGGAATGTGGCCTATGTACTGGTTACCCCTATCAAAGGTTTTATGTGCCGGGTGAGTTGGATCTTTTGCCACTCTTGCCCAGTAGCTGAATCTCAGTTCTTTTCTCCTTAGCTCCAGGGGTATAATGCCTAGCGCTACTTCTAGTGCTTCTGCTGATGTTCCCTTTGAGGCACCTGCTATTATTGACAGTGCCTGGTTTTGGACTGTGTCTAGTTTCTTCTTATTGCTTGGGGCGGCTGATGCATAGACAACACTGGCATAGTCAAGTTTGCCTCTAATAAATGATTTATAGAATGTTAACATTGTCTTATTGCAGGCGCCCCAACCACTTCCTTTCATATATCTTAGCATATTAATAAGTCCTCTACTGCTTTGCACTAAAAGGTCTATGTGTTTGTTCCAGTTTAGTTGCTGGTCTAGTACCTGTTGCGTGCATACTTTGACGCACATATTACAAAAATCGATATGGCTATTTAATATGGAAAAAATATAGACATTCATTCATTTGTGTATGAAAATGCTGTCTATGGTAAAAGCGAGATAATCCATGTTTGATTCACACTTTTGATTATAGGAGTAATCGTTCTGGATATTGATCCGGCGCATGGATTGCTCTTACGGTTGTACTTATTTTTTAGGGCCAGAAAATATATTAATTTGCTTATTATGTTTATGGCCTGAATTCATATGTATTACATATTATTAGTACAAGTAGAATCAGTCCTATATTGTATATTTTGGATGGGTAGGCGGGACTAGATTCTTATTATTCCGGTCTAGCGGAAGTATGAGTTGTCTTGACAAGTCGTGATGAGTTCCGATGTACCGTGATAATGGCTGGTACGCACTTTTCAAAGGGCTGGTAGATTCTTAAGGAAATACGATTCATGGAGTGGTTTTCTTCTAAAGGAGATGGTATCTCTACTATAGTTTATGTTAGAGACTCTCCTAAGGTACGGTACAATGTATAATTCGGACTCCATGTACTGCCAGACCCTATTTTGATGATCTCATGTCGATTCGACCTAGATGGAACATTGTGCTTCGTATCGCTAGGGTCGTGTTTTGTATCGACAAAGATGACAGACTTTCCTACAGCGGTTATGGCTACATGAATTAACCTGATCATCGTAGAGCTGTATAGGAACATTTAGGAAATCATTTATATACCCATTATAAATTAACTCTGGCTTATATTCTCCTTCCTATGAATGAGTGAACGACAACTCAGGGAGGCGGCCATGTTAGATTTCGGTCATCATATGTTTTGATCACTGCCAAGAGAACAGATTATTTATCCTATTATCGGACAGTGACAGGGAGATCTCAATCTTGCTAGAAACCCCCTCTTTCGTGGTTTCATAGTATATGCTACAAACTATGGACGTCAAGTAACTTTAGTTATTTATCAATCTGCCTTCACTGACGCGTTTAGTCAGATAGGGGAATGCGGCCATAATATATCATGACATTGAACTTTTGATGTACTGCCCATTATTTCTGAATGTGTCATGACTTCAGATCTGCTATGTATACCTACAAATTGATATGTCAACATACCATGATGTACTCGTATGTCCCAGTGTGTACGTCTGAATAAATTGAGTAAACAAAGATTCCAGCAGTCTGCATTGGTGCCTTGTAGACACATGTGTATGAGTGGTTATATTGGTCAGCACACGAACAGTACACCATTCGCGGTAATCACACTCTACACTTCTACTTCATACATACACCATCCTGCGTCGGTTGGAGTGACCAAGTTTAGGGCCTGCTTCCCCTGGAGCCTTTGCCTTCCCTAACTCAGGACAAGGGTGAGTTACCCATTTACAGCTGGGTAGACTGGAGCATGCCTGATCTCAACAACACACCACTCTTCCTTACAGAGCATACAGACTGACACTTCATTAGAGTGGAAAGAAGAAAAGAAACTTTACAGTACCATGCCAAGAAATCTAGTTGATTTTGCTGTGCATACTTTTTGCTTTAAATACATACTTTCTGAGAGCAGGAAAGTCAGCACACCCCAAATCGAGTAAATCAGGTAGCAGTTTACCATCTTGTCTTGACCATGCAAATGACTAGGAGATTGCGTTAGACATACCTAGACGAGGGGCATATCTAGAGAGTATCAGAAAATCTCAAAGACGGCCGGATATAGTGCTGCATTCTTCATCGTTGCAACAGGTTATATTGATTGAGCTGACCGTGCCATTTGAATCCAGCTTGGACGAGCAACACTCATTCAAAGTGGCAAAGTATAGTGATCTGGCTGAGGATCTGAGACACAATGGGTTCACTGCAAGGGTCATGGCTGTTAAGGTTGGTGCAAGAGATGTCGTCGCTGCATCTGTGTATGATTTATTGAAACTGTTGGGGGCTGACGGGATAGTCGGAACAAAGGCACTGAAGAGGTTTAGTGAAACTGCTGTAAAGGTGGAACAACCGCAATGGGCTAAGGAACTCGGGACACTGAACTCTAAAACCACCTGTGGTTCAGGAAACACCAGAACAATTTAAATTCCGGAATACCTCGAGTTTTTCGTTGTTTTGGTGAAAGGACTATGTCTTACAGGTAACACGCAGTGTTTTATGTGAGGTGTCCGGCGCAGGTAGATTTCATTTGCTAGCGCGCAGTGACTTTAGGAATTGTTGGCTTCGCGCAGGTGTGTCAGGGTCTGTTCCTAGTCGTGGTGTGCTGCGGAACGACCGCAATAAATTGTCTTCATCATGGGGGGGAAGGGGGGGGGGGTTACTTTCAAAATTGCCTCAGGCTGGCGGAGTTGTGGATTTTAAAGCTGCAACCAAGGTGGAATGGGTTCATTTTCTGCACAAGACAACAGGAGGCGGAGACACTTGGGAGTCATGATCCAGGTTGGCACTCATTAGAGTGTAAAGGAGAGTAATGGGCAGAAACACTTGATGGACTCAAGGACCACTTCTTATGATCAGATTGCCTCCTGTTGTATAGCTGTGTATGGAGTTTCCTATCATAATCATCCACATTCGCTAGTCCACGTCGCCATGCTTTCCCCTGCCTTCACCTGTCCATCTCTGATCTCCCTTTTTCTTCTCCACCAATCAGAACCCCCCTTACATTCTCCCCTGACCTGCTGAACACGCAGTTTCGTGTCGTCAAGTTCACAACACTCTATTGGCCAACTCTTATGACACGACTGACATTCTGTACCTGATCCCTGTGGAGCACATACAGTCCACAGCTGTTGACCATGTTGTGACAATCTTCATTCTCTTTTGTGCTCCTCGTATAGCATGGGATACTATGGCAGCGGTGGTTCTTGAAGCAATTTGTTTTACGTGATGAAGTTACCATCCTCATTCACGACCTCGTATTAGTCGCTTCAACGACATGTCTGAATGTGCAGTGGTTTTATTATGTCTTTGTCTCTTCAAAGACCCCCGGGAACTTTACGACATGCTCTTTAGATTTTTGACAACAACGTATTTATAACAAGTCATGTGATTATACAGGGTAATTGTAAAGTCACTTGTTATTTATCATTTGTTAGTTCTTCATGTTATCCAATAACTTTATATGAAACAAACTTCACAATACAGCGACTTACCTGTTATTTTATGACATAAAATGATGTGTCTCATTAACACAACAGCGCAAGGGGAGATCACGTGACATCGTGGCGGGCAATCATTTTTGCTCTGTCTTGTATTGTTGAGTTCAGTCATTTTAAAATTTGTTGTTTTATTTTTTTGTTTTGTTGATGGGAATAAAAAATACAACGTATTTGTCAAATCTCATAAGGTAGTTATTACTCCTTGTTTCGACGTGTATGTTATGTATATCCAGTAGGTACAAGTGCTGATAATAACATTTTGAAAAGAAGAAATTCACTTGTCAATCACTTTGTAGAAATAGTATATCACATACTGTGATCGTTTGATCGACCTTGACATTTTATGGCAGAGGTAAACCTTGGGTCATGGCTCTCAAGTGACATCCTTCTCTTGGCTATTCGGCCTCCGTTTTGAACTGAACCCATTTCGTTTAGGGGACATCTCTAAAATGGCTATTTCCACAGGGTGTTGTAAGAGCCTGTTTTCGCATAATCGTAGGGAGTATCTCGACTTGCTGCGATCAGCATCTCTGTCCTCCCAGAATCCTGTATTTATCTATTAATGTCTCTCTTGCACAAATCTTTCAAACTTCATCTGTGGTTGCCTTTTTTTAAAATAGGGGTAGGATGAAGGGGGGTGGGCAACGGCGCTTGGGTTCAATATTAAGTGTAATCCAGTTGAGAGACATTTAGCACTTTCATGCAACACATACAGGCTATTTTTTATTTTGGCAGTCACATTAATGATTGTTAGTTACCTCCCTTGGAGTTCTTAGCGGGTTACATATACAAACTCGGCAAGTATTGATTTCATACGCATTGGAGAAAAAGAAAAAAAGTTGGGGTGGTGGAAGTTGTTGGCTGGGACAAAAGTCAGTTCGCAAATATACAAAAAACATGTAAAGACACTGACTTTTAACTAACTTTCTGTATTTACTACACAACCAGACATTGACATTGGGAACTCTTATCAATGTTCCACTACCATCGCATTGTTATTTTCATCATACTTAAACGTTAAGATACATTTACACGTTTTATCTAAGGGACGTAATTTTTATTACAAGGGGAGTAATATGTGCGCAAAAGCTAGTCATAACTTTAAACAAATTAAACAGTTACTTTATATAATTTTGTTTGTAACCCCTCTGTAGCAAAGAAGGAAATTACAATATATTTCAAATTACGACAAAAATCTTTCTGTTGTTTGTTGCTATTATAGAAATATGCAGTTATATTTTATATGGGATAAATAAATGTTAGGCTCAATACACGTTACTAAATATGTATAACGTGTTTCTCCTAATGCATAGATATATATTAAGGGTAATATTGCATTTTTGACCGGCACAAGGTGCTGCCTAAAGTAAAGTTGAGACGATGTATTTGACAAGTTCCCTTGTGAGCCCGAAAATGACCAAAAGTCCCTATCAACATTCTCCACTAAACATTATAACATGAGGTGATAAGAGGAGCTTTCATTGCATCGTGACTTGAATGGGCATTAAAATATATCGAGTCCACCTCATATATAATAGTCTCTCAACCCACACGTTTAGTCTCATTGTATGGCTCTGAAACATAGAGAACAACATCATCATGTGACGTATTCTTTCCAGAACGTTGTCTCCATTACAGCTGCTCTGAACGCATCACGATTCTGGGCAAGTCGACCTGCATCAGCCAAAGACAAGTTCAGACTCTCTGTGATGTCCTGGGTCCACCGTCGTCTAGGTCGACCCCTTCCCCTTGTTCCAGGGACCATGCCTTCCATCACTGTTTTTTCCAGGCTATTATGTCTTTTTATATGACCGAAAAATTTCAGCTTCCTTATTGCGATGGTATTTAGGAGCCAATGTTCCTGTACGTTTAGTGAGTGCAGTACTTCTCTGTTGGTCTTTTTTTCTGTCCAGGGTATTCTCAACATCCTTCTGTAGCATTTCATTTCGAATGATGTAATCTTTTTTGCAACTGTTTTATTGAGTGTCCAAGTCTCGCAGCCATATGTTGCTACTGGGAATATACATGCTCTGATCAGTTGTAACTTTGTTTCTTTGCTTGTGCCTTGCCATAGGTTTTTCATCTGTATTAGTTTATGTGAAACAATTGCAAGTCTTCTTTTAATTTCTACTGCGCAGTCGCCAGAGCTGTTGATGATTTATCCTAAGTATTCGAATTCATTAACACTTTCCAGTTCTTCGTTATCAATTTCAATTTCTGGTTTGGTCTTTACTTTGTCTGTTGTCAATACTTTGGTCTTCTTGGTGTTTAGGTATAGATTCTGGGCCTCGCTGTGTTTTTTGGTGGACAGAAGTAGTTGTTCAAGTCCTTCTGGGTTGGTCGATAGGAGGACTGTGTAGAGAACAAGGAAGACGTTATAATCAGCAGTGGTTGAATCACACGTAACCGTACGTTTCCATTGATAAGTCGTCTTTAGTGCGTCGCGTTATAGACTATCCATAAATTCTAAGGCTTTGTCCCTACACGTTATCATGGTCAAGTTTTGTGTAATGTTGTTCAAATAATATCAGTTCTATCAATTATCTACAGCTTTAAAAGGAGAGTTAGTGACTAGAGTCCACATAGTCTGGAAGCGAGTTAACAGCGTTGCTAGGCCTTCGTTTCATTTAAAAAAAAAAAAAATTGGCGAAGCGTGTCCCGTTCAACCTAGTCAGTTATATTAGGGCGCATGTCCAAATATAAAATACCGTTAAGTCTGATGACGTTATACAGTAAAATAGAACCAGACCCAAATAATAGAGGCAGACAAAAAAATATAGAGGCAACCCCTAAAAAAGAAACTGACCAAAAAATAGAGGCAGACAAAAAAAACAGAGGCAGACACTAAAATAGAGGAAGATATAAAGAAACAGACAGAAATAAAGAAACAGAGGCAGATATAAAGAAACAGAGGCAGATATAAAGAAGCAGAGGCAGACACAAAAATATAGACGTATATAAAGAAACAGAGGTAGATATAAAAAACGGACAGATATTAAGAAACAGATGCAGAAACAAAAAATAGAGGCAGTTATAAAGAAACAGGCAGATATAAAGAAACAGATGCAGATATAAAGAAACAGAGGCAGATATTAAGAAACAGAGGCAGATATAAAGAAACAGAGGCAGATATATAATGAAAAAAGGCAGAAATAAAAAAAATAGGGGCAGATATAAAGAAACAGGCAGATATAAAGAAACAGATGCAGATATAAAGAAACAGAGGCAGATATAAATAAAGAGAGGCAGACACAAAAGTAGAGACATATATAAAGAAACAGAGGCAGATACAAAGAAACTGAGGCAGATATAAAGAAACAGAGGCAGACACAAAAATAGAGACTGACTCAAATAAACTAGAGACACACACTAAAAATAGAAGCACCCGCTAAAATAGAAACTGAACCAAAATAGAGGCAGACTAAAAAAAACAAACTTGTAGATCCAAAAAATTGATGCAGACAAAAAATAACAGAGGCAGACATAGAAATAGAGACAGATATAAAAAAATAGAGGCAGATATACAGAAACAGAGGCAGACACACAAAAATAGAGACAGGCGCAAAAAACATTTGGAAAGAGCAAACTCTAAATATTGACCCGCACGTCTAAGGTTAGAACACTATAAATGGTACGTGCTTCATCTTTGAACACCTTAAAGTAATAACAAACTCGAGTTATATTCCAATCTCTGTCTAATGCATTCAGAAAACTATGAACACGAAATTACAATAATATACACTCAGTGAAGTGCAAACTTGAAATATGTACAAAAAGGTGAAGAAAACATGATACGATTTGTAACAGCTGGGGTATAAGGCTGTAAGACAGAGAAGAAGATAAATGAATGTGGAATTCTAAACTTCATGGTTTATATTTTTGATGAGGTCATCATTCAAATAGCGTCTCGCTCATGATATATCGCTGAACCTTGAGAAAGACGGCAAGAAACTTTGGAGATTAGTCAAATCTCTAAATGAAAGCGTTTCTCGCCTAGGCAGACTATCACATTGGATGAAGGTGGCAAACTTCCCAGAGGAAAACAAGCTGCAGACCTGTTTGCTAGAAGATACAGTTCAGAAAGCAACTTATCCATTAACATAGTCCATCAGAGAGAGATAAGAAAAGAAATACTGGCAACCATGGGACAGACAGATTCTCCTGCCCCAATGACGGAACCCATTGTTACGGTATATGATATTAACGCCGTCTGCTAAAGGTTACCAGACGTGCAATTGTAAAGGTTAAGACATTTAATATATTGCGATAGATGTTTCAATTACTGAACGCTTCATACACGATCGATTATGACGTGTATAGCGTTGTTTAGGACACAGTCGGTAACTAAGAAACGCTACCCTTTGTTACTTGACCGCCAAGCTGAATAGCTGCGTTTTTCTAACCTTCCAATTTAATGGCAGGATATAGCCATTTTATGTGTATTTTTGATGGACCAGGGTCAGTCCTAGAACTCGATATGAGAAGGAAATATATGGAGGTTAGTACTTAACTAGAATCCTCAGAAGGATGAGAATAATCGTCAAATTCGTATGAATATATTTCAGACTCGCAGTCTCACTGTCGGCAGGTAGCCATGTCTATCTGCTCGTGCATATAGCTGTGATGTTCTGACGACAATACTGCATTGTATCCTCATAACGGACATTGACACATAACCAGCAGTCTACGCCATTGATTAATTTATGCATGACTCATGTTCTGTCCCTATTTGAAATGTGTACATGTGAATTAAATGTACGGACTCGATGAAATGACTTATCAAATCAATCGTATTCCAAAGTTCAAGTATTGTTTGGAATCTTCCACCCCCACATTCGTTTAATCTTCCATCAAAGGCACGATGCACTAAAACTAACATATCAAGGAAGAAAACAATGGCCAGAATTTTATAATTGTTTTATTCATAACACATGGAACATTGTTCAGAGCGAATCACCCACGCAACAGTGGTGTCCGGTGTCTGGGGACGAAAGAAAAACAACAAAAAAAACAAAAAAATTTCTTTATGACTTTCGAATGAAATGTTTACGATCAAGTTTCGATCACATGACCAGTACGAGGCTGACGTGACGCAGTACTCATTATATGCCTAACAACGTGACGTCACTGAAAATCGTGTAGGTGATCGGTCGAAGAAACCAGCCGTTTCTAAGTCTAACCAAAGGAAACATAAGCCATTTGAAGCCAACACATGATATGGACTATAGGAGCAGACAGTCAGGGGCTTTAGCCTAGCCGTTGACGACCGCTAGCACTGATCGAAGCAACGGTAAAGATAAATCTAGGTGTTTAACTGTTGGTATTGCAAACAGTGCTAACTAAGTCCATTGTCCTCTGCCTACATCGATGTTTTTATCTATGTTTAATGTACTTTTTGTGGTCTTAATGTGTTGTTAATTCGTGGGAGGTAGGGAGGATGAACTGAAATTAAATTCTGCGGCTCTCACGATGCCTGAATTAATTTCGGTCGTTTCTTAGGGCAGTTAAACGATCGCACTTTTGGAAGCCCCATTGAGGTTTGCCATTGGACGACCTGTCCAAATTTGCTACCGTTTGACAATTTGTGTTAGCTGTACCGTTCAGTAGATAACTGGCGTATTTTATTCGTACTCAGTTAATAATTTTATTGAGTTCTGTACCATGTTCGTTACTATTCGTCCAGTCTCTTCTGACTATCATTTATTTTATGATTGTTAAATTTTCGTCCGTTATGAGTCCTGTGACGTCATCATTTTTCGCAGTCATTTTTTTTGTGTGTGTACCTTGAATATTCAGTTGACCTCCGGTCAAACCTTGACCCTTCATTTGGTCTGTGACATTTCCGCTTATTTTATTTAGTTCATAAATTCATTTTTAATTGTGAAAATGTCTTGTTTGCGTCTTGACATTGTTTGTACCCTTTAGTTGCATCATTGTGTTGTTTGTCCTCATGATATATATTAATATTACGTTAATAATATGCTATCATATGCAATAATACACTTATAATTTAATTTAATTAATTTTTTCTGATAATTAAGGTTAATATGGGACAGTGCATAATTATGCAGTGATAGTCCAAGAAAGTAGCACTACAATTTATCATAGATGCCTAGGGCATAATAATATAATATATATATTGACAAAATAAATAATCTTATAGCTACCTTTGAGGTAATAGACCCATTGTATATTATTTAATATACTTTTCTGGTACTAAGAGAGTGACTTAGTACATTGAACAATATAATTACTAGGAATTATACCCAACATTATTGGACATTGAAATTAATTGTGTGATATAATTACATTATATTTAACAGATATCATAACTATTTATGATATAGTATTATTTAGATACAATATTGTTACAAAATATTGTCTATTAGTTGAACTTAGACATTAAGTTCAGTACTATTGTGATTACTTATATTGAATATTTCTAAGTTGAGTAAGTATAATAATTACTCTGAAGCTACTATTGACTATTTTAATCAGTAATTATCAATAATTACTTACAGATAAAAGTCAAAATGCTTACTATAGACCATTTCGTTAAGATTGGTCGTGAATATGGTTATAAATCTCAAGAACTTCGTCAGTTTGCTGAATCAGAACTGGAAAAATATGAAAGAAAAGAAGAAGAGAAAAAAGCTGCATTAAAGAAAGAGGAAGAAGAGAAAAAAGCTGCATTAAAGAAAGAGGAAGAGGAACAAAAAGCTGCATTAAAGAAAGAGGAAGAAGAGAAAAAAGCTGCATTAAAGAAAGAGGAAGCAGAACTTGAGATGAAGCAAATTGCCAAGGAAAATAGACTGAGAGAGATTGCTCAACGTGAAAGAGAAGAGCAAAGAACAATCGCCAGACAGGAAGAAGAGAATAAATTGAAACGAGAGGAAATTATTTTACAACAAGAAATGGAATTGGCGCGTATTAAATTGGAGACAGCAAGATTACAAGCACAAAATGCTAATGCAAATCAGAATAATAACGCACAAAATGGATCATCATCCAGCCAACCTAAACACTTCTACAACTTTAAATTACCCATTTTCAACTTGAACGTCGACGACCTTTCATCGTTCCTGGCACGGTTTGAACAGACTTGCAAATCTAACCATTTGCCTGAAGAGTCATGGGTACTCAAGTTAAATGAATTCTTTTTTGGAGAACCATTGACAGCTTCTCAAAATGCTGACCCATCAATAGCAAATAACTACGGTGCTATTAAGTCCTTGCTTTTACGAAGGTTTCACCTGGACGAGGAACACTGTAGGTTGAAATTTAAGGGAATTTTACCTGAATCTCCAAAGGATTTTGCAGGATTCATTGCGAACATACGCAATACATTTAATAGATGGGTTGAACTGGCAGAAGTCAACAAATCATACGACAAATTAGTTGATTTACTACTGCGGGATAAGGTATTATCTTCAGTTAGCCAGCCATTTTTTGCATATTTGCAGGAACGTAAACCAGGTACCATGGACGAGTTAGAAAAAATTTCTTTAAACTACTGTTCGGCACACCCGAATGCAACCATTTCTAACTCCTCATTAAGAGAACCTCTACCTGTGGCGTCTAATATGGCCTACAATCACAATAACAAACAAAGACATCACAGTGTAGACAGAAGCAGGTTCCAAAGAAATCACAATGTTAACTTTCAGAAGGGACATAATAATGATTTCAACAATAAAAATGAGTTCAACAGAGGTAGATCACGAGATAGAAATTATTCACCTCAAACAAACTACCACAATGGTCAACATAACACTCATTATAATCGATCACATACTCCCAATAATAATAATAACTGGAATGGTAATAATCATGGCTCGAGACATCGAGATAATAGTTACTATAGAGGACGACGAGATAATTCTAACAATTATACTCGGAATCGATCTCATTCTCGGGGATCATCTCATTACAACCATAATACAGGGGCGGCAGTTACAAATAATACTACCCCTATAGCTCAGGTCCCACTTGAAAATAACACAACACAGTCTTCTGCTGCATGTTTTGCTATTAATTATAATGTGGCAAATAGTTGCCAACAATGCAATCTTATTTTTCAGAAGGCGAAAGAAACAGTGCTTAACTGCGGACATATTATACCACAGGTAGGTCTTGCAGTCAACGATGGAACAGGCCTACTAATTTTTAACAGAGGATTAGTTAATGGATCCGTCGTCTCAGTGTTGAGGGATTCGGGATCCACAACGATTGGTGTACGACAGTCGCTGGTACATCCTAGCTGTGCAACGGGGGAATATGTCCGTTGCATGACTTTTGGTGGAACAATAGAGTTTTACCCCACAGCTATTATTCATGTTAACACTCCTTTTTTCACAGGAAACGTAAAAGTATGTATGCTAAAGAAGCCTATAGCTGATCTGATGGTTGGTCGTATACACGGCAGTAAAGATTGTACTCCAGATGAGATTATAGAATGGGAGAAACGTAACCTATGCACTGGAAACGCCGTGACGACTAGAGCACAGACTCAACTCATGGAGAAGGTTGATGATGATAAAATGGATGCAGATAACCAAGAGGAATTTGTAGTCAATTCACCTATTGACAGGGAAACATTTTCAACCAAACAAAAAGAGGATAAATCTTTAAAAAAATTTTTTAAGTTGGTTGATAAAGTTGACAATCTATCCTCATGTAATAATAACAAACATTGTTTTGTTATTAAAAATGACATATTGATTAGATGTTTTAATGACAAATCACAAATGAAACAACAAGTTATGGTCCCATATACTTTTAGACGGTACATTCTTCAACATGCACATGACTCACATTGTGCTGGACATATGGGATATACTCGAACACGATCTCGAGTACTGTCTTCATTCTTTTGGCCAGGGGTGTCAAGAGATATTTCGCAGTATGTACGTTCCTGTACTACACGCCAAGAAGTGAAAGCACGTGGAGCTTTTCACACGGCGCCTATTCAGGCTTGCGATATCTCAGTGAGACCTTTTGACAAGATGGCAATAGACATTATTGGTCCATTGCTACCATCGGCCAGAGGACATAGATTCGTCCTTACGTGCATTGATTTGTGCACACGATGGCCAGAAGCTATCCCATTAAAGACCACCACTACCACAGATGTAGCTGATGCACTACATCTCATCTTTTCTAGAATAGGGTTTCCTAGAAAACTTTTATCAGACCATGGGTCACAGTTTATATCTGACACCATGAAGGAAGTCATGAAAACTTGGGACATTGATAGGAATTTAAGTAGTATTTATCATCCGATGAGTAATGGTGCGGTTGAAAGACTTAACCGTACACTTAAACAACTACTACATAAGGTTACTGCTAAGCACCCTCATGACTGGGACAGAGCACTCCCAGCTGTTCTATTTGCTTATCGGGAGGTACCGCATGAACAAACTGGCTTCTCTCCCTTTGAATTAGTTTTTGGTGCTCCCCAAGAGGTCCTATGGGACTAATAAAAGACTTATTAATTGACGACGAGATAACTCAGGACACTCAGTCATCTTACGAATATGTGATTAATCTTCGGAAGAACATTATTGAGTCTTGCCAGTTGGCAACAGCTTCTTCTGAGGCTGCGAAAGCGAAGGCTCGATCTCTACAAAATAGGTCTCGACGATTACGCCAATTATTCCCAGGCGACGAGGCTTATGTGTTACTTCCTCACAATAACAATAAATTATTGATATCTTGGAATGGTCCTTACAAAGTCATTGATAAAATTTCCGACGTTGATTACGTCTTAGATATCAAGGGACACAAAAAGATATTTCATATTAACATGCTCAAGCAATTTCATACACGTCCTGAACACTTACAGTCAATTTTTCATGAACTAGATGACAACACAGTATCCACTTGTCATTATACTAACTTATCTGTCATCCAGGAAGAAGAATCTTCTTTTCCTGAGGTACAGTTACCGTTACCGGTACCAGTAGTTCAATCTACTGAATCTTGGCAGGATGTAACCATCTCTTCAACGGTTACACCGCAACAGCGTCTACAGATTGCTAATCTATTACAATCTTATCCAGATGTGTTGACCGACGTCCCGGGTCGCACATCGGCTATCAGTCATGACATTACTCTCAATGATGATACACCTATTCGTTTACATCCCTATTCTGTTCCTTTACATTTCCTTGCTAAAACTACTAAGGAACTTGAACAGATGTTGTCTCTGGGAATCATTGAGACTAGTAATTCGCCATTCTCTTCTCCATTAGTGATTGTCCGGAAGAAGGACAATAACATTAGACTATGTGTTGATTATAGAAAATTAAATGCTAAGACTATAGTTGACAGCGAACCACATCCACTTATCGACGACTTACTGCCACGTCTATCCAACGCAACTATATTTAGTAAGATAGACTTAACTAAAGGTTATTGGCAGATACCACTGACCGAAAAGGCTAAGTACTACACCGCATTTTCCACTCCACAAGGTCTATACCAGTGGAATGTGATGCCTTTTGGGCTTGTTAATGCGCCAGCTACCTTCATTCGCCTGATGCGACAAATTTTATCAGGTAGACCAGACGTTATTACATATATTGACGACATATGCTTGTTTAGTTCGTCGTTTGAGGAACATGTTTCGGGACTTAGATATGTTTTTGACACTCTAAGGAATTATCATCTAACTGCTAAACCTACAAAGGTGCAAATCGCGTGTAATGAGATAACCTTTTTGGGACATATCATTGGATCGGGATATATCCGAACGTTACCTAGTACAGTCTCCAAAATTCTAAACATAGCAGTTCCTCAGACGAAGAAACAGGTCAGGAGTTTGTTAGGGCTTGTTTAATATTACAGTACATTCATACCAAACTTGTCATCCATCACGGCTGTATTGTCTTCATTGTTAAAAAAAGATATGCCGGTGAAGGTGACATGGACTGGTACATGCAATGAAACTTTCAACAAAATTATAAATTTGTTCTCGCATGAACCAATTTTAAGACTTCCCGATGCTTCCAAAAGATTTTTCTTACGAACAGATGCTAGTAACTACGGCATTGGTGCATGCCTGCTCCAGAACCATGATGGCATTCTACATCCCACCTTATACATATCAAGAAAGCTGAAGCCGGCAGAAACAAAGTATTCAACAGTCGACAAGGAACTTTTGTCTGTGATCTGGGCAATAACGAAGCTTGAAAAATTCCTACTCGGTGCTCCCTTTACCATACAGACGGACCAACGTGCTGTAGCATCCTTGCGTCGATCAAATCATACAAGCCAGAAACTTGCCAGATATTCAATCATCCTACAGCCATTCGAGTTCTCCATTGAACATATTCCTGGCACTGAAAATTGTGTGGCAGATGCATTGTCACGTAATCCTATTGACGACGAATAATCAACATTGACACTCTTAAACTACATCAATCAGAACTACATTGGATTGAACGAAGTATCAACTATAAGGGAACTAACCTTGCCTTCAATTTAAACTTTATATACACTATATGCATCACAGAATTGAACTAAAAGACATATTGACATTGGAACTTCGTCTAACGTCCATACACGAGATATGAATACTCTTTGAACAATCATGGACTAATGTCTGACGACAAACCGAACTGATGTTCCTGTGTATACTTAATTCTTGGATACTGGGATAAATGACATTTCTTTCCAACGTAAACGTTTGAACATTTTTGCCTAAAAGAATTCATCAGGATCAAGACTACGGATGGATCATCATATCCTATACTAATTAATTAGTTAACTTAACTTCTTAATTGAATTATTATCAATAAAATGAAATGTGAGAAAAAAATGAAATGAAAGAACAAAAAAAAGAGAACGAAATACTTAATAATTTTTTTAATGTACCTATACATTATTTAGTTAGTTAAATTAGATAGTTATTATTCACTAACACTTAACACACACAATTAAGTTAAAACTTATATTCGAATTTCTTTCTATTTCTTCTCACTTAGTTTGTTTTTTCTTCTCTCATAACATCGCGTTACATTAGAACCTTAATAATTTAACTCTTAGTTTAATTAATTAATTTAATTTTAATTAGTCAAATTAATTCCTATATGACATACTAATACGACAGACCTTACTTTAATTTAATTTTATCATTCACTATTAACATTGGACATTTATTTAGTTGATATAATAATATGTATAATATTGATATATAATGTGACTTATGTTAGATGACTATGACAAATAGTTAGTTGACACGACCGCAACACGGTTCTACTCAGAACATCGTCGGCCATATGTCACAATTGTGTTAAATTTTTTTTGAAAAATTGTTAAGTCGGATAGATATTGAAAAAAAAGTCTATCGATTTTTTTTTCCCCCGGTGTACAGGGAATTGTTACGGTATATGATATTAACGCCGTCTGCTAAAGGTTACCAGACGTGCAATTGTAAAGGTTAAGACATTTAATATATTGCGATAGATGTTTCAATTACTGAACGCTTCATACACGATCGATTATGACGTGTATAGCGTTGTTTAGGACACAGTCGGTAACTAAGAAACGCTACCCTTTGTTATTTGACCGCCAAGCTGAATAGCTGCGTTTTTCTAACCTTCCAATTTAATGGCAGGATATAGCCATTTTATGTGTATTTTTGATGGACCAGGGTCAGTCCTAGAACTCGATATGAGAAGGAAATATATGGAGGTTAGTACTTAACTAGAATCCTCAGAAGGATGAGAATAATCGTCAAATTCGTATGAATATATTTCAGACTCGCAGTCTCACTGTCGGCAGGTAGCCATGTCTATCTGCTCGTGCATATAGCTGTGATGTTCTGACGACAATACTGCATTGTATCCTCATAACGGACATTGACACATAACCAGCAGTCTACGCCATTGATTAATTTATGCATGACTCATGTTCTGTCCCTATTTGAAATGTGTACATGTGAATTAAATGTACGGACTCGATGAAATGACTTATCAAATCAATCGTATTCCAAAGTTCAAGTATTGTTTGGAATCTTCCACCCCCGCATTCGTTTAATCTTCCATCAAAGGCACGATGCACTAAAACTAACATATCAAGGAAGAAAACAATGGCCAGAATTTTATAATTGTTTTATTCATAACACATGGAACGTTGTTCAGAGCGAATCACCCACGCAACACCCATCACACTAGGATAACTACAGAAAGCTATTTCCAAGCTTAAGTTCCAAAAGTCACCCGGCCCAAACAAAATCAGCAACGAAATAATTGAAAATCTGAGTTCAGCAGCAAAGACAAAATTGCTTGAGATATTCAACCACAGCTGGTTGAAAGGAATTGTTCCTTAAGTATAAAGAGAAGCCTGTGGTAAAGTGGGATGATATAAATATTTATAGGGGACTTAGTGTGCTGACTGAGATCAGCTGTGAAGGTATCTGTATCTAATAAGTGTGATGTATTACAGGTGACCTTACTTGCTACCACATTTATATCTCAGTCAGAATTATTCTGGAATATTGTGATGACTACGTTGAATGTCTAGGGTTATGCAAATGATGAAGTGTAAGTCACAACAACAACAGACACATAAACAATTTAATTTATTTCACAGCACTTTACAACACTGTGACAATCACACACATGTAACACTCTATAAGATCATCTTAACTGAGTCAGTTTTAAAAGTCAAATATATCTATGTATTAATTCCTTTACATAGAGATATCCTGATTCAACTACACAGTGAACCAGGAATCACAATCAATTATAATTACAAGTAGTATGTACACAGTTTATCAATATAATCTTGGTATTGACATATTTTATTATTCTTATCTTATGTGTGTAAGTTGTAAAGTAGTAATACGAGTTAATACTGGTTTTGTTTTTTCAAGCTAGAGTGTTGTTTGTCATCATGATTGCGTTCAGTGCTGTAGGCCACTGCTAGCTTCATCTGAAACAATTTACACCAGTATACTCCTCCCTAATGGTTACTACGCCTCTGCAATTCCAGCATTATTTCTTTCTAGTCCATAAGATAGGTGTCAGTGTACTGTTTGGCAATCCCATGCAGTTTTACTTTTTTCCGACACCTCCTATTCAGGTTGGAGCAATATTTAGGCTATTCTCATGTTGGCCACTGAACCACACACATAGATAGACATAAATTATCAATTCACATTCAATTTTCATTAAAAAGATATCAAATATTTCAAGCTTACCACAATTCATGGAAAAATAAACAGTTTCGTTGACTGGCAATGAATAGGCATAACTTCCGATCTGCCTCTGTCCCAGGCTTTTATTTAGAAAAAAAAATGCACTGGTGCTCAACGCACTGTTTCTTAGTAGGTTTATTACAAGATGTGGCCCGGAACAGACGCCCTGAATTGAGTATATTGGCAGCTCTAACCAATCATGCCCTGTTTACCTACTTTTCAAAAAATATTACCCTTCTCACGTTTTCCCTAACAACTAAACTCGTATTTGCAGTCCAACTAATCGTGTTTAGTCTTACATCTCATTCCCGCCAATCAAATAGGAGTTAACATGGTAGGCTTTTTCCGTAACGTAATGTTTTTCAAACACGTTATAAAAAAATTTTATGAGCAGAAATGATTCCATGCTGTCAGGCACCCCCACTATTGTATTTTGGCCATAACTATTTTATTAACAGACTAAAGGCGTAACACATAACATATTCTTGGTTAGCAAGTCCGGCCGTACAATAATATATAAGTTAAAGTGAGCTACATGGCGGCGTTCAAAATATGTGTTTTCCAAAGATAGTCGTATATTTGTTCTTTATTCCTTTTCGTTGTTTAGAACCGCCACCTGTCCTGCCTTTTCCACTGTTATGTCATACTTAAATCAGGAGCTTAGATGTAAATCAGTAGAATTTCATATTTCCTAATAAGCATTTTTCATGTTTTTAAACCTGATTCTTGTAGTAGTAGTGTTTTTTTTATCACTGACTATTTGAAAAAAAGTTAGTGCTTCATGCCTTACGCATGGGTTTTGCGTTCACTTTTGATCGCGAAACGCGTGTTAGTGTTTGCATGCTTCCTGCCTTCAGTCGTCCCTCTCTCTCTATCCTACTTTCATCTGTCTTTTAGTTACGCCGTGTATAAAATGGAATGAATGAAATATTAAATCTAGGTCATCACTCAGCGCCTATCTCAAGGTTTTTCTAAGAGATGCAGTACCCGTTTTATTTTTTGAAACGCGTGTAGTGATGCAGTAGGCTTTTACTATCAACGTGAAAACGTTACGATTTGCAGACGAAGCAGAAAAAGGGGGATTTTTGTACGCCATTGTGACAGCACTGTTCTCTTTCCTGTTATTGAAGTAATTCGTTAGGGGTTTCATTTACTTTTTAATTTATATATGGGTATTTAGAATGTCTCACGACAGATTCTCCCCACTTAAAACAGACGTTATATGTCAGTCTATAATTCTATATACACATAGAGAAATTTATTATTATTTTTGGGGCTTACGGTGATTCTCATCACACGGATGGCGGCTTAAAAAATCCGCTCCCAGATTTGTTTTTCCAGATATATACTCTATGCTAAACTCAAATGGCTGCATCAATAAGGACCAACGGAGTAATCTCGAGTTCTCATGCCTAGCCTGTGCTAGAAACGACAAAGGTTTGTGATCCGTTTGCAACTTAAATGCCTTCCCATACAGATAAATATTGAATTTCTTTATCGCCCATATTACTGCAAGACATTCTTTTTCGCTAGTTGAGTAGTTGGTTTCAGCTTTATTCAACTTTCTGCTAGCATATGCCACTGGGCTTAATTCCCCATCCAATGCATCTGATCTCTGTAGCAGAGTTGCACCTAACCCAATATTACTGGCATCCGTTCTTACAATGAATTCTTGACTTAAGTCAGGTAATTTCAAAATAGGTTTGCTTGTGAGCTTTTCCTTCAATTCATGGTAAGCCATTTCACATTGTGGTGTCCATGTAATTCGATCTGGATTTCCCTTACGTGTCAAATCAGTTAACGGTGCACATATGGAATTAAAGTTTTTGATATACTTTTGGTAGAAACCACATAATGAGACAAAGGATCTCACGTCTTTTTTGGTTTGTGGTCTCGGGGCTTTCTTTAGTTTCTCTAAATTCTTTGGGTCAGGGGTCATGTTTCCCTGATAAACTGTGTGTCCCAAGAATTCCAATTCTTTACATCCAACGCAACATTTGGTTGGTCGGGCTGTTAAATTCGCTTCCCTAAGTCGATTAAACAGCATGTTCAGAGAGCCAATGTGTTCCTCAAATGTTTCTGTTGCTATAAGGATATTGTTGCGTGAGAAATTCTCGCAACATCGTTTTATTACAATATCTATTTTATAACGCAAGGGCAACAACTGCTTGAAATTTATAGTCACTTTTCTCGGTAAGCATTTGTCTTCTCGCGTTGGTATTGAATGCAGTTAAGTTTTGAGCTGTGGTCATTTTGCGCTGGACTGCGCATGACTGGTCTTGCTTCTTGGTCGATCGATTTCCGCCCACCAGGGGAGTGAGCGATTTGAATGGCGAGAAAGATGCCTCGCTGAAAGAGGATCTCCGCTATTTTTTGTTCTGTCAGGAATGTGAAAGTCCTCTTATGGATATTTCGTTTATTCGAGATAATACCTCTAGTGTATTTGCACATGCCGGGAGGCATAATATTTCTGTGTATTTCCTGAAGGCAAGGTAAATTGACTTTCCATTAACTCTATCGATTTTTGGTCGTGAGCGATTTCGATTCATAGCCTGTCTTCGAAAGTCGTCGTCACGAGATGTTTTCCCAGCTCACATGTCGCTGTATTGTACTGCATCGGTTGATGCATGTCCCAAGGACCATTACTTGCTACTTTGTTAAATGAACTAGGCTTGGAAAACCTTTGTTAACTAGAGGATATTTTTGAGGACATTATTTATACTTCGGCAGACGTGTCTGTCTTGCTGAAGTCAGATTAAGGAGAGTGAACTGATCTCATACATCTGGTTACCTTCTGGCTAAGATAGAAAGGGATGGAGAATTTTCCCGACTACATTACAGCCTTATAATGTATTGACATGTCTGTGAATCACCTTTGTTATGATGCTGTCTACCGTCCATTGCTATACTGACATTGTTGCTGTGATAATGACTGTCTATGTACCTACATATTCGCGTATACATTTTGTCACTGTGGCGTCCACAATAAATGATACAGAAAAACGTCTAGCGGTTACAAGCGTCATTGACTTTATACGTCGTGAGTTTACTGACGTCCTATGTGGATTGCCCTGTTATTTTGTATGAACATTGTTTGACTGAACACATCTGCACACTACACAAAACCAGACATGCGGATACCATCCATCATCATATGGCATCACGCATCATTTGGTGGCCATAAGCTGGTTTGATTCTGGTACCAGCAAACACGGGGTCCCTTACCCACTTCATTTTCAACAAGAATTCATCAGCATCCTTCAAGAAATTAACATTCTTCAAGACAGTCAACATCTTCAAAATTTTCAAAGTACTCGGCGTTGCCCGGTAAAAGTCAAAATTTCAACTTTTTGACGGAAACAAGAATTTGACAGTACCCGGCGTTGTTACATGTTGCCGGATAACTCGGACTGCTGTTATCTTTTACGCAAGTCAAGCAAGTTGCTGCTGTCAAGGTTCCAGTGCTGTCGTTTTTTGTGAAGGTCAAGTGCCGGTTGAAACGGGTTGTTTTCTGAAGAAGGCCAAGTACCGATTTCCATCAACTTACTTTTGGATTAGAAGGTCAAGTGCCGAAACAACTCAACATACAGTATGTCAGAAGCTCAAGTACCATCGTGTTAGCAGTGGAAGCAGTTCAGATGTGCCATCATCGTTGGAGCTTCGCTCTTTAGGACGTTGATTGACATCCGTTTTTTCTGCTGTTCTACGATTGGAAGCCTATAAGTTAAGTGGCCTGTTTGTATGTAAACTGTGCCCTTATACTTCTGCTGAGTCTTCTGTGTATCATCTCATTCTATATGTTATATGTTTATATGTTATTCGTATATTTATATGTTTATATTTCAGCGGGTTCTCGGTTGGGTGGTGTCTCCCTTAGATTATGCCACGTCATAGAGGTCGTCTATTGTGAGCGTTTTCTGTAGGGTGAGCAAATTTCCGATACTGGAATTTGCTAAGCGACTTCTGTTGCTATTTATGTTAGCTGTGATGACATGTTTTAATATTGTTTTCGTTATTATTTCGCATTCTTTAGTTTTGTTTTGATTTGTTTGTATTTGTTAGCCTACTCTTGACTACAGTTTAGTTTCATACTACATTTTTGTTTATACACTGTGGTGTCATGTATTTTGTTTAATTATATCGCAGATATCGTCACATTTTTTGTGATATTTCATTAATTTCTGCTTTATTTTTAGTTGATTTCTGCGAACGTTTTTGTATTGTTGCTGATCTTTGTTATTGTTTACATTGTTATTGTTTACATTGTTTGCATTGTTTACATTTTCAATGTTTACATTCTGCATGTGTTTACATAGTCATTGTTTACAGTTATAGTAATTAGTTAATGGGCTATGCTAATGCACTGTTACTACTACACTGATGATAAATGAATGATGAATAGTGTCGTGCACTATTGAATGAGAAGTGCACTTATGATCAAGAATTGATTGTTGATATTTCATATACAAGTTCTTTGATTGGAGACTTGTTTCCCACAGAGACTGGGATAATATAAGGTGATGTGAATATACAAGTGCTTAATTAAGACTTGTTACACTTAGGTTTGAAATAAATTAGTTAATTATTTCAGGTTTTGGACTCATATGTTAGACAACATGTCTACATTTGAGCACTTTATTGAGCAGGGTAAATTGCTTGGGAAGACTGGTGATAAGTTAGAAGAATTTGCAACTGCTCGATATGATAAAGCAATGGAAGCTGAACAAAAGAAACTGCATATGGAAGCTGAACAAAAGAAACTGCAGATGCAGGTGGATGAAAAAAGATTCCAAATGGAAATGGAAAAACAAAAAAGGGAATCAGAAGCTGAGGAAAGAAAACTCCAGCTAGAAGCTGAAAGATTTCAAAAAGAGGCTGAGAATAAAAGACTTGAAAAAGAAGCTGAGAATAAAAGACTTGAAAAAGAAGCTGAGAATGAAAGACTTGAAAAAGAAGCTGAGAATAAAAGACTTGAGAAAGAAGCTGAAAGACTTCAAATAGAGGCTCAGGCTGAGGAGAGAAGATTACAGAGAGAGTCTGATGAGAGGAAAGAGAAAGCAAAAATGGAACATGAAGAAAAGGTCTTAGCTTTAGAGTTGGAAAAATTGAAATTGATAACAATGAGTAATGGTAATGATTCAAACAAGGGTTCATCTTCTGGTAAGGCTAATAATGATACTTTTAAGATTAAGTTGCCAACTTTTAGTCCTTCCAGGGATGACATAATGTTCTATCTGGACAGATTTGAACAAGCATGTACAGCTCATAACATAGACAAAGCAAAATATGTTTATCAGTTATCAGGGATACTGACAGGTAAAGCTCTAAGTATATTAAATATGGTGGATGAACCTGACAAGAACAATTATGAGGTTGTCAGGGCCACTCTGTTAAAGAAATATCAGCTTAACGAAGACGGCTATCGTCTACAATTTAAAAACATGTTACCTGAAAATGGAGTTGAATTCTCCGAGTTTATTGCAAGAATACGCATTACTTTCTCACGATGGGTTGAACTATCTAAGACGGAAAAAACTTATGAAGGACTTATGGACTTAATACTTAGAGACAAAGTCATGTCGTCTGTCAATGAGTCTTTCCTTGCTTTCCTTCATGAACGTAAACCTAAAACAATAAAAGAAATGGAAGATTTCTGTTGCCAATACGTAACTGCGCACCCACACATAACCATGGGTAACTCTAAGGTGAAAGAAGGTTTACCAGTTGCTTCGGCAGCTCCGTATGGCCAAAACTTTGCTCGTAGATCCCAACAAAATTTTGATAGAAAGAGTAGCGGTAATTTCTGTCAAAATCATGGAAACCAATTTCATGGTGATTCTTCTTCGAAGAATTGGAGACAACCTGATAGTGGTCGTTACTATCACCCTAATAATTATAGGCATTTCAAAAGAGGATATGGTAATAGAGGTTATTCCTGCCGAAGACCTCAAAACCAAACAAATAGATGTTCGCATCAATGTGAACATGATAGTAATCGTGGAAACTGGAATTCGAATCATGATAACAATTACAATAGAGACAATAATAACTGCAGAGATAATAATAAGTCTGATAACTTCAGAGGTAATAATAGTCGGGGTAGATCTCAACACAAAAAAAAGAGATATCAGCAGGCTAATTCTGTACAACAGGAAACTGAGGGAGACTGTAATCATGTTGTTGATAATAAAAACTTTGACGCTGTCACTAGTTCTGCTTTTGACTTTGAGAGAGCAAACAAATGCCCCCAATGCAGTACTTTATTCGAACCGGGTACCATAACTACTTTGAGTTGTGGTCACCCACTTCCCGCTCTTCCTGCTGCTGTTGCGCATGACGGGAGGGGTTCTTTAATCCTACATAAGGGTCTTGTTAATGATACTCCGGTCTCACTACTTTTCGATTCCGGATGCACCACTATTGGTGTTAGACAATCGCTTGTAGATCCATCTTGTGCTACAGGAAGGGTTATTAAATGTGTCACATTTGGCGGCACTCTAGAAAAATATCCTACTGCTGTAATTCGCATTGCCACTCCTTTCTTTACTGGAGATGTGCATGCTTGTCTCTTACCTAATCCTATTGCGGACCTTATTATTGGTCGTATTCACGGAGTTAGGGAGTGTACCCCACAGCAGATTGCTGCTTGGGAAGATAATAACATGCAAGCTACAAATGCAGTGGTTACAAGAGCACAAGCTCTACAAACACCCGAAACTTCACTGAATAGTGATAATGGAGTTGATAGCCAAGATAGTCACTTAGTGATTACTCGTGACTCTTTCATAAAATTGCAAGAAGAAGATCCTTCTTTAAAAAAATTCTTCATTCTTGCGAAGAAAGGTGATCCGAATCAGGATACAAATAGAAAATCTTGGATTGCAATGAGAAACGGCGTACTTGTACGTATGGTACAAGATTCGACTACGTCGGCACATTCGCAAATTCTTGTTCCCAAGAGCATGAGAGTGCAAATATTGCAACATGCTCATGACTCGCAATGTGCTGGACATATGGGTTTTGCCCGTACGAAGTCGAGAGTCCTTGCGGCTTTCTTTTGGCCTTTTGTCAATAAGGACATTCGTATTTACTGCCGATCATGCAAGGTATGTCAGGAGGTCAAACCTAGAGGACCACGACATGCTGCGCCTATCCAGGCTGCTGACATTCCTATTCGGCCGTTCCAGAAAATGGCCATAGATATTATTGGCCCTTTTAAGGTCAAGTCGGCCAGAGGACATCAGTTTATCCTTACATGTGTCGATATGTGCACACGTTGGCCAGAGGCTATTCCTCTTAAGAGCATATCTACTACAGATATCGCAGATGCTCTTTGGTTGATATTTTCTCGCTTGGGGTTCCCCAGAGAAATATTGTCAGACCATGGCACTCAACTCATATCTGACACTATGTCACAGGTAATGTCTACCTTACATATTGAACGATCTCTCAGTAGTATCTACCATCCTATGTCTAATGGGTTAGTTGAGCGTCTGAATAGAACGCTCAAGACTTTGCTTGGTAAGATAACTGAAGATCATCCTCAAGATTGGGACAGGGTTTTACCCGCGGCTCTCTTTGCCTATAGAGAAGTCCCTAATGAACACACAGGATTTTCTCCCTTCGAACTTGTCTTTGGCGCGCGTCCACGCGGCCCTATGTCTTTATTACACGATCTCATCACTGCCGATGATATTAGCGATGAAACTCAATCCTCATATGAGTATGTCATTGCTCTTAGACAAAAGATCATTGAGGCATGTAAGCTAGCAACTGCTTCATCAGAAATTGCTAAAGAGAGGGCAAGGCAGTTTGCTAACAAGAATAGATGTCTACGACAACTTTGTCCAGGTGACAAAGCATTCGTCCTACTCCCCAGTAGGGAAAATAGACTTCTTATTGCATGGAAAGGTCCGTATGCAATAGTCTCTCGGGTTTCCGATGTTGACTATGTGGTCGATATTGATGGAAAGCATAAAACTTTCCACATAAACATGCTTTCGGAATTTCACGAACGTCCGGACTATTTGCTGCCTATTTTCCAGGCAACGGATGATGCTCCTGCACCTCACGGTCATTATTCATCCCTGTCTGTCATACAGGATGAGGAAGCTACCTTCTCTGATGTCAACCTTCCCCTTCCAGTGGTTCCATTACATTCCACGGAATCTTGGAAAAACGTTTCTGTTTCTCCTAATCTTTCTGGTGACGAACATCGACGAGACTTGTCGATGTTACAAACATTTCAGGATGTTCTCACTGACATTCCTGGACACACAGATGTCATAGAACATGACATAATTCTTACCGACAATAATCCAATTAGGGTTAGGCCGTATCCTATTCCTATACACTTTCAGTCGCAGGTGGAAAAGGAATTGGATGAAATGATTCAATTAAATATAATTGAACCATCGACTTCACCATATTCTTCTTCCATGGTTATTGTCCGGAAGAAGGATAAGAACATACGAATTTGCAATGATTATCGCAAATTGAATCAGGTCACAAAGTTCGATGCTGAACCGATGCCTTTGTTAGAAGATCTACTGATTAGACTTTCTAATTCTAGATTCTTCACTAAACTTGACTTGTCTAAAGGTTATTGGCAAGTGCCTTTAGCAGAGCATGCCAAACCTCTTACTGCTTTTTCTACACCTAGGGGTCTATTTCAATGGAATGTTATGCCTTTTGGTCTCATGAACGCCCCTGCCACTTTCGTTCGCATGATGCGTCGAATTCTGTCACATCGTTCGGATGTCATCGCATACTTAGATGACATCTGTCTCTTCAGTGATACCTGGGAAGATCACTATTTAGGGTTATATGACTTACTGTCCACTCTACGTGAGAATAATTTGACAGCAAAACCTTCTAAAGCTTTTGTTGGTTTTGGTGAAATCTCTTTCCTGGGTCATCGTGTTGGTCATGGTCTCTTGAAGACAGAAGACCACAATACTTCCAAAATACTGAACATCTCTGTTCCTAAAACGAAGAAACAAGTTAGGAGTCTCTTAGGTTTAATTCAATTTTATGGGAGATTTATTCCAAATTTATCTTCGATCATGGCACCTCTCTCAACATTGTTGAAGAAAGGTTCGCCTAATCTGGTCCGTTGGTCTGAAGAATGCCAATCTTCACTAGACCAAATCAAGAATATATTTTCTTCTCCTCCCACCTTAAGATTACCTACTCTTGATAGGACTTTTGTTCTTCGGAGTGATGCTTCATCCACTGGGATTGGAGCAGCACTGATGCAAGAATATGCAAATACTCTGCATCCTGTTATGTACATTTCTAGAAAACTAAATGCGGCAGAGAGGAACTACTCGGTTTTAGACCGTGAGTTGTTAGCGATGGTTTGGTCAATTCTAAAACTACAAAGATTCCTCCTGGGCGCACATTTCATTCTAGAGACTGATCAGAAAGCTCTTACAGCTATTCAGACTAAGAATTTGAAGAGTTCGAGATCCACTCGATATGCTATAGCTCTTCAACCTTTTCACTTCACGGTACGAGCTATCCGTGGTGCGGATAATGTGATGGCTGACATTTTGTCTAGATGCCCACATGACTCCAACTAATACTTCTGTCCTATATTCCTATATATTACAGAGTCATAACACACCTATATTACTACAAAAGATTAGCACATCTGTACTCACTTTATATGTACACACTATCGTGCTTTGTTATCATCTTCTTCTGTTCGTTTTTAAAGATGATAGAGGAGGACTGAGTGGTTAATATAAGGGCCGTTAGTTTACTAAACAGCCACAATTATTAATAATGTATTGTACCTTATGAAGCATATTAGTTATTAATTGGCATTATAATGCTTGTACTTTCTCAGAATGTCATTGATGAGCTGAGGACTTACCTTACTAGTATCAAGCATGACGAGTTCTAGATTGTGTACTTACCCTCGGAATGCCAGAGCATATGTCCTGGATCGTCATGTAGTTTAACTTTACTATGTACTTATGTCATTACATGCCAAATAATGTGCTAATTAAATTTTCCTATCAGATTTGTACATCCATTTTTTAAAGACAATATTAGAGTATGCTGTTTAATGATGATTATGGTAACTTGCATACGTATATTGTGTTTACATGCTAACGTGATGTGTGTTGGTGACACCTCCCCGATCTGAATATTTTTTTAGACATATTTATTTTTCTGTTGAGGTATATCCTCACCAGACACTCTATATTTAGCCTCATGTTAGGCAATTTAATTAATTATCAGCGCATAATTCGTGCGTTTTGAGCCGCTTATCGCATGCTCTTTGATATTTAAAAAAAAAAAAATATGTTCCACATTTTTTTTTATCGGGAGGAGGTGGTGATATGTTGCGTGAGAAATTCTCGCAACATCGTTTTATTACAATATCTATTTTATAACGCAAGGGCAAAAACTGCTTGAAATTTATAGTCACTTTTCTCGGTAAGCATTTGTCTTCTCGCGTTGGTATTGAATGCAGTTAAGTTTTGAGCTGTGGTCATTTTGCGCTGGACTGCGCATGACTGGTCTTGCTTCTTGGTCGATCGATTTCCGCCCACCAGGGGAGTGAGCGATTTGAATGGCGAGAAAGATGCCTCGCTGAAAGAAGATCTCCGCTATTTTTTGTTCTGTCAGGAATGTGAAAGTCCTCTTATGGATATTTCGTTTATTCGAGATAATACCTCTAGTGTATTTGCACATGCCGGGAGGCATAATATTTCTGTGTATTTCCTGAAGGCAAGGTAAATTGACTTTCCATTAACTCTATCGATTTTTGGTCGTGAGCGATTTCGATTCATAGCCTGTCTTCGAAAGTCGTCGTCACGAGATGTTTTCCCAGCTCACATGTCGCTGTATTGTACTGCATCGGTTGATGCATGTCCCAAGGACCATTACTTGCTACTTTGTTAAATGAACTAGGCTTGGAAAATCTTTGTTAACTAGAGGATATTTTTGAGGACATTATTTATACTTCGGCAGACGTGTCTGTCTTGCTGAAGTCAGATTAAGGAGAGTGAACTGATCTCATACATCTGGTTACCTTCTGGCTAAGATAGAAAGGGATGGAGAATTTTCCCGACTACATTACAGCCTTATAATGTATTGACATGTCTGTGAATCACCTTTGTTATGATGCTGTCTACCGTCCATTGCTATACTGACATTGTTGCTGTGATAATGACTGTCTGATGTACCTACATATTCGCGTATACATTTTGTCACTGTGGCGTCCACAATAAATGATACAGAAAAACGTCTAGCGGTTACAAGCGTCATTGACTTTATACGTCGTGAGTTTACTGACGTCCTATGTGGATTGCCCTGTTATTTTGTATGAACATTGTTTGACTGAACACATCTGCACACTACACAAAACCAGACATGCGGATACCATCCATCATCATATGGCATCACGCATCAGATATCATCCATGAAATTTGTGATACATGGATTATTCAGAGGGTCCAATAATTTTCTCATCATTCTAGAGAAGACACTAGGCGCATTCTTCAATCCAAATGGCAATCTATTAAACTCATAGTGACCTTCTGAGGTACTAAAAGCTAGGTATGGTCTAACCTCAGGCTTTACTGGAATCTGATAGTATTCTTTACTCAGATCCACTTTTGAGAAATATTTAGCTTTATTTAGCCTGGCAAACAACTGATTTGTATCCGGCAATGGATCCACCTGTCCTTCTGTAATAGCATTCAGTCTCCTGTAATCTATACAGAGTCTATGTTCTCCAGAGGGCTTCCTTAAAAGTACAACACCGGAACTATACGAAGATTCACTGTGTGAAATAATTCCTTCCTTCAACAAATAGTCTATCTCTTCCTTCAAAGCTTTCTCCTTAGCAAAAGGAATCGAATAGGGTTTCATACAGACAGGTGTGGGGTCTATCAGCTTCATATCATATTCCAATAAGTTTGGTTGTCCTGGTCGGTCTGTTAGCACCTCTGTATGATTATCTAGAACCTGTTTCACTCTCTCTTTCTGATTTTTCGTTAAATGTGTACTGATTTTCACCTGTGCCGCTGTCTCACAGGGGTGTAATGGATATTCAAATGATGAAAGTGGTTCCTTTTTCATCTCCATGGCAATGGACAAGGTCAACAAGTGTGTCTCTTCCTGATTTTCTCTTTCCAAGTATTTCTTCAGGAGATTCACATGATAGATTTTTTCTTTCCCCTTCTTATCTATCTTATAATTTGTTCTAGACACCTTCTCTAGAACTGTATATGGACCTTGCCTTCCAATTTGTAACTTATTCTGACTACCGGGTAGAAGAAGCAGTACCTTCTCTCCCACAGCCAAATCTCTGTTTTTAGCTTTCCTGTTATAATAGGCAGCATGTTTCTTCCTGGCTTGTCTCAAATTTTCATTGGCAAGTTTCCAGCCAGTTTTTAAACGAGTGGTCAGCTCATTCACATATTGGTATGAGGATGTAATATTTTCCTCTGCCTTTTCATCAGTGCACGTTCTTAACAGCGCTTCCAGTGGACCTTTTATTGGCCTTCCAAACAATAATATTGCCGGGGCCATACCGGTTGAACTATGGGGTACCTCCCGATAAGCAAAGAGTGCGGCGTGCAGGTACTGGTCCCATGTATCTGGTTTTTCGTGTGCCAACTTTCTCAGGATCGACATCAACGTGCCATTAAATCTTTCCACTTGGCCATTTCCTTGAGGATGGTACACACTACAATGGAAGTGTTTGGCCTGGAAGATCCTGAAAACTTCTTCTGTTAGTTTCCCCCTGAACTGAGAGCCATTATCAGTCAAGATTTGATTGGGAAAGCCTAACCTTGTGAAAATTGTGAGCAATGCCTCTGCCACATGTTTAGATTCAATGGATGACAGGGCTACCGCCTCTCCCCACATAGAACAAGTGTCCACCAGAGTCATAATGTAGCTGTTCCTCCTCTTGGTTTGAGTGAGAGGTCCCACAATGTCCACGGCAACTCTCTCAAAGGGTGTTCCCACTATGGGCGTTTCTCCCAGAGTTGCTGGTGCAGTCCAATGCTTAGGTGCTACTCGTTGGCACTCTGGACAGGATTTTACATATCGTTTGATATCTTCAGTTATCCCTGGCCAGAAATAGTGACAAGCTATACGCTGTCCTGTTGCGCTGATCCCCATATGACCACTGAAGGGAATCGCATGCCCTAGTTCCAACACTTTAGTCCTATATGAAGTGGGAAGGACCAGCTGTCCGTGACCATTGGATTCAGATCCAGCCTTCCTATAAATCAGTTTGTTCTTCATATAAAATTCTCCCTTGCCTGGAGGTGTGTGTGATTTGGGCAACTTCTTGAAACACGGCTTGAGTGTTTTGTCCTCCGCCTGTGCCTTCCTCATCTCATCTGGATGAGTATTTATGGGATTATCCTCCTCCTTTTTAGACTGTGATCTGGTCTGCACTGTCGCCAATATCACAGGTCTCTTGGGATTCCCCAAGAAGACATATCTACACCCCAATATCAGAGGGTAGATTGGCTCATTTATCACTGCTGCTTTTATGATTCCTTCCACATATCGCGTTTTCACCTTTATCCGGGCGACGGGAAGTGTCATGGTAGCTACATCCTTGGTTGCAGTTTGAATCTCCACTGTTTCTGTGGTGTATTGATCGGCCTGCACCAGGTGAGAACTCACAACGGAATCATAATCTAAACCTGTATCATATAAACACCGTATGGTGACACCATTACAGATGACATCTTCACACACTGGGGGGTGGTATGGTTCCTGTAGTTCCGCAGGTTTGACCTTTTTTCCCTTTTTCCCAGATGTCATAGCAGCACAATGAGGAGGTTTCCTTCTACAATGGTCAGTGTCATGATTGTTCATCTTACAATTTTTACACCATCTCTTTCCTTGGTTGAAAGATTTTCTTTCATCATATTTCCTTTCATCGAATTGTGGGGTTTTATTTTTATTGTCATACCGTGGCCTATCAAATTGGTGCTTACCTTTGTTTTGATCTCTGGGATCAAATTTATTAAAGTTCTGTGGTGCCTTAAAATTGTCCACCTGTTTCTTTTTATTACCTGTTACCTCTGCCTGAGCCGCTTGATACCTTTCAGCAACATTTAGCAACTCACCCAGCCTCTCTGCACCTTGTTCCATGAGAAACTTTCTCAGGTCTGGAGCCATGGACTCTCTTAATTGTTCTATAAGGACCATTTCCTTAAGATCTTGGGTTTTCCCCAGAGAAGTCCATTTCTCCAAGTATGTCTCTAACCGTGCAGAGAACTGGTGATAGGTTTCACCTGACAGTAGTTTAGCGTTCCTAAATTTTTTCCTATAAAATTCTGCGTTCTTTTCATATCTTAACAAAAGAGCCTGCTTTAGCATGTCATAATTTTCTTGATCACCTCTGCTCATTTTGGCAAAAACTTCATAAGCTGCCCCACGAAGCCCTTGAGATAACTTTAAGCTCCACCTTTCTCTTTCTAACCCATATGTGGTAGCTAATAGTTCATATCTATTTAGATAGCTCTCAATATAATCGTCTTTCTCAACAAAATGATCTAAATGAAAGTTCATAGCTGAGGTTGAGGCTCCCTGGCTAGCAGTAGCATCAGAGGCAAAGGGATTGGCACCATTTTCAGGAGCATGGCCTTGAAACTCAAACTCCCTTAGTCGTAACTCATGTTCCCTTTGTAATCTCTTCTCCTCCTTTTCTGCTTCCCTCTCTGCAGTCAATCTTCTTTCTTCTGCTTCCCTTTCTGCAGCTCGTCTTCTTTCCTCGGCTTCCAATGCTTTAGCCTCTTTGTCAGCCTCAATCTGCAACCTCTTAGCCTCAGCCTCAATCTGCAACCTCTTAGCCTCAGCCTCAGCCTCAAACTGCAGCCTCTTAGTCTCAGTCTCTAACTTTCTTTCGGCCTCTTTTTCTAATCTTCTTTCTTCCCGTTCAATATATTTGTCACATTCAGCAGTGACATAAGAAATCATAATTTGCCCGTCCATTCCTAACTCTTTCGCAGTCTGTACAGCAGCAGATCGAAATTTGGCCAGGCCCGCCATTTTCTAACAGGTAAATGTAAATAATATCTAACTAAACAATATAATCTATAATTATTTATTTAATGACACCACAGGCACTGAGAGCTCAACCTTATTTAATTCCACCCAGGGATACCTTTTAATTCTTATAATTCCCAATATATATAACAGGAGAAAGTTCAATATCCCGACCCGGACCCCAAGATATGTGGTAAAGTGGGATGATATAAATATTTATAGGGGACTTAGTGTGCTGACTGAGATCAGCTGTGAAGGTATCTGTATCTAATAAGTGTGATGTATTACAGGTGACCTTACTTGCTACCACATTTATATCTCAGTCAGAATTATTCTGGAATATTGTGATGACTACGTTGAATGTCTAGGGTTATGCAAATGATGAAGTGTAAGTCACAACAACAACAGACACATAAACAATTTAATTTATTTCACAGCACTTTACAACACTGTGACAATCACACACATGTAACACTCTATAAGATCATCTTAACTGAGTCAGTTTTAAAAGTCAAATATATCTATGTATTAATTCCTTTACATAGAGATATCCTGATTCAACTACACAGTGAACCAGGAATCACAATCAATTATAATTACAAGTAGTATGTACACAGTTTATCAATATAATCTTGGTATTGACATATTTTATTATTCTTATCTTATGTGTGTAAGTTGTGAAGTAGTAATACGAGTTAATACTGGTTTTGTTTTTTCAAGCTAGAGTGTTGTTTGTCATCATGAATTCAAGTGTTTGATCCTTGTGGAAATATTATTGGGAAAAATTCACAGTTCCTGTCAATTTTAAACAGTTTATAGGCCCTCTTTATTTACTGTCAATTTTAGAGGGGGGGGGGGGCACATAATGTTGAGCTCCTTTGTCCACAACTTCTTAACTTTCGTGATGACTGCAGGAAAAGACTCCTCTGCTCGATTACTTCAATGAGTTCTGGAGCCACCTCACTGGTCGCTATCTGGACCAAGGAGTATGCTGTCAGCCTCAGGATTCAGCACAACTCAGGCCAAATGCTGCCTCAATGACTTAGGACCACCGTCCCTGAAACAAGAAGGTTGTACCTCCTACTTCAGAACTAATTTATACTCTATTTCTACACTGAGCACAATACATAACAAACACTTGCGTTCAGTGCTGTAGGCCACTGCTAGCTTCATCTGAACCAATTTACACCAGTATACTCCTCCCTAATGGTTACTACGCCTCTGCAATTCCAGCATTATTTCTTTCTAGTCCATAAGATAGGTGTCAGTGTACTGTTTGGCAATCCCATGCAGTTTTACTTTTTTCCGACACCTCCTATTCAGATTGGAGCAATATTTAGGCTATTCTCATGTTGGCCACTGAACCACACACATAGATAGACATAAATTATCAATTCACATTCAATTTTCATTAAAAAGATATCAAATATTTCAAGCTTACCACAATTCATGGAAAAATAAACAGTTTCGTTGACTGGCAATGAATAGGCACAACTTCCGATCTGCCTCTGTCCCAGGCTTTTATTTAGAAAAAAAAATGCACTGGTGCTCAATGCACTGTTTCTTAGTAGGTTTATTACAAGATGTGGCCCGGAACAGACGCCCTGAATTGAGTATATTGGCAGCTCTAACCAATCATGCCCTGTTTACCTACTTTTCAAAAAATATTACCCATCTCACGTTTCCCCTAACAACTAAACTAGTATTTGCAGTCCAGCTAATCGTGTTTAGTCTTACATCTCATTCCCGCCAATCAAATAGGAGTTAACATGGTAGGCTATTTCCGTAACGTAATGTTTTTCAAACACGTTATAAAAAAATTTTATGAGCAGAAATGATTCCATGCTGTCAGGCACCCCCACTATTGTATTTTGGCCATAACTATTTTATTAACAGACTAAAGGCGTAACACATAACATATTCTTGGTTAGCAAGTCCTTCCGTACAATAATATATACGTTAAAGTGAGCTACATAGCGGCGTTCAAAATATGTGTTTTCCAAAGATAGTCGTATATTTGTTCTTTATTCCTTTTCGTTGTTTAGAACCGCCACCTGTCCTGCCTTTTCCACTGTTATGTCATACTAAAGTCAGGAGCTTAGATGTAAATCAGTAGAATTTCATATTTCCTAATAAGCATTTTTCATGTTTTTAAACCTGATTCTTGTAGTAGTAGTGTTTTTTTTATCACTGACTATATGAAAACAAGTTAGTGCTTCATGCCTTACGCATGGGTTTTGCGTTCACTTTTGATCGCGAAACGCGTGTTAGTGTTTGCATGCTTCCTGCCTTCAGTCGTCCCTCTCTCTCTATCCTACTTTCATCTGTCTTTTAGTTACGCCGTGTATAAAATGGAATGAATGAAATATTAAATCTAGGTCATCACTCAGCGCCTATCTCAAGGTTTTTCTAAGAGATGCAGTACCCGTTTTATTTTTTGAAACGCGTGTAGTGATGCAGTAGGCTTTTACTATCAACGTGAAAACGTTACGATTTGCAGACGAAGCAGAAAAAGGGGGATTTTTGTACGCCATTGTGACAGCACTGTTCTCATTCCTGTTATTGAAGTAATTCGTTAGGGGTTTCATTTACTTTTTAATTTATATATGGGTATTTAGAATGTCTCACGACAAAGCCATCACAATACCCATACTAAAGATAGGGAAATGTAAGACCGAGGCTGCAAGTTACCGGCCAATCAGTCTCACAAGCTGTGTTGGGAAGACTATGGAGCGAATAGTCAACCACAGATTGAAATGGTATTTAGAGTCTGAGCAGATCCTGGTGCCTGAACAAGCTGGATTTAGAGAATGCTACAGTATAGAAGACCAAGTTACTTATTATCTCAAGCAGTAGAAGATGCTTTCCAGGAGAAGAAAAAGGTCCTAACGATCTGGGTCGACATCAAGCAGACTTTTGACAAGGTGTGGAAAGATGGCCTTTTTGCAAAACTTAGGAGAAATGGAATCCAAGGCAACATGATAAAATGGATCCAGTCATACTTGCAGGAGAACTAGAGTCACTCTTGGTGGTCTGCGGAGCATAAACGTGTTGCTCTATCAGGGGGTACCTCAAGGAGGAGTAATATCCCTGTGATAAACGAGCGCAAAGGCCTTTTTGCTCCATATTTTCCTACATTTTTCATATTGTATTTTCTCCGACATTTGCTTCTTCATCCCATATTTGCGACCCACATTTGCTATTTCATCGTTGTGATTACTCGCGACCGGTATCTACAGAACCACATTTGTTCTTTCATCGGGGGAAATAAAAGTCCTTTGATTGAGTCCCCATGCCTGACATTATCGTTTGAAGCCCACATTGCATCGTCATAAATCTGGTGAAAACACATCTGGTCATCCTAATCAAACATCTGGGCATGCTGTAATTTCTGTGACACCACATTGGACACCCAGATTGGCCAGCGGAAAACGTCTCATGCTGTAATAGTGTTATCTTTGGTCGGCCGCGGTTCAGACAAGCGTTGGTTTACCACATTGGACGCCCACCTTGGCCAGGTGAACAATAAACAATCAGAGGTCAAACTACACCCACGTTTGGACTGACAGGGGACAAGAGCGATCCTGTGAATGAGTGACCAGAGGGGCCATTAATGATTGGTTGGTAGGGGCGGAGCTGTACAAGAAACCCATATTGGACTGGCAGAAATATAATCTACTGCGTAGCTTGCAAGAGGAAGGAGTCCAGTTTTTTACCTTGTGAGGAAGAGATTAAACCCAAAAACGCATAGCCTAATACACGTGTTTATTCAGAGTGGATGATAATTCAGTTCTGTGATTAATTGTGTTCTTAAAGGATTTTGCGAAGGGAAAAGAAGGTTAGTATGCTTATTAATACATTTTCTTATTTTTGTTTATTTTAACCTCACAGCTAAAATGTGCGAAAGATAAAGTTTCAAATAATTCTTGGCATAACTGATTAATAAAATCAGAAGATTTTCCTAGAAGATGATAGGATGATAGGAGGTAATTAATAGTTCGTATTTCACCTTTATCATCATCACAGTCTCCCATGCGCACACACTCTCATGCACAAGATATTTAACATCATTAGAATTGAACTCAGAGAGAGAGAGATGAATAATGAGCAGTAGTTTAAATGCAAGTCAACCAGTGATGTTAAATGTGAAAAACTTACAAAGACTTTTGTGTGTCTTCAGTTCATCAGAAGTCTGAGTCTACACGCAACGTGTCTGACGTCTAACCAGAAATAAGTTATCAAAACGGACATTTGGCTAGCAGAATTCGCCATAGGACATCTTTCATTCCTCAATTAAAAAGGAATATTGTCTCACCCAGAAGTCAGAAGGTGGACGCAACATTTTTCGTCACCATATACTGCTTGCTCACAAGTTCAATACAGAGTTATCACAAGTTCAATACAGAGTTATCATAAATTCAAATCACTCGAAAGATCATTATTATCTGAAGTCCAGCAAAAGAGCTCAAAAGAGGAATCGCATATTTATCCCACGTGCAACACACTCTTAAGCGCATTCTATGAAGCAGACTATATATATATATATATATATATATATATATATATATATATATATATATATATATATATATATATATATATATATATATATATATATATATATATATTATGAATCACGACTACATATGCAAGATTATGAGTCTACATATCACTACCGATTCGTGAAGATATCCAGTCTGGCCAGTACCCACGGGAGATTAGACAACAGACCTTTTGTTCATATGACAGCTATTAACTGTTGATCAACACTACAGAGATATACTCAAACAGTGAAGGAATATACATAGATATCTCGTCAGCGTTCTCCGTACGACAACAGTATTCATCAGAACGTCCTCCGCTTAGGGATACCCCACTCGACATAACGTATAACAACTTGGGACAGTGTATGCATACATGTGAATCGTCATATCAATGCGAAGCATTTAGAGACACATGGACTGCGTAGAGTACTCAACATTTTGGTAACACGTATCATATCATATCATCATTATTTCACTTTACACCAGTTTATTCTTAATTAACTATTACTTAATTAACTGCAATTTTATTATCTCATCTGTGTGTTTTGTGTGAATCGTCTTTCATCATCATCACGTTCTAACCATTACTAACCCTATATGTGTGGATATTTCATTAATAAACCCAACGATCGTTTGATCATTATCTAGTTTGTTAATGTATCACTCATGCTGTCGGTGTTACATATTCACCTATAGGAACCTTTCTCTACTCAGATGAGGTTGGGGGCTTTTTCTTTACGGGATCTAAGGGCAGAAGCTAAGGTCGTGGGGAAACAACTCTTTCCATAATTAATTAGAAAACACTGTCAAGTGGAAAGCATTCGCATTCCTGTCTTCTTGTCCCTATCTCGAATAGGTCTTTATTCTTTCTTAACGAGCCAATTTCTAGAGACCTTATATCTAATATCTCATAGACTATTCCTGGCAAAAACTACTGTTGTAGTTGCCCCAGTACTCACCACACGACAATCCCCAACACTCTTCCTTGTTTACATCAATGACCTGGTGAAAGATCTCCCCGCTGGAGTGAAAGCTGCCTTATATGCAGATGACCTAGTACTCTGGTGCGCTGATGAAAAAGTCACCACAGCAAATTATAGAATACAGCGGGCAGCAGACATGCTAGTGTCATGGGCAGAGAAATGGCTTATCACAATAAACACAGACAAAACCTCCACAACACTGTTCTCCCTCGCTCTCAAGGACAAGGCAGCTAACATACACCTAGGGACAACCGTGATCAAGGAAGAAAGCTACCCCACCCCTCTTGGGGTGACATTTGACCAAAGGCTTACATGGAATAAGCATATTGAAAATGCAGAGGGTAAGGCCTAAAGACGACTAGGCATACTCAGAAAATTAGCAGGTACCAACTGGGGAGCAAATGAACGAACTCTAAAGAAGATTTATAATGGAATAATAAGACCACACTGAGGGCTCTTACAAGCGAGCGTTTTCTTGCTGCGCGTTTCTCGCGAGTAACGAATAAAAGAGTAGGGATTTAGAGAAAGCAGACAGTCTCGCTCGGCTGCGTAGCCGAGCGAGACTGTCTGTAAATCCCTACTCTTTCATTCGTCACGCACGAGAAACGCGCACCAAGAAAACGCTCGTCTGTAAGAGAGTTTGGCTCAGCACTATGGTCATCAGCTGCTAACTCACATCAGCAGTCTTTGGACAAGGTGCAAAATCAAGCTCTCAGTGTCATTACAGGAGCCATAAAAACTACACCAATATCAGAGATGCAGAAAGCTGCTGGATTGCAGATATTTTCCTATAGAAGAGACACAAAAAGCATGATCCAGATGGAAAAGTACAACAGTATGCCAACGCACCCAATGAAGGCAAGATTAGATGATCTGGCATTGTGACGTCTGAAACGTAGTAGTTTTGTGCTTCGGGGAAAAAGACTTAAAAGACATCATCAAAAAAGATCTATCCATGAAGACAACACCACTGAAGCCCACCCTATACCTTGTGCCATGGGAACAGGGCAACAGTGCCCTCCACATTAATACATCACTCAGTGGTCTCACAAGTGGATGTGAGTATAATGATCTGCAAAAACGAACTGCTACAGTGAGTATGATCCAAGAAAGCTATCCCGATCAATCATGGATACATGCCTATCAGCAACAAATGCTGTTAGGAATGGAGGTTGTCGCATGTTACGCATTGCCTAGTTAAATGTTTGAAGACCGAAAAGTGGGACACCAGTGTTCTGGCCTGAACAGAGAAATGCAGGGGTATTTTCCTGTGTGTATCTAGGGCAGCCAATCAGAGAAGGGGTTTCCCACGGTCAGATAGAATGACTTCGGCGAGTGTATAAGGAAGAATAAATCGTCCGAAATCATGGTTAGAATTAGACATCGGGAAGGAGAACGGAATGACAGACAAGGATGAGAATGGTCTCCTTTTGACGGGAATATCTTCATTTATGTATAGGTACAAGGAAATCAGAAGGGAGTAAGTAGTTGTGAAGAATTTCGCAAGAAAAGTGTCCGTGCATTGAGAAATCCTGTGTTTTTCCTATTTATAATTCAATATAAAATCGTTAAAGATATGGGAAAACAACATATGGATATAAAGGTCAACTCACGGAGAACGGAAATATATAACTCTAAAGGCTTGAACTGGGAAAGGGAAATGCACGAGACCAAGGTTGGAAACTCATTTAGCACAACCCCCTAGAAGTTACAACTGTTTTGGGAAGTTTGCTGGAGTTGCGAGCCTTGTTTCCTATACGTCCGTTAGCTCCCTATATAAGGGCGGTCGTAAATGATTTCAAATTCACATTTAAACACACTATAAAGACAGTCATGGGACAACGCACAACGAATCAGACAACAACGAGAAAGGACCAAGCAGACAACTAGTGGTCCGTTGCAGTCAAATAGTTGAGACAGGACATAAAAAACACCATAAGCGCGACTCGGCACCACAAACGGACAAAGAGGAACCCAGACAGCCAGCTAGTGGTCCTTTTCAGGACCGATCACCTCCAGGACTACGAACGAGATACCAGTGAAGACGATAACACCCTATATACCCCAATTATAACCAAAGTTTCAGGTTGAACAGGGTATTACAGCAGCATAGTAGACGAAAACAACAACAACAACATTTCAAATTCACTTGTACAGCGAAGCAAGACAGAAGGACAACGGCTGGTGAGAGAGAAACGTGTCACGGCCAATATCTTGTTATTTGCAGCCAGGCAGTTCTGTTACTCCACAAAAGCCAGTCTTTACTGATCTTAATTAGATCCTGCGAGGGTATGTAAAGTTACTATGTAAAATATTACAGTAATTACAACTTTATTTCAGGATTTGTTTAATCTATATGTCATGAAATTAGCATGTATATTAATTGATTACTTGATATGATTGTTGAAGATTGGAACCCGAAATATAACCACAGTGGCTGAGTCCGTATCAGGGCTAGCACAGTCATTTTCAGGACTAATAACAATTCTTTTCAGGACTACCAACAATCATTATCAGAGCTTATTCAATCTGTTTTCAAGTTACTGCACTTTACAGAGCTAACGTGTCAGGCAGGGGGATACTATAACCTCATACCATATATGAGTGTACATATTATTTTGTATTATTTGATTTATAAAATGTTCCACAGTAGACACCTGTCTTGTCACTGATCCATAATCATGCATTTTCACGCATACATCTGAAAACAAATTCATCTCATCTACAATAGGAATGTGGTAATTATTATCCACAAATAGCCACATATCCTACAATTATCTGCAGGTTCATACTTGTCAACCAAAAGTCAGAGGTCAATGATCAAGAATTGCTCAAGGATCAATGCTAATCGCCCCAGCAGTGCCTGGATTGTTAGAAGCACGACCTACTGAAGCTGTACATCTCATATGAACACTGATTATAAAAACAGATGAGTGATATTTGTGACAATCGTGCACCCAAGAAGTAATAACTGTAAAGCAGAGTTTTGTGATGACAATTTGCGTGATAAACTAGTGAAAGTTATAAAGTGAATAAGACAGTGAAGAAGTCTATTACCCAACTAATTGGAAGAGTCTAAAGAAATGACATTTTAGTTTAACTTGTAAAAACTGAAATTGATTTCGCCAATTTGGTTTTGTGTAAATATAACTTTTGTATCACCAGTCACACACAATCACCACAATTAGATAGATGTAAATAAAGAGGATATAAATTGTATTCACCAGCTTTATTCATTCAATATAGTTGATACTGAGTTTGGTTGAATTTTTATTAATATCACAGGTGGTCACATAGCGGAGGTGGCGCAGTAAGATCTGACTGTTCTCTGAATATTTTCAGTCCAGATACTTTCACAGCCTTGACTATCGAGTGATACCAGTGTACTTCTCTGTCACTGGGACCTCACACATTCTGGAGAGAATACTATTTCTACTCTAGCACTATCATCTCACACATATAAAACCTTCCGCTACAGAGGTGCCGATATCTTTATCTCATATCCTGACAACCACTATGAGACTAGGTACATTTTTCTTCTTTAATCCTTAGCCGCCGACCGTCAAAGCAGTCAGTGGCCATCATGCCTGGTGGCGTGTTGTAGAGCAACCACAAATTGATCCCACTTTGCTCGGTCGGTGGCGATCCCTCGTACAGTGCCCCAACTCTGGTTCATTCTTTGCATCTGAGCCTTCACAGTCCTCCGCCAAGTTGTTTTTGGTCGGCCTCTCTTTCGTTTTCATTCAGGGGTCCATAGCATAGCTGTTCTTGTGATGGCATCGGGTATCTCTTCTGAAGAAATGGCCAACCCAGCTCCAGCGTTTGCCAGCTATGATGGTGTGCATGTCCTCTTGCTTGCTCCGAGTAAGCAGATCTTGGTTGGTGATGGTATTCGGCCAAAAGATTCGCTGAATTTTTCTTAGGCATGTTGAGTGAAAAGATGACAATTTCACATTTCCTTCTCTGTAACTCTCCAGCATTCCGCACCACAGAGAAGCACAGAAAGCACACAGCTCTGGTATAATCTTAATTTTGTCCTTGTGCTGTATTGAAAGGACTTCCAAATGTTGTTTAGACTAAATAAGGCTGTTCTTGGTTTGTTCATTCTGTTGTTGATATCTTTGCTTGCTCCGCCACCTGGTGTTACTATGCATCCTAGGTATGTGAAGGCATCTGTCTGTTCCAGTTAGGCACATTCCCACTGGTAAATTCTGTTCCAACTATACAGCTGAGGTTCAAGCTCTAGAGCAGGCTACAAATATGATTTATAACACCAACTCTGACTGCCACCAGGTAGTCATCCTCACAGATGCACTGTCTGTCCTGCAAGCTCTCAAGGATGGTAAACTCCGGCATCTGAGAAATGAACTAAACAAGGTAGCTGCCAAAAAGAGAACCATACTTCAGTGGGTACCATCTCATTGTGGTGTACCCGGAAATGAAAAGGCAGATAAACTTGCAAAAAAGGGAGGAGAATGTGAACAAGAAGATAATGAAGTCACATACTTTGAGAAAAAGAGAGCTATCCATACTATCAGAAGAGAACAGAACCAACCCAAAGACGACTATCACACTCTCGACCGGCAGGGACAGATAACTATTTTTCGCCTCAGGACAGGGCATAACAAACTGAATAAACACATGTACAAGCTAGGATTGTCTGCTTCACCACTGTGCACATGTGGATTAAACGAACAAACTGCTGAGCATGTTCTACAACATTGTCCTCTGTATGACCAGTTAAGAAAGATATACTGGCCCAATGACTCAACACTAAACTCAAAGCTGTATGGAGCTAAAGAGGAACTTCAAACAACAGTCGAATTCATCATGAGAACTCGTCTGACGGTGTAAACATCAAAGATGCGATCGCAAGAAGAAGAACCTTCTGTGATCAATCAGCTCTGGTGATCTGAAAACTGTTATACGTTCATGGCGCTTGATAAAGGGTGTCCCCATCCCCCAAATCGTCTCCTATTCATCAAACACTTCAGACTACAACTGCAAATAAATGTCAATTAAATGTAGAATAAACGTAGAAGTAGAGCAGAAAATGAAAATATTAAAATTCACCTATAATGTCAGTTTATTCTTGAACTAAAAAGGAAACCAGTCTTGTTTATCAAAAGGAACCAAAAGATGCAGCAATAGAGAATGCAGTCAGCGACCCATAGCTTGACTGCTTGCATCAGAGTCAGCGAACCAGAGCTGACCAAGACCGTACTCCACCTCCACGTGGTGGTCCTGGAAACAGTCTGCAGCAGTGCAGTTTGGCTGAGCGAGTACGGATCGAAGAGGGAAGGCAAACCTGGTCCCAAAAGATGCCGTGCTGAAGTCGGATGTGTCGACCAAAAGGTGCAGATATCACAGCTACGGCGTAAGCAGACACAACGCAACCACCGTCCTTTTCAGGGCGAACGAGGAAGAAGAAGTTTATCAAAAAAATAATCACCGGTTATTGTCAAACTCGCCACATTTAGCAACATATGTAAATAACGTTTGAGCTTTGTCAATTTTTTGTTTTATTATAATAATATAACGATAATAATAGCCCCTTCAGTATTAAATGACCATGGGAATGCACCCCTTAGGTGAAATCCCTCGATGCTTTTTGCCCTCGTGTCACGAAATTGGACTGTTCAATTTTTCTTCAATTTCCCCTATCTTCCTCCTCTCTTTCCCCTCCCCCCTTTTCTATTATTTCTCATTTTTGCCGCACAGAACTCCGTACTAGAGTCTTTGTTTCCATTTGTCACCCTTCACTTCGTATGTCCAGGCAAGGGTATCGCCCATCCCCGAGAAATTAATTGAATCACTAAACGTGTTAATACCACATTGGCTCCAAGTAGATGAGAGCAGGAAGTATTTGCTTAAGATTGCATAATCACTTCCCATTGGGCTGTTTGGGACAGGTAATTAAAGACAAACGCAATCATGGAAGACATTTGGAAGAGTGAGCAGGAAATGTGGTATAAGTCAATTTTCACAACATTTTACGGATAAGCAGGCCGCCTTCCTCCTTTTTCCAGCCGGGCTTGGCGGAGTTCGTCCTCGAGACAAGAAGCATAAAAAACACACCATAGCTCGTTCCGATTTCTTTGATGGGTTACTTTCTAGTATCATTATAACATACATGAATCTTTTGGATAGTGACTGTGTTAATGACATCATCTCTTACATAAATAAATAAAGCTGAAGGCCAGAACGAAGTAAATAAAACATAAATCCGACAAGAACAATGGCAGATCTAATGTAATCCCTAGTTTTAAGAAAGACTTCATAATTATAAGATCGCCAGGATTGTGATTATGTTTAGAGGCGATCCAGTGCAAAAGGAAAAGGAACAATCGGCGAAAAGTCTTAAAATCAAATCGTGCAAACTGAAGGAGATGAAGAGAAATTGACAGAAGTAAAAAACAAGAATTAGCAAAACAAGAAAGGTGAAAGCAACAAGAAGAATTACGAGAAAGACGAGATTTAAGAAAACGATAAGAGGACAGCAGTACCAAGACAGTCAACATAAATACGAATAATAACAAGCAGGATAATGCGGCCATCGAGAAGAGCAATAGAAAATAGAAAATGAAAAAGATAGTGCATGCACAGAGTAATAAAAAACGCAAGAATAAAGGTGAGTCTAGCAGCAATAACGGGAAGATAAAAGGGATTCACGACAACCTGTAGGTTATCTTTTGTTTCTTCTGCCTTGGACATTTTTGGACAGTCGCTGTGATCGTGTCCGTAAATTTTGTCATTGTTTTTTATGTCCAGCCCACTTCTATCATTTCTTCACCTGTTGTTTCACTGGTATGTCCGTGTCACGGGATTACGTCCCCTGGCTTTGCAGTAGTGGTCCAGTAACGGTCACAACGCAAACAAATCAAAAAATAGGTCGTCCAAGGTATCTATCTTCGCGCAAAATTACTCTTGGCAAAGATATAGATAGAAGATGAATGGCGCTTCTACCTTAGGGAAGCGTTTACAGGATATTCCCAGAAGTCAAGAACAAATGCTGCTTAAGGGCTGAGCAAATTTGTTAGCTTATTATCTGGTCCGTCGCCTTTTGTGAAGGGGTTATGCAATGGTTCTGGCCTGTCAAGCCCCCAATTGGTGTAATCCAACGAATGCTCTCGTATAAATAATAGCTCTATATTTATATATATATATTTATCATGAAAAACTGGCTCCTACGTTAGCTTTCGTACATATAAACTGAATCAACTATTATTGATTAGGTTAAAATAACATACATCAGATTTAATAGACAGTTAGTCTTTAACATGGGAAAATAAATATGAAAAATTGGGTGAAAATTGAAATTAAAGTTTCCTCACTGGTGCTTACATTGGGCTTTAGAATGTATATGATTTTTGCTGTAGCCTGTTACACACAACTTAGCTCCAGATGAGTCCTGCAGATGTGGTTTCCGTCACTTCTTTTTGGTGATGAGTACACTTCTCTACTCAATTTGTCCACTGTAGGCGGTTGATGGTGATACTCTTCTCTCACACTAGTGGCGTAGGAGCTTCAGTACTTAAGTCTGATGTCTTGTAACCACGAACTGTGACAAATAGAAAGAAACAAATGCCTTCTGCTGAGTACATTTGTTCTCCGCACTCTAACAGACCCATTTTCATATGCTCCACCCACCAATGTTAACCTCTCAGAAGAATTAAATTCCCGAGCACACAATGTAACTCAGGAAATATGATTAAAATTCCCCAATATCCTTCTGGGTGTCAACTAGGACATTGCGTCTGGAGTGCATGAATAATGATTTGCCTGAATTACAGTTAAAAAGGTACATAATTCTCACAAGATAATATTTTACACATAGGGCACATGTGATGTAATTATCACTCATTACTCGTCGCTACTCCCGTCAAGGTCTGGGGTCGCTCTGCTGTCGGGTTTCCCGCACGACTAGTCAGAAACAATCACCAGCTCTCGCAGTGGTTGTTCATGCATATACTATTTTCGTATGGTGAGGTTGAAGGGCTTAAATATAACCACTAAGCAAGAAACCTGTACAATTTACATTAGTAAATAAATTTTTTACACTTACCCCACAATTTTGAGAATACACACTTCTCCTGGCACAGATTTAGAATGGACACACAGCCCTTTAGTTAGATGCTGTTCGAATCACTTAGGTCTGGAAATATGAATTAATTCATCTGATGGCTGGTGTTCTACAAATTTCTGGCCTGGGAAAACTATTTGTATAATTCCTTTTATGACCTAGTCAGGAAATATGAGTTAATTCCTCTGACGGCTGGTGTTCTGTGAACCCTGAATGGGAAAACGTTTGTTAAAATTCCTCTCTGACTCCTAGTGATAAAATTCCCAAGTTTCCAGTCTTGTAATAAAATTGCGGGTTTACTTGTAAATTCCAAAGTTGCCCAATACTCAATCTGGTTCTTATAGTTGTGGAATGATAAGTCCTATCCTCTTGCCCCTGGCTTGTAGCAGGTGTTTAATTGACGCTGCGATGCTGTGTGTCTGTACTGCGTCTGATTTCTGCAGTATATCTCACACTTCTTAGTTTCAAATCCCAGCTGTGTTTCCGTCGAATGTTCCATTCAATTCATTATAGATTCTGGGGAACCAATCAAATCTATCTAGCGCTGTTTGGGTGGCGAAGTTTATCATTGCTCATCCCACGCGTATTTAAAATATTAATTTTAACATCCACGCGTGACCTCTTACAACAGTGATGTCAAATCATTACATAAGACTTCCGGCGCACCTCTGTCTATCACACTAGTGTGACCATGTGTTTTCTGGCGTAATGACTTTCTCCCAGATATCTATCCCGACAGATTATTTATTTACCCCCTTTATCTGCGTGCTCCGCCAGACAGATGTCTGGTCAGACCGTGTTGTCTTCTTTCATACAAACTTGTGTCAACAGGATAAGCCGTTTTCCAATGAGGTCAAATGTTTGATGGACACGTTTCCACAGGTGGTCGGACGTATTCAAAGAGATAAGCGGGTGACCGGACTGACGACTGGGTATTGTTATAATTGTCGCAGAGTGAAGGTAATTTGCCTATTTGAAATGTTCTGTCCATCCTGTATATTGCTTTATTTTATGTCTATCCTAAGTTTCTGAAATAAATGTTTCTCACGCACTTGCCTTTCCCACCTTAACTCAGGTAAAGCTTCGGTCAACCAGCGTCCATGTCTGTTAGGATTTTCCATACTCGGCTTTCTAGATATTTATGGCCTGTCTTCTTTCCCATTGTTAAAACCTTTGAGCTCGGAACCACAGCACTTACAATCGTGACATTCAATATGCAAACTAATTTGCGCCGATATTTTTGCATATCGTGGGAACTTTAAAAATGTAGCGGGTAAATCGAAAATATTTCTTTCTTTCTTTAAGAAACTAATTCTAGACTTGACTTGGTGATAGCATACTGCAGGAGAAAGACGCTCTTCTTAGTCTTGTAAAATAAAACTGTGCATAGGGAGACTTGAGTTAAATAAGCAAAGTGCCCTGTAGTTTAACTTAAAAAATAAGAAAAAAAGAAAGGTAAAGGATCCCGATACACGCCCATTGAGACATATTGGAAATGCGGTGTTAGGCCCGTATTTTCTTGACCATCGGCACACTAGGGGTGATGTGGTCAGCATCACGCCGGCTGCTTTAACCTTTTCAGAGTTGCTCTGGTACCCAATTCATGAGGCTGGGTCCACCCCGGAGCCGTTTGCGGTCTAAAAAAATCCCACCTCAACTGGGGATTGAACCATGGACCACCGAGCTAGTGTGCCAGCATCACTTGTAGGTTATACGGCACTAGTAGTTATATTGATTTTATTTAGTCATAGTAAATCCTTCATATGTTGTGGTGGTTCAAGTGCTAACTGGCCTTCCGCCAGAGATGGTGATACTTGCAATTTTGTAATTTTTTTTCAACCCAGGAATGTTCTTCCCTTTAAGTTTGGTGATACGCAAAACAGTTTCAGCATAACAACGTATATCCAAAAGAAATTACTGTAAAGTTCCACAAACAGCAATGTAGAAAAATTCAATTAGAGTTTATTGATGTCATTAGACAAACACTGTAAATTTCCCAATGATGATTGGTTATCGAAGATGAGAAAATATGTAATCCAACTGAGTAATATATGTATATCCAAATAGAATAATATATGTATATCCAAATAGAATAATATTCTGATTTGTCTACTCAAAAGCTTGTCTTGGTATCCTCAAAGACGAAGTTCACCTAACGCTATCTGTAAAAATCCTCTTGTCTGAAGTTATGGTTTCATTAGAATCATAAATCCTGAAATCTCTGCCTATCGCCCACAACTCTTCTATTATACTATTTCTTCTTTTTTTCCCGCCTTTTTTCACACGACCCGCCCTTTTTTCACAAGGTACAATAATCTACATTTGCACTCCTTTCCTCGGTTTTTCGACCTTTTTGCAAACGGCATTCTGTTATTTCGACTTTTTTTCACATGTGTGATCTTTTCCAACTTAACAATTGGATTTTAAAAAAACCAGGTCACACAAACATTCATTTCCCACTTTCGCGCTTATAAAACCCATTCTTTGTTATCTGGGACTGACCTACGTTTGCCCTGTCAGAGCAGTAACTGGCAACTGAACTTTGAATGAATACTGCGTTTTGTGTAAAAACGTCTTATTTGCTTTCAAGGTCTGTCATTCTTACATGTAGCGTATTATAGCACATATAAATGCTTAGCGTGGAAGTAGGAGGGATAATGCTAATCCTTCATATGTTGTGGAGGTCCAAGTGCTAACTGGCCTTCCGCCAGAGATGGTGATACTTGACCTTCTGTTATTATTAGTCAACCCAGGAATGTTCTTCCCTTTAAGTTTGGTGATAAGCAAAACAGTTTCAGCACAACAACGTATATCCAAAAGAAATTACTGTAAAGTTCCACAAACAGCAATGTAGAAACATTCAATTAGAGTTTATTGATGTCTTTAGACAAACACTGTAAATTTCACAATGATGATTGGTTATCCAAGATGAAAAAATATGTAATCCAACTGAGTAATATATGTATATCCAAATAGAATAATATATGTATATCCAAATAGAATAATATACTGATTTGTCTACTCAAAAACTTGTCTTGGTATCCTCAAAGACGAAGTTCACCTAATGCTATCTGTAAAAGTCCTCTAGTCTAAAGTTATGGTTTCATTAGAATCGTAAATCCTGAAATCTCTGCCTATCGCCCACAACTCTTCTATTTATACTATTTCTTCTTTTTTCCCGCCTTTTTTCACACGACCCGTCCTTTTTTCACACGGTACAATAATCTACATTTGCACTCCTTTCCTCAGCTTTTCGACCATTTTGCACGCGACATTATGTTATTTCGACTTTTTTCACATGTGTGATCTTTTCCAACTTAACAATTGGTTTAAAAAAACAAGATCACACAAACATTCATTTCCCACTTTCGCGCTTATAAAACCCATTCCTTATTATCTGGGACTGACCTACGTTTGCCCTGTCAGAGCAGTAGCTGCCAACTGAACTTTGAATGAATACTGCGTTTTGTGTAAAAACGTCTTATTTGCTTTTAAGGTCTGTCATTCTAACATGTAGCATATTATAGCACATATTAAATGCTTAGCGTGGAAGTAGGAGGGATAATGCTAGCGTGAAAGGCCAAGCGGTCACACTAGGAAGCCAGTGCACTAATGACTGCGCTACCGCCGCTAGTTTAACTTAAAGACTATAAATTCCGGTGCGGGTATGTATTCGCTTTTCCAGTATATAGGAAATTAGCTCAAATATATAAATATGAAATATATTACTATTATGGTGAGTGTCTAAGTGTATTATATAAATGGGTTTCCTTTACAAAATTTCATTTATTTTCACTGCTTGTATTTTAAAGCGATGTTATGTTACAATGTTTGTATCATTCATAATTTCAATGATCATTTTACTTTTCAATGTTTGTAACATTAATGTATGAGCATATTATTATAAATACCGGAAAGAATGAACGGTGGAAAGCAAAGAAGGGTTGTCTATCGGACCCTCATGTGACCTTGCCTGGCCAGGTAGGGAGCAAAACAGCGGTCTTGTTATTGTGTATGTACACGGACTGGCCAGCTAATTCATTCACAGCAGACAGGAATGTTTAAGAATGGACTGACCTATTTTAGGAACGAGACGCATGCATGGATACCAACATGCTTACGCTGGACACTGTTTAAATTGTTTCTGTAATAATCTGCGTTTTGCAGCAGAAGAGTAGTTACACATATATTTTGTTTTGTCTAACAGATTTATGCAGTGCAAGTATTGTCTCTTATTGCTGAAGAGAGGTTACCTAGCCTTTCCAGTGACCATATAGTCTTCGTCCACCATTCACAATAATTCCATTCAATTATTTCAAAGATCCTCAACACCAGACATCACCATTACCAACCATCACCCTGACCATACTCCACCCATTATAACCCTCCATCCCACCTTTGGAAGCAAATTCGTTATTAATTAAATTTTCACGCGAGAATGCTAATAATACCACAGTTCAGCTTGCGGAACGTAAATACGTCTGAGGAGTGGTAAACCAGATAAAGACAGTCCTATAGCAAATACTTCTGTAGCAAATACTGTCATAGGGGAGTGGCGTGTTAGAGACTTTCCCCTTGCTATGTCCAGCATAAAGCAAAATAGTGAAAAGGCTTGATTTATTCCAAATAACAGCGATGAGTGAGAAAAATGAAGAAAAAGAAAGGATACTGCCGGAGGGCTGAAGGTGTGAGAGATCACACAAAAGAGCATCTTGAGACGTTTTGTCACAGTCTGTCCACGTCTATCATCTCATCTTTTGTTTCACTGCTATGTCCTGTCCACATGATAAGGGATAGGGACAAGGCGTTATGATTTATGGTTAGTCAATGGTTATGATTTATGGAAACGAATGATTACATGTGATTCAACTACTGCGGATTATAACGTCTTCGTTGTTCTTTATGTTTCAGAGCCATACAATGAGACTAAAGGTGTGGGTTGAGAGACTATTATATATGAGGTGGACTCGATATATTTTAATGCCCATTCAAGTCACTATGTAATGAAAGCTCCTCTTGTCACCTCATGTTATAGTGTGTGGTGGAGAAAGTTGGTAGGGACTTATGGTCATTTTTGGGCTCACGAGGGGACTTGTCAAACTCATCGTCTAGACTTTTCTTTAGGCAGCACTTTGTGCCGGTCAAAAATACAGTATTCTTCCTTAATACGTTATTTGCATTAAAAGAAACTCGTATTATACATATTTAATGACGTGTAATGAGCCTAGCATGCTTTTATTTATCACATATAAAATGTAACTGCATATATCTATAATAGCAAAAAACGGCAGAAAATTTCTTTTCGGAATTTGAAATATGTTGTCATTTACTTCTTTGCTACAAAAGTGTTTCAAACAAAATTATAAAAAAGTAACCGTTTAATTTTTTTAAAGTTATGATTAGCTTTCCGGCACATATTATTCCCCTTCCAATAAAAATTACGCCCCTTAGATAAAACGCATAAATTTATCTTAACGTTTACGTATGAGGGAAATAACAATGCGATGGTAGTGGAACATTGATAAGAGCTCCCAGTGTCAATGTCTGGTTGTGTAGCAAATACAGAAAGTTAGTTAAAAGTCAATGTCTTTACATGCGTGTTGTATATGTGGGAACTGACTTTAAACACCTCCCCCCCTACCGCCCCCACTTGCTTTCTTTTTCTCTAGTGCGTATGGAATCAATACTTGCCGAGTTTGTATATGTAACCCGCCAAGCACTCCAAGGGAGGTAACTAAAAATCATTAATGTGACTGCCATAATAAAAAAATCTTATATGTGTTGCACGAAAGTGCTAAATGTCTCTCAACTGGATTAAACTTAATATTGAACCCAAGCTTGCGCCGTGGCCCCCTTCCCTCCCCCTCTCCCCCAACCCCAATATAATTAAAAAAGGCAACCACAGATGAAGTTTGAGACATGAATAGATAAATCCAGGATTCTGGGAGGACGGAGATGCTGATCGCAGCAAGTCGAGATGTTCCCTACCATTATGCAAAAAGAGGCTCTTATTCGGACACTGGGGAAGTACGGGAAGCGTTGTCGTAGCTGGTTAGTCCTTTTTAGGTCGATTTCTTGTCAGGGCTTCAGGCTAGCAGATGGAAAATCTTAGTCCTTTTCAGGACTTGGTATCTATCAACGCTGACCTGGCTAGCAGTCCTTTTCAGGGCTCTTTCATGCTAGCTGATAGATGCTAGTAGTCCTTTTCAGGGCTTAGAATTTATCAACACATCGCTTCAGTTAACAGTGTTCACTTATTTTTGAATGACAAATGCGCTCTGATGTAACCAAATAGGTTGACAAGAACGTGCCTTGCCACAAGAAGGCAAAAACCAAACCAAACAAACAAACAAGACGGAGATGCTGACCGCAGCAAGTCGAGATATGAGCTGTGATTATGCGACAAGACGCTCTTACCGCACCCCGTGGAAATAGCCATTTTGGATATGCCCCTTAAACGAAAGAACCGTAAGAATAAAACCAAGAAGATATACCAGAAAGAAACATGGTAATATTTCAACAAAAGAGCTAGGGATCGAGAAATTGCTGTTGGAGATAAGGTGCTTCTTCTTTTAACCAGCAGTAATTACAAAATGCAAATCGGATGGCAGGGCCCATTTACTGTTCTAGAGAAACTATCTAGAACCAACTAAAAAATAGACAAGAAAGGGAAGAAGAAGGTCTATCATATTAATCTACTCAAGAAGTATTATGATAGAGCTGCATCTGAAAGTGCCCACCTTATGACCCTGGTCATTGCCACCGAAATGAAGAGCAAACCTCTCACCTCATACGGGTATCCTTTAAGACCCACTAAAACATTCGAGCAGGTGAAAGTAACTACTCATCTAATGAAAGGTCAGAGGGAGCAAGTTCTACAAGTACTAGAAACACATGCAGACGTGCTGACGGACAAACCGGGGCGCACTAACCTACTGGAATATGACATGAAAATATTAGACACAATGCCGATCTGCATAACTAGCACACAGAGTGAGGTCTCTAACACTTCCCTACCATACGGTTGTATCTGCTATTGGACTATCTTTTTACTATCCCACTGACACACAGAGTATAGTGAGGTCTCTAGCACTTCACTCCAATACGGTAGTATATGCTATGGGACTTCCATTTTACTATCCCACTAGCACACTGAGTATAGTGAGGTCTCTAACACTTCACTCCCATATGGTAGTATCTTCTATTGGACTACAATTTTACTATCCCACTAGCACACAGAGTATAGTGAGGTCTCTAACATTTTACTTACATACGGCAGTATCTTCTATAGGACTACCATTTTACTATCCCACTAGCACACAGTGTGAGGTCTCTAACACTTCACACCCATGCGGTAGTATCTGCTATGGGACAACCATTTTACTATCCCACTAGCACACAGAGTATAGTGATTTCTCTAACACTTCACTCCCATACGGTAGTATCTGCTATAGGACTACCATTTTACTATCGCACTAGCACACAGTGTGAGGTCTCTAACACTTCACACCCATGCGGTAGTATCTGCTATGGGACCACCCTTTTACTATCCCACTAGCACACAAAGTATAGTGAGGTCTCTAACACTTCCCTCCAATGCGGTAGTATCTGCTATGAGACCACCATTTTACTATCCCACTATCATTCAGAGTATAGTGATTTCTCTAACACTTTACTCCCATACGGTAGTATCTGCTATGGGACTACCATTTTACTATCCCACTAACACACAGAGTGAGGTCTCTAACACTTCACTCCCATACGGTAGTATCTTCTATAGGACTACCATTTTACTATCCCACAAACACACTGAGTACGTTCCACAAATTTTCCTGTCAAGAAAGAACAAGCTTCTACTGAAGCAAATGACTTTATGTATTCAGACATTACCATCAAACTTTCCCAGCCAGGTACTAAACACTGCCCGACGGTTGAGCAGCTTTATGGCAGGTTTATGGTTTTTTTTTTGTTTGTTTTTGTTTTGAAGAGATGATGGGTAGTGAGCGGGCACTTAACAGTTGACCGTTATTGCCTCTTCTCGTTCCATCTTGGTCTACCCTGTTCAACCTGAAATTTGGTTATAATTGAGGTATTTAGTGTCATTTTATTTTCTAATTTTGTATTCAATTTAAATAAGTATTGTCTTTTGCAGTTGCTGATTTTAATTTATATTAGTATTTGTCCATTTTATTTTCTCTTTTGTATTGTTTATAGATAACTATTGTCCTTTACACTTGGTTTTAATTTGTATTAGTATTTGTTCTTTTTTAGTTTTTTGTTTTGTTTGTTAATACCTTGTTGTCTTTCCTTTTTTTAATTTTGTGTTTTTTTGGTTAATGATTTGTTAGTTCTTGTTGCTTAATTTCCATTTAGTTGAATGTCTTTTCTGAATTACTAACTTTATATGTTTTCCTTTGTTTTATGTATATATCTTTTAAGTATTGATTAGACATCTCTTGGGGCATCTATACTTGAGACCTTATCATCTGTCAAGTCTATATTGTGATTTCTATAGTAAGTTTTTAATTCAAGCCTTTGTTGTTCATACTTCTTATAGTGGATCAGGTAGTGGTCTATGTCATTCTCTTCCTGACATTCTTGGCAGTGTGGTTCCTCTGTCATAAAGTATGCTGCACCGAGACGGAGACGCCACAGTTTTTTGTTTGTTGGTATCTTTAATTCTTCTTTGACCTGACACGTCCTGGTTGGTTCTTTCAGCAGTTTGAACGCGTGTTTAACTTTTCTACTTTTCTTTCATGTTGTCTTCCATTCCTCGTTTATAGTTATCTTCACATGGCTCTTGATCTCCGACCTTCAAAGTCCTGCTTTTATATTGTTTTTACTTATTCTTCCATTCTTGGCGTTCTGATCTGCCAACTCGTTACCAGCAATACCTGTGTGTGCTGGAACCAACCCTAGCCTCACACTACATCCTCTGTTCCATAGTGATGTATTAATTGTTAGAATTTCTTCCTTTATGTCTGGCCGGCTACATTTACCTGGGTGTTCTAGTGCTTGTAGTGATGATAGTGAGTCTGTAAATATCGTAGCAGCTTCTGGTGGGTTATCTTCGATTATTTCTAAACTTTTAAGAATTGCTACCATCTCTGCGGTAAAAATCGAAGTCCCTTCAGTTACACTGTAACTCTTTTTAATTCCCCATTGTGGTATTACTATTCCGGCACCTAGTTACCCACTATCACCCTTGGATCCATCAGTGTAGACGGCCAGACTTTGTTTAGTTAGTTGATCTATGAACTTTCTACTTATCATTTTGGCTTCCTTATCTTCAATGTTTTGTTGGATCTTTTCAGTAGGTGATTAGTCTATGATTGGTGTTTTTAGTTCCCATGGTGGTATTTTGCTTCTGTATTTATTACTATTTTTAATTGTGTTTGATAGTTCTTTGAATTGCCTTAGATCTTCTATAGTTCTCCACCCTGTTGGATATCTATCTTTATTTAAGGGGACGTCCCTTACACTTGGTTGGTTTTTGACAAATGCTTTATGTGCTGGGTGGGTCATTTCGTGTGCTACTTTACTCCAATAATTTAATCTTAGTTCTTTCCGTCTTAGACCAAGGGGTTGTATACCAAGAGCTACTTCTAGCGCTTCTACTGGTGTTGATATAAATGCACCTGTAATGGTTCTCATGGCTGCATTTTGAATCCTGTCTAGTTTTGCTTTGTTAGAAGCTGCAGTTGAGTCATAGACTATGCAGGCATAATCCAGTTTCCCCCTGATGAAAGACTAGTAGAACATAAGCATTATTTTATTGCTGCCCTCCTCCATCCATTACCTTTAACTATCCTTAGTACTTTTAGATGTCCCGTACAGCTTTCTACTAAATTGTCTATATGTGTATTCCAATTTAGTTGTTTATCTAATGTTAAGCCCAGAAATCTTATTGTTGAGGAGGTACATATTTTCTGTCCTTTAATGGTTATATTGATTTTGTTACTTTTTTAAAATTTCCTTTGCTGAATATCATACCTACTCTTTTGTTACATTAATTTGAAAGCCCCAACTTTTCATCCACCATATTTATGGAAAATCAGACACCCGTGAAAATCCTTTGATGTAAACCGAGCGGGACTACGGGTTGAAGGGGTTACGTTTGATGTCAAGGAAATCGGTCGATAGCTTGTTACTTCATTAGATGGTTTGTCCTTCTTTAGGACTGAGATGATATTGGCTTTTCTCCAGTCTATTGGTAACTTGCCTTCTCTCCAGGTATTGTTAATGAGGTCAAGGATGGTGGAGAGTACATAATTTGAGAGATTTGAGATCATCTCGTTAGTGAGCCGATCAGGTCCAGCAGCTTTTTCTTTCTTGCATTTTTTTAAGGCCATCTTGAGTTTTGAAAGAGTAAAGTTTTTTTCAAAGACCTCACTGCTAGCTGTTGGTTGTTTCTCCATCATTTTGGCGAGTGATCTGATAGCACTGTTAAGTCTCTTGCGTGGTGGTTTTTTTGTTTACGTTGGTAAAGTGCTTATTGAAGGCTTCTGCTTTGTGCATACCTTGTTAGCGGTTCAGTGCTTGTAATGATGGGTTCTGGGTTTTTTCTATCTTTTAATTCCTGAGAGATTTGATATGAGGCACCATGCTTTCTTTCCGTCATTCCGCAAGTTTAACTCTCCACATTTCTTAGACCATGTTTCTCTTTTTGTTTGTTTGCTCAGTAGTTTAACTTTTGCAGTTAGACAGTTATAATTTGCTTTGTTGGCGGGGGTTGGCTGTTTCTCAACTTGCCGTCTTGCTTTTTTCGTCTCATTTGCAGCATCCTCCAGTTCTGTACTCCAGTAAGGTTTAAAATTTCTACCGCATCTTCGTGGCATGTCTTCTTTTGCAGACTGGAGTGGTGCTTTGGTGATTTTACTATAGACCTTGTCTATGTCAATCGTCACGTCGATGGCCTCGATTTATTGTCGTACTTGTCTCCTGAAGAAATGCCACTCTGCCTTTTTGTAGTTTCATGAGGTTGGTGTTATGCAATTTCTTTTTATTTCCCTGTTGTTTGTGATCTCAAGGAGGATGGGTCTGTGATAACTTCCGATGTCGTCAAGGACTTTAAATGAGCAATGTGGGTGGATATCTGCTGTGAGATTTGGTCTGCATTTTGTTCTACTGGCCCGGTAGAGCAGAGTCGGTGTGGTGTGAGCATTCTGCAGCAGGATGAGTCTGGTAGTGGTAGTGAGTTCTTCTATAGCTATTCCTTTTGGGTTCCTGTCTGTGTATCCCCACTTTGGTGAATGACCATCCATGTCACCAGCAATGATAATTCTCCTCAAGTCTGTGGCCTGGAAAGGCTTCAGAGCAAGGTGTGTTTTTGGTTGGTTGTAAATGTTAATGATTTTCAACGGATGTCCACCCCTCCAGACCATCACTTCCTGTAGATCTGTTTCGTCATTGGTTTCAAGAGCGGAAACCTCAGCCCGTGTGTCATTCCGGATAAGTGTCACTAATCCTTGACATTTTATACACTTGCACTGGTACACTGTATAGCCTGTGATATGGAAGGAGGTGTCTTTTGGTAGCATTGCTTCTTGGATAACTGCAACATGTATGTTAAGGTCCAGTGGAAGCGTGATTATGTCACGTAGGGTTTATATTCATTTAATTTCCTACATCTTCTTCCTATTCTTTCACCCGATTTCTCTCTTTTATTATCTCTGTATTTCCTTTTTCCTGTATATTTTTCATCCATTCGTTTTGATATTATTATTTTCATATAATTCGCAAACTTTACCTGTTTTCCTTTCTCTAAAACTGAGAATCGCGCTAGGACGATATTACGTAGATGTCAGGGCTGCAGGGCGTCAGAAGGCGTGATAAGTCGGTTCGCTGAACATAGGACGTAGCAAATCGTCTACATTCTCACCGAGCGCGCGAGCTTCTTCTCGGCATAAGTCCCGGTGAGGTGTGATACTTTACATCTGCACCGGTCAGTATCCAGACATTTGTCTGGAAAATCCCAAACTGACACGGCGCTCACTGTGGGCCACGGTCAGCTGTAGTGTGAAAACTGCCCTGCATTGGAGTCAGGCTGTCTGGGATTTGAAACTGACACGCGTACATCGTGGTCAGTAGGTGACAGTTACGACACGCGTTAAGCGGACGTAAATGTTGGGAGTAGGGGAGATAATTTCGCTTGGCGAAATAAGTTGGGGCCCTTTGTCTGATTTTTAGATATTGGCCAAGTTTGAAACTTTAATTTCATTCTCGCTCATAGACTCACAGTAGATAGGTTGCTCGTAAACAGAATAGCTGTTAGCGAAGATCTCAGTTTGTTTCGGCAATTTGTCGAACTTCTAGACTTCCAGAAATATTTTCAGCATTTTTATTCTTAAGTGGTGCGACTACCTGTAATTCTGTGGTTGAGGTAATTAATATGATAGATATATAGATTTTGTGAGTGTTAAAGTGTTTAATCGCTTAATTCATTTTAATCTATTTCTTTAGCGCAGAAGAGAAATAAAGTGGTAGGCTATTATATTTTCTAGGGAAGCATTCAGTGGAAAGCAGAATAAAATTAAAATTTCTAGCTTATAACGGCAATTGTAGCTATTTATGAATTTAATTTAACTGCTAATACTCAGTCGAGTGTATTTTTCTAAACTAACGTATAACTCTAGAATCGAGCCTCATGAATGATGACGGAATACGCACGTGTTCCTAATTTATGAGGATTGCCGATTTTTAAATATAACTTACGTCACGGGAAGTTTAAATGATAAGCAAAGCTCTCTGCTTGCAAGTTTAAATGTAAGTTATAACCAATACAGATTCTGTTTATTATATTATATGTGTTATTTTTCCTCCACACAGTGAAAGTTTTGGGGTGACCCTAACTTTACCAGCACCTAGTAGTAGTTTCTATAAACTAACCATTGCAAATACACTATTTCCTCATAAGTTATCAAGAAGAACAACGTGGCATGCCCCAAAAACTGAGATACATGGCCAAATTGATTTTATTCTTGTATCCAAAAGATTCAAGTCTAGTATTAATAAAGCCAAGACTAGGACTTTTCCTGGCGCCGACATTGGTAGTGATCACGACATGGTATTGATGACGCTCAAGCTTAAACTTAAAAAGAACTATAATCAAAACAGATGTTCTCAGTTAAGATTCAATTTAGACAAACTGAAAGATCCAGAAATCGCGGGAATCTTTGAGGCAACTGTTGGAGGAAAATTCGCAGCTCTCAATTTTTTGGAGGATGATATCAACTCAATCACAGAGAACATGAAAGACGTGCTCATTGAATCAGCAACAGAAATACTTGGTAAAAGAAAGAAAATAAACAAACCATGGGTTACAGATGACATTCTGAAGTTATGTGATACACGGCGGGAAATGAAAAAGGTTAAGAAAGAGGTTCCTGAAGCAGCATGGCAATACAGTATGGTGAATAAAAATATTAGGAAGAAAATGAAACAGGCCAAAGAAAAATGGGTAGCTGATCAATGTGAGTCCATTAATACGGGGCTAATAAAAGGTAACAGCAAGGCAGCTTTTGACACATTAAGAAAACTATCAAAACCCCAACAGCCCAGGGTAACTGTCATAGAAGATAGCAATGGGGCTCTGCTCAATGAAAAAACAGCTGTAATGAGAAGGTGGACAGAATATTGTAAAGAATTATATAACTGTAAACTTGATACTGACTTAGGCATATTAAACAACATTAAGTGCGAAAACAGGGAACTCGGAAATGCAGCAATATTACGGGAAGAAGTGGAAGAGGCTATATGTTCGATGAAAGGAGGGAAGTCACCGGGTGTGGATAATATCCCAGCAGAGCTCTTGAAATATGGAGGACCAGATATAGTAAAAATCATGACAACAATTTGCCAGAAGATATGGAGTACAAAAAAATGGCCAAAAGAATGGACGCAGTCATTAGTAATACCGCTTCCAAAGAAAGGAAATCTAAAAATGTGCAAGAACTACAGAACCATTAGCCTTATTAGTCATCCAAGTAAGGTGATGTTAAGGATACTTTTGAACAGAATAAAACAGAAATCAGAAGAAATCTTGTCAGAGGAACAGGCTGGCTTTAGACCAAAAAGAAGTACCTCAGAACAAATCTTCAATATTAGAGTACTTATCGAAAAACATCTCCAACATCAACACGATTTATACCATAACTTCATCGATTTCACAAAAGCCTTCGATCGAGTCTGGCATGAAGGCTTATGGCAAGTAATGAGAAAATTCAATTTTGATACAAACATCATAGATATCATTGAAGCACTATACAAGGACGCAAGCAGTGCTGTTTTTGCAAGCAACGACATTGGAGAATTTTTCAAAACAACTGTAGGAGTTCGGCAGGGATGTATCCTGTCCCCAGTGCTCTTTAATATTTATCTAGAACATATTATGCAGGAGGCTCTCTACGATTATAAATCAACCATATCGATTGGAGGCCGACCTCTGTGCAACCTACGTTTTGCTGATGATATTGATCTGATAGCTGGATCAGAATCAGAACTTCAAGACCTTACCTCTAGACTGGAGAAAGTAACAAGAACGTATGGGATGGAAATTAATATAGAAAAAAGCAAGATATTGGTGAATAGCCATAAGAAACATGTTCCGACCAACATTACGTTAAATGGGCAAACGTTAGAAGAAGTTAACTCCTTTAAATATCTCGGGTCCACTATATGTAGTGATGGAAGATCAAGTAAAGAAATCAAGACAAGACTTGAGATGGCCTCATCTGCCATGACAAAGTTGAATGTGATCTGGAAAAGTAACATCAGTTTTCCTGTGAAGATCAAATTATACAAATCACTTGTATTATCTATTCTCTTGTATGGGTGTGAGAGCTGGACACTCACTGCAGATACGGAGCGAAGGATTCAGGCTTTCGAGCATAAATGTTATAGAAGAATTTTGCGCATTTGCTATAAAGAGCACAAAACAAATGTCTATGTTAGAGAGAAGATAAACACCTATGCAGGCCACCAAGAACCACTTTTGTCAATAGTGAAACATCGAAAGCTTGCCTGGTTTGGGCATGTAACTCGTCATGACTCCCTTTCGAAAACGATCCTTCAGGGGACAGTCGAAGGTAAACGGAGAAGAGGAAGGCAAAGAAAATCCTGGGCTGATAACATCAAAGAATGGGCAGGACACGGTTTTTCCACACTTGTACGCATTGCTGAGGACAGAGAGCAGTGGAGGACCCTGTCTGCTGATGCTTCCACCATGGCACCCCTACGACCCATGACGGGTTACGGGCTGAGATGAGATGAGATGAGTAGTAGTTTCCATACTTGTGAAGAAATAGACAGTCCTTATTTTGAACCACGTGGGTTTCTTCAGTACCACTGGTCTAAACAGTGCATATGCAACCCGAGTTAGCCAGAAATACTATCTCCCAATAACGGGTTTTCAAAGACTGTAATGATAAATACTGGACCTTGGAGCCAGATCTTAATTTCTTCTAGAAACTCTACGTAATTTTTCTGCCTGGTGGCGCGAAATACTTCTAGTATTAACTAACATTTCCCGACTATATATATATATATATTCTTGTGGACAAATCTGTGGTGTGACTAAAGTGAATCCTATACTGAGGGAAGGCACCGACCTGACATTCATCATTTCTAGAAACCTACGCTATTGACACTGTGCTCTGATAACTCCCGCGCCTGGAATAATTGTTAGGTGACTTAATCAGACATTTGAACAAATTTGCACACCCAAGTAGTCGTTCCCGGAGACTCCGAGTTAAATACGTCTTTTGGAACTGGGGACTTCTTGGCAGAAGACTGCATTTTTTGAGTCTGTGTGAAAATCTAAAATCAGTGTGTTCCAAGAGGCAGCGAGCAAAGTCGTGAGTACAAGTATGAGAGGCCATGGCGGAATGAATGAGTGTACGCTGGTTTGAGTGATATTTTCACTATTATATCTTTGACACCCTGTTGCTGTCCTATTTTTTTTCTCAATCTGCATAATTTGTTGCTAAGGCTAGAGTTCTTGTGTTTTTGTCTTAGGTTAAATCAGATTTTTTTTTTCAAACTCTGTGCATATAATTACGAGATAAAACAAAGAAAAACTCTTAGACTCAAACCCTATGTATCTGTGACTCGGGCGCCATCATCTGTTCTCTTAACGGGGCCGGGCTAAACCTAGAGTTAACACTATAACGGGCTATCATCCTTGCAACATTTCCTTGAATTTTTATGACTATGTGTATATGTATTTTCCTTGATGTACTTTCTTTGATGTTGTGAGCCGATTTTTCCTGATATTAAAATCGCTCTTGAACTTAAAAATCGTGTTTGGTCAGCTCGTTCTAGATAATATATATATCATTGTTATAGTTTTCCCACGTCTGTGTGTTTACCTGTCGTCACGTGTATGTGCGTGCCTGTGAGTGATAGAAATATACGTAATATGTATATTGGTGTAGTCTGTCTGACACTGTAACAACTGTTGTAGAAGATAGGTGAGAGAGAGAAGAATTCTTTTCGCTTTCAGAGACAGCCACTATATCAAATCTATCATCTCACGTGTGTGGAAATTCTATTACCTTTCACTAACTCTCACTGAGTCTATCACCTATTCAAACCTATTCAGAAGGGACCAAACCTAGTCTTAATTCTCCTATCGAAAATCTACGACAGATTATTTCTAGATTTTTGTTTCGAATTCCAGATATGTTGAGATGGAGGATGCGTAGTGTGTCTGTGTTATGTGTATTCCTGGTTGAAATTGATTTCGTGTAATTTTCGTTAACTTACCAAATCATTGAAAAATAACGAGAACACTTGATAAGAGTAGAACTGATGACAAGAACCAGACAAGTGCCAGTAGAACAAGAGCTGAGAAGAAGACGCTGGCGATGGATATGACACACATTGAGGAAACCTGTTGATAGCATTACAAGGCAGACCTTGTTCTGGAATCCCCAGTGAAAGAGAGGCAGAGGTAGACCAAAAACACACGGAGAAGATAACTGGAGACAGAAGTGAAAATGATGAGGAAGATGGGGAAAGAACTTGAGCTGATGGCACGTGACAAGAGAACTTGAGTTGATGTCACGTGACAGGAGAACATGAGCTGATGGCACGTGACAGGAGAACTTGGGCTGATGGCACGTGACAGGAGAACATGAGCTGATGGCACGTGACAGGAGAACTTGACATGTGTTTGTTGAAGGCCTATTTTCCTTGGGGAGCTAAATGGATTGTAAATGATTGACTGATGGTCGGAGTGGCTCAGAGGTATGGTGTCCGCCTCGTATTCAAGAAGAACCGTGTTCGAATCCCAGTTGAGGGATTATAATTTATTGCGATATTTTTTTCAGAACCAGTGGTCCTAATTACGTCATACTCCCCCACTGGTCTCGTGGGTAGTGAGATCGGATGCCTAGCCTTCTCGGATAAGGGCGAAAAAATAGGAGGTCCCGTTTGCAAGTTGCGCACGTTAAAAATCCCACGGCAGTTGGAAATCGTGAAGAGTAGGCTTATCAGGCCGCTGCCCTGGCAAAATTTAAAAATTAGGAAACCTACCCACCACACAAATATTTATAGAATGTGTGATTCCTATACATTATATACACACATTGGGATTCTCGCCGGTGCTACGGAGTTCGTGCACTGAGCTGAGATCCTCCTTGTGTGATCTAAAGGAGGAGATTGGAGCACTGATGGCGATGTCCAATGAAGATACTCCTTTAAAACCAAACCAAACCAAACCAAACCGAACCAAACCAAACTAAATGATTGACTGATAAGAGGTCACAGCAGTAGGGTCTGAAAATGCACAAACTCAAGACAAAGACTGTGAGAATACACGTGATAAATGAAAGCTTTATTGCACTTCACAATATATATCCCTAAGGTATGAACTCATAGATATATCTTGCTGTGATCACATTATCATAATTCCATGATTGCAGTGTGATATTACAATTTGTATTGTTATTGTTGAACAGAATCGACATCATTGTACTCTGGGCAAACCCATAGGTGCTCATTCTCCCTCAGTATATTAAAATAATAATTCAAAAGGCAAAGGGAGCTTCCATTGCACTGGGGAATCTATGGCGATCACAAGAAATCAAGCCCAACATACAAATCAGAATCTTTAACTCAAGTGTCAAGTCAGTCCTATTCTATGTTTCTGAAACATCATCATCACCATCAGCTACCATCGCCACAACGAAGGTTGGCTGTAATGGATTTACAAAGTTTACTGTCTCCTGCCTTGATGGTGCACTCTGATAGACTCTTTCCTGTCCATCTCTTGATGTTATCTTCCTACTTATAGCTCTGTCTTCCTCTTGCACGTGTGCCTTCAACTCTCCCTTCTATTATGGTCTTCTGCAAGGTATTATGCCTTTTTATGTGGCCAAAGTATTTTAGCTGCCGAACTTTGATCTCCCTTATTAGTTCTCTTTTCATACCTAGATTTTCTAGGACCTTCTTATATATTTTCTTCTCTTTCCATGAGATGCGCCCCATTCTTCTATATATCCACACCTCAAGAGTCTCAATTTGTTCTTCCAATCGCTCAATCATTGTCCATGTTTCTACGCCATACAGTAATGCAGAAACACAGAGAACAACAAAAACAATCCTGCTGCGGTGGTTTCTGTCACACTTTGTTTAAAAAGATGTTGCCAACCCCATATAAAAACTGACATTAGTCACCTTGTACATGTCGTACATTAGTCACCTTGTAAATGTCGTACATTAGTGTGGTAAAGTGGGATATTATAAATATTTATAGGGGACTTAGTGTACTGACTGAGATCAGCTGTGAAGGTATCTGTATCTAATAAGGGTAGTGTATTACAGATGACCTTACTTGCTACCACATATTTATACCTCAGTCAGAATTATTCTGGAATATTGTGATGACTACGTTGAATGTCTAGGGTTTTGTAAATGATGAAGTGTAAGTCACAACAATAACAGACAGATAAACAATTTAATTTATTCCACCACACTTGACAACAGTTTGACACTCACATACATATAACACTCTATGAGACTATCTTAAATGAGTCACTGGTAAATTTTCAAATATCAATATGTATTAAGTACTTTATTGGGAGCAAACTGCCACAGTAAGATCGGGAAGGAATTATTCACCATACATAGACATAAAAAGAGGTGTCAGACAAGGTTGTGTGCTGTCCCCCTGCCTATTTAATTTATACACCGAAAAAAATTTTCAAACAGATACAGGAAATACCAGGACTGAACATCAGTGGAAGATTAATAAACAACCTTAGATATGCAGATGATACCGTGTTGTTAGCTGAAAGCGAACAGGAGTTACAAGAACTAGTGAAGCAAGTGAACAGTATAAGTCATGAATATGGACTCGACATTAATATTGAGAAAACTAAAACTATGATAATTAGCAAAACAGACGATAAACCCACATTAAAGATAAGCGTAAATGGGAAATTCCTGGAACAAGTCAAGAGCTACGTATATCTTGGTCATATAATAACAGAAGATGGCAGATGTGAAACAGAAATCAAGAAGAGAATAGGAATGGCCAAAGCTACATTCAACAACATGAAACATATACTGACATCCAAACAGTTATCTCATAAATTAAAACTGAGAATCATAAAGTGTTATATATATTCTGCATTTCTGTATGGTGCAGAAACATGGACGATGAATAAGCATTTGGAAGAAAGAATTGAGGCTCTTGAAATGTAGATATATAGAAGAATGGGGCGTATCTCATGGAAAGAGATGAAAACAAATAAGGAGGTCCTAGAAAATCTAGGTATGAAAAGAGAACTAATGAGAGAGGTCAAAGTTCGGCAGCTAAAATACTTTGGCCACATAAAAAGGCATAACACCTTGCAGAAGACCATAACAGAAGGGAGAGTTGAAGGTAAACGTGCAAGGGGAAGACAGCGCTATAAGTGGGAAGATAACATCAAGAGATGGACGGGAAAGAGTCTATCAGAGTGTACCACCAAGACAAGAGACAGAAGACGTTGGAGATCCATTACAGCCAACCTCCGTTGTGGAGATGGCAACTGATGATGATGACTTTTCATTAATATATATGTGTCCTGATTCAAATACAAAGTGAACCAGGAATCACAATCAATTTTAATTACAAGTTATATGTACAGAATTTATCAATATGAATCTTGTGGTGACATATTTTATTAATATTATCTTATGTGTGTCAGTTGTGTAGTGGTACTATGAGGTAATACTGGTTTTATTTTTCAAGCTATGTTGGTATTTGTCATCATGACTTCAAGTGTTTGTTTCTGTTGGAACTAGTATTGGAGATGTTCTCAGTTCCTGGCATTAAAACAATTAATTTCCACTCTTATTTTTATACAATGTCAGTTTAAGATGGGGTTACATAATGTTGAGCTCCGCTGGCCACATAGTCTTATCTTTCGTGATGTCGGCAGGAAAAGACTCCTCTGCTCGATTGCTCCCCTGTGTTCTGGAGACACCTCACTGTTTGCTATATGGACCAAGGAGCATGCTGTCCGCCTCTGGATTCAGCAAAGCTCTGACCAGGTGCTGCTTCAATAACTTTTGGACCACAGTCCCTGAAACAAGAAGGTTGTACCTCCTACTTCAGAACTAATTTACACTCTATTTCTACACTGAGCACAATACATAACCAACACTGAGTTCAGAGCGGTAGGCCAACTGTCAGCTTCATCTGAAATAATTTACACCAGTATATTGATCCCTAATGGTTACTACGCCTCTGCAATTCCAGCATTATTTCTTTCTAGTCGATAAGATAGGTGTCAGTGTACTGTGTGGCAATTCCATGCAGTTTTACTTTCCTCCGACACCTTCTGTTCAGGCTGGAGCATTATATAGGCTTTACCTCATGTTCGCTACTGAACCACACATATATACAGACATAAATTATCAATTTACAATCAATTTTCATTAAAAGATATCAAATATTTCAAGCTTACCACAATTCATGGAAATAATACAGAATTACGTTGACTGGCACTGAATATAACACAATTTCGATCTGCCGATGTCCCAGGCTTTTATTTAGAAAAATATGCACTGGTGCTCAACGCACTGGTTCTGTAGTAAGTTTATTTGCAAGTGTGGTGGTGACCTGACGCCTCTAATTGACTATATTGGCAGGTCTAACCAATCGTGCCATGTCTACCCAATCGTTTGAAAAAAAGTACTCCTACTCCCGTTTCCCCTGACAACGAAAGATAGTATTTATAGCCCGACTAATCGTGTTTAGCCTTACATTTATTTTCCGCCAATCAAATAGGAGGTAACATATCAGCCTATTTCCCGTACAATGGTGTGTTGAAAATCTGCCACTGAGTGATTCTGATTTGGGTGTTGTCTGACATCCCTCACTATTTCTTTTGGCTATAATTTGGTAATTCCTAGACTATTTGCGTAACGTTTAACATATTTTTTGTCAGCAAGTCCTAAGGAACCCAAATATACAAATTTAAAGGAGCTAAGTGGCTGCGTTCAAAATATGCACTTTCTTCTACCTCCTGTTTACTTCGAAAACGATGTGGTGTCTGGGTACTGTAATGTTTTCAAACGTAAACCAGTATAATGTCATATTTCCTAATAAGCGTTTTTCAGGATTTTAAAACCTAACTCTGGTATGGGTAGTGTTTTTATCACTGTCGATTTGAAAAAAGCTAGTGCATGTGGCCTTACACGCGTGATGGCAGCAATTGTGTATCGCGCGACGCGTGTTTAAAGTTGCATGTGTTCCTCCGATCAGCCCTCCCTTCTTTCTATCCTAAGTCCATCTGTCCGTTCGTTTATGGTAACGTAGTGTAATTAATGCTAGTATTAATTTAGGTCATTAATCAGCTTGCGTATCTCAAGGTTTTTTCTTAGAAAGGCAGTACACGTTTTATTGAAGCAAGCGTGTAATGATGCAGTAGGCCTTTACTATCAACGTGAAACGTTACAATTTGCAGACGAAGTAGAAAACAAGGGGGATTTCGAGTACAGTCATTGTGACAGCACTGTTCTTTACCATTCTTCTTTCCTTTTATTGAAGTTATTTGTTAGGCGTTTTAATTTATATATGGGGATTAGAATATTTCACGACAATTAGTCACCTTGTACATGTCGTACTTTAGTCACCTTGTACAAGTCGTACATTAGTCACCTTGTACATGTGGTACATTAGTCACCTTGTACATTTCGTACATTAGTCACCTTGTACATGTCGTACATTAGTCACCTTGTACATGTCGTACATTAGTCACCTTGTACATGTCGTACATTAGTCACCTTGTACGTGTCGTACATTAGTCACCTTGTACATGTCGTACATTAGTCACCTTGTACATTTTTAGTCATAATAAAGAATATGACTACTGCACACTCAGGGCTATCTTTGTTTGTCTTAGTTACGATACCCGGGAACTAGACTAGGCGCACATCATAAGGTTATGTACAAAATATAGTAGGTCAAGGTAAGGTAAAGGATGCCGTCACATGACCATTGACGCATATTGGGAATACGGTGTTAGGCCCGTATTTTCTTGACCATCGGCACACTAGGGTTGATGTGGTCAGCATCACGCCGATGAGGCTGGGTCGACCCCGGAGCCGTTTGCTGTCTAAAAAATCCCACCTCAACTGGGGATCGAACCATGGTCCACCGAGCTAGGAAGCCAGTGCAATAAAATATAGTAGCTGGTGTGAAATATTTACATCATTTTTTATTGTGTATGTCTTATTTCCCTCGAGTATCCAATAAAATAACTCCCGCCGTAGGGTACTTCGGTTGGTCGGTCGGTCTGTCACACTTTGCACACAGTCATTTGCGCACTTTTTTCTACGTATTTTCGAGAGAGTGCATTAACTTTCCAGCACAGCTAAGGGTGGTTGCAACTGTGATTGAAAGTTAGACAATGATTGTATTGTGTCCCCTTATATGTACTCTCGCAAAAATAGCAAAGTGTGATGGTGTGCATTAAATCAACAGACAATCAAGATACTCTTCTGTCCAGTTTCATTCAGGAAACAGATTTAACTCATCATTACTTAAAAAAAACTTAAAATGTAAGTTTCTGATTGTTTGTTCAAGACAAAATTTTAATTTAAAGTATTGCGGACTTATTATTTTGGATCAAAATGATAAGATGGCTAAAAAGGAAGAGACGATCGCGTCATTCACAGCGAGCAAACATTGTGATTATGAAAAGAAGCCATATACTTGAACTGGAGGCAGGAAGGTGCGGAGATGCAGATTAAATCAACAGACAATCAAGATATTCTGTCCAGTTTCATTCGGGAAACGGATTTAACTCATCATGTTTCTTAAAAATGTAAGTTTTTGGATTGTGTCTTCAAGACAAAATTGTAATTTCAAGTATTGCAGACTTTTTGTTATGGATCAAAATGATAAAATGGCTAAAAGAAAGAGGCGATCGCGTCATTCACAGCGAGCAAGCGAGACTATAGAAGAAGCAGCAATGTAATACGTGTAACAGAAACAACACACTATAATTAAAAATCTCCCAATTTTGGCGGGTTGTTGCTAGTTAACAATACAATTGTTTTTGTGTTCAGAGTTTCCAAGTGTTAATACTTACTTACTTAGTTGTTCCTCTTCTACCGCGAGGTGTAGATATTTGAGAGAGAGAGCGCTATACTATCCTGCTGGCTGTCTTCCTCCTGACCTGGTTCCATTCTTGTCCTCGGTCCTTCAGAGATTGTCTCCTGTTGTCCTCCCAGGGGACTCTGTGTCGTCCTGGTGGTCTTCTTCTTCTTCTTCGTTCACCCTCAGATGTCAACTTGAATAAGTTCAAAGAAAGGAGTAGTCAACCTAAGGCTGTCGATATCTCCGTAGATTTTCTCCAGGAATGGTACTGGTGATGGCCATATGCGTTTTCTCTCTTCCTCATATGTCCAGGACGGGATTCCTGGCTCTTAGCCTCTGATTCCTGCCGTGGTAGCCGATGTTCTCCCATTCTGCAGACATGGCCAAACCATCTTAGTTGGGAATGTTCTACTTGGGTCTGCAGGGGTTGGGATTTTAGGATCTTTTCTCTCTTGCGTTTACTGTAATCATGTGATTGTCAGAGTTTCCAAGTGTTAATGCTTTTGTGAATTTGTTTCCTGGTCTCCTTATTAATTCTCTTTTCATTCCAATGTTTTCTATGACCACTTTAATTGTTTTCTTCTATTTCCTTTTGATGCGCCCCATTCTTGTATATTGGAAATAGTTAGCTTTCCTCTAGTAACTTTCAATGTCTGTATTGACAGTCAAATGTTATTTTATCTTGACAGCCTAAATTCTTTACTCCAATTGCTTATTCGTTGTAAGTGTCTCGTCAGCGTCTCCGAAAACTCAAATAAGTGTTCAAGCATCCAATGTTTAGTCTGTCTCCCATAATCCTTTGATTACCCGGATTTGTTTTCTCTTGCGGTAGGTATTACGTATTTTGTACATAGAAGGTGAAGACCACAGTAAATGTGTCAAATGTGCGGGTGATAATTTAGGAACACGTAACGAAACTGGCGTATTGCGGTGTCCAGCCGGCCGAAAATCTGGCGCTGAGTCGTTTATCACCAGCACAGACTAGATTGAAAGAGGGTCAAGTGACTGTAGCGCCTGTCCTTTTCAGATACACCGGATTCGAGGTGCTTGAAATCCTCCTTTACTGGTGATACCCTACCTCCAGCGTTGCCACTCCTAGGTCGATTCACATTGTTTGGTCCCGTCTAGATATTAAAAAAAAACATCACCAGATTCTAATGAAGGCCCAAACATTCTCAGATCAGAAGTAGAGAATGCCATACATATGATACAAAAAGGATAATCAGCAGGCATGGATAACATAAAAATTGAAATGATAGAAGCTCTGGAGAGCTTTGGTATAGATACAATCACTGATCTATGCAACGATATATACAATACAGGATATATACCACACGACATGAAGACATTAGTTTTTATATCATTGCCCAAAAAACCAAATGCAACAGAATGTTCAACTTCAGAACAATCAGCCTGGTGAGTCATGCAATTAAGACACGGCTCAAAATCATACAGGAAAGAATAAAAATAAAGGTAGACAGCGAAATCCAAGAAGAACAGTTTGGTTTTAGACGGAACAGTGGAACAAGAGAGGCAATATTTTTCCTAAGAATATTAGCAGAAAAATATACAGAGATCCAAACAAGTATGTACATGTGCTTCATTGACTATAAGATGGCTTTTGACAGAGTCCATCATGAGAAAATAATTGAATGCCTCGAAGACATAGGTATTGATGGAACAGATATAAGAATACTCAGTAACCTTTATTGGAAGCAAACTGCCACAGTAAAATCCGGAAGAAATTATTCATCATACATAGACATAAAAAGAGGTGTCAGACAAGGCTGTGTGCTGTCCCTCTGCCTATTTAATTTATACACCGAAAAAATTTTCAAACAGATACAGGAAATACCAGGACTGAACATCAGTGGAACGTCAATAAACAACCTTAGATATGCAGATGATACCGTGTTGTTAGCTGAAAGCGAACAGGAGTTACAAGAACTAGTGAAACAAGTGAACAGTATAAGTCATGAATATGGACTCGACATTAATACTGAGAACACAAAAACTATGATAATTAGCAAAACAGACGATAGACCCACATTAAAGATAAGCGTAAATGGGAACATCCTGGAACAAGTCAAGAGCTAGATATATCTTGGTCATATAATAACAGAAGATGGCAGATGTGAAACAGAAATCAAGAAGAGAATAGGAATGGCCAAAGCTACATTCAACAACCTGAAACATATACTGACATCTAAACAGTTATCTTGCAAATTAAAACTGAGAATCATAAAGTGTTATATAGATTCTACATTTCTTTATGGTGTAGAAACATCGACGATGAATAAGCATTTTGAAGAAAAAATTGAGGCTCTTGAAATGTATATATATATATATAGAAGAATGAGACGTATCACATGAAAAAAGAAGAAAACAAAAAAAGGAGGTCCTAGAAAATCTAGGTATGAAAAGAGAACTAATGAGGGAGATCAAGGTTCGGCAGCTAAAATACTTTAGCCACATAAAAAGGGATAACACCTTGCAGAAGAAGGGAGATATGAAAGCAAACGTGCAAGGGGAAGACAGCACTATAAGTGGGTAGATAACATCAAGAGATGAACAGGAAAGAGTTTATCAGAGTGCACCACCAAGACAAGATACAGAAGACGTTGGAGATCCATTACAGCCAACCTTCGTTGTGGAGATGTCAGCTGATGATGATTTATCGCTACCCGATTTGAAGTCCGTATGCTTAGGATAACCCTTACAGATCTCGCGATACGATTTTAGAAAATTAGACATGCCAATTGTATTATGCAATCCATACTTACTTTTATAGGAAATGCGTTAGAGTACCTCTTTGGTACTGCTACTGACTCTAATTATGGCGACTTACAACATGCCATACAAGATTTAGAAACAAATCAAGAGAAGATAAAACATGTCATTAGCAAAAGCCTAACTATTGTGAATAGCACACAAAATGCTATCGCATCGAATAGGATTAGAATCAATGACTTGAGATCAGCGATGATGCAATTCACGAATTTTCCTGAAATTGCCGTAGCTAGACTGGTCAACCAGACTTATGCAATTGATACATTGCTCTCCACCTTTCTCACATTGCATTATTTTTTACGCAAGTCCGCTGATTTGCTTACACACACCACGAATACTTTGATTTCCCTTGAGACCCACATAGACTTAAAGATCCACAGATTACCACTCTCACTTCTCACACCCTCCGACCTGCGGTCTATCTTCGACCAACTTTCCGTTTTACTTGCTCCTACACTTCGACCACCAGGTATTCCTCCACAGAACCTTTTCTCTTACTACGAATCTCTCACAGTGGATGCGATCCTGGCGCATACCGATCTAGTTATATTAGATCGTATTCCCCTAATCATTGTTGATGACGTGTATGAATTATATTGCGTTCACTCTATCCCCACACCTTTTCCTTCACATCTATCTTATACGTCTGAGAAGAACCCTTTAGCAAAATACGATTCTCGAACCCATGCACTCGATATCAATAAGGCACGAACATATTTTGCTATTGTGTCGAAAGACAACTTTGAGAGATGTATTGATATGCCACTTTCATTTTGTGCAATAGAGCGCCCATTTTATGATACACGTACACACCGTTCATGTATAATTGCATTGTTTGAAAATGATGTTGAGAAAACACAAATGTTATGCACAAGAACTGTTACTTTCACACACATATCCCCATCATTTATCGAATGAGTCTCCACTCATGACCTTTTACGCTTTTCAAACCTATCACCCTCTCCAAAAGATGTCTCCAAAATAATACTTCTATTTACTCTTCAGTCCAGCTCAAACCTCCCTTTCATTTACTCGGCCTACTTCCCACTTGTTTCGTCACCGATAATTCTTTTAGACTCGATGCGCCTTTCCAGGCCTCTTCAGTCTTACGTAAGGACATACATTCAGAGAATGCATCGAAAGCCTTCAATCACTCTTCTTCCACGGTCTGGAAGTCTCTTCTTGCCTTCCTCCATCCAGAGACCACATTTGTCCTTCCTCCAGCTCTACAACCATTAGACACCATTGATATGCCCTCCTTAATTAATGAACTAGATACCATCAACACCATTTCAACAATATATAAGGAAAGCAGAAAATTATGCTTGCCATTCCAGGAAAGGAAGAATTAAGACTAGATAACAAAACATTAAACACCATAACGAAGAGAAAGGAAATGAAAAGAAAGAAAACAGAAGCGAAGTCCCCCAGGTTAAAGCAACTATATAGCGAACTGTACAGTCAGCTGGAAAAGGAAGTTAAACGCCAAACTCGAGCCAACAAAAGGAATTTCCTAGACGATCTTGTAAGACAGGCAGAAGAGGCAGCACTGAGAAATGAACAAAGCACAGTATACAAAATAACTAAAATCATCAGCGGAAAACGAGGTGCAAACAATATTACATTAGTAAGAGATAAGCATGGAAATCTCATCACGACAGCAGAGGGACAGGAAACAAGATTGGCAGAGCATTTCAGAGAAACTCTGAACAAGGAACCACCAGAGAAACAGTTGAATGTTCCTGATGCTGAAAACGATCTAGATGTTAATATAGACATTCCACGAAAAGAAGAAATCATCACAGCAATCAAAGGGCTAAGGAATGGAAAAGCTCCTGGCCATGATAACGTAAATGCAGAGCTAATTAAGACAGACACTGAGCTAGAAGCTGAACTAGTAGAACTACTATTTGCACAAATTTGGAAAACACGGACAACACCATCCGAGTGGAACAAAGGAATAATTGTCAAATTGCCCAAGAAGGGAGGTCTTGCAGACTGCAATAATTGAAGAGGAATCACTCTTCTCTCAGTTCCCAGCAAAAAAACTAGGCAGGATAATTATACAGAGAATTTCAAAAGCTAGTAGACCACAAAATGAGGAAAGACCAAGCAGGATTTAGAAAGAACAGAAGAAGTGCTGATCATATTTTTACCCTCAGGGCCATTATAGAGCAGTGCTCAGAATGGCAGAGACAGCTGTACATTAGTTTCGTTGATTTTGAAAAGGCTTTTGCCAGTATACACAGGGACAGCATATAGAAAATACTGAGAGCTTATGGAATTCCAAGCTGCACAGTGTCAATCATAAAACGCCTCTATGCCAACTTTACGTGCAGCGCTGGGCAGAGCAATCTAACCTTTGATGTGAGGGCAGGAGAACGACAGGGATGCCCCTTATCAACCACTCTAGTTTTAACAGTCATAGATTGGGTAATGCGACAGAGAACAGAGGGCAGTCCAAGAGGATTAAGATGGACTACATTTTCTACATTGTAAGATCTGGAAAATGCAGATGACATTTACATTATCACATCCAGGACAAAATAGATAGCCTAAATAAGTATAGCCAGCAGGTATGCCTAAACATCAATCTAAAGAAGACAGAGGTCATGACGCTCAATGTGAGCAACCCTGAGCCCATAACAGTAACGAATCAGCAACTGAAACAGACAGACACTTCACATACCTAGGATGCATTGTAACACCAGACGGCAGAGCAAGCAAAGACATCAACAACAGAATGAACAAAGCAAGAACAGCCTTTTTTAGTCTAAACAACATCTGGAAGTTCTCTCAGTACAGCACGAACACAAAATTAAGACTATATGAGAGCTGTGTGCTTTCTGTGCTTCTCTATGGTGCGGAATGCTGGAGAGTAACAGAGAAGGAAATGTTGAAATTGTCTGTCCACACAACCTGCCTAAAAAATTCTCCGAATCTTTTGGCCGAATACCATCACCAACCAAGAACTGCTTACTCGGAGCAAGCAAGAGGATATGGACACCATCATAACTGGCAGACGCTGGAATTTAGTTGGTCATGTCCTCAGAAGAGAACCCGATGCCATCACAAGAACAGCTATGCTATGGACCCCTGAAGGAAAACGAAAGAGAGGCCGGCCGAAAACAACTTTGCGGAGGACTGTGGAGGCTGAGATGCAAAAAATGAACTAGAGTTAGGGTGCTGTACGAAGGATGGCTACCGACCGAGTAAAGTGGAATCAATTTGTGGTGTCCCTACAAGACGCCACCAGGCGTAATGGCCACTGACTGCTTTGACGGTCAGAAGCTAAAGATAAAAGAAGAAGAATACAATCCACACACCAGCCACCATGATAAGACAACGAGATTGTCTGGTTTAGCAATATTTATTAGCATTGTTATTATCACCATATTATTTGTTCGATATATAAGTAAAAGGTTCACAGACGAATACTTTGTAAGAAAAAACAGGGTACTGCTAACACTACTCCTGATAGTGAAAACCAGATGAGTCTTCCTGATATCACCCAAAAGAGTGTTACTGAGAACATCCCCATGACTACATTTACCCCTCTCCCCATACCCATCACATTGCCTATCTTATTGAACCATCCGCTAATGCCACGTTGACATGCCAGTAGTAGAGCATACTATTCGCAGTAACACTGCACTGCGCAGTAGCGATGCCCATACCAGAGCCCATGATGTTGAGACAGATAAAAATATTCCGCGGATTGCGATACAAAATTGTTATGATATAATGCTCCCATGAATAACATTGTTATGTTTAAGGGAAACGTACTTGTCCTAATACAACAGAGCACAATACAGTACCCATCAGTAATTAAATTATCAGAACTCCCTTAAATAACTAATCACTACAATTTTGACTTTTATTGTTTATCCATTAACCATGCAACTGTTTTGTAAAGTTGAGAATAAAACCTTTTACATATTTTTACTTCAGAATTGCAAATTTTCTAAAGAGGAAACAGTTGTTCAGACTTACACTTTTTGACAAAAGAAATGACAGTCCTGGTGCATCCAAGACCACCATCGGTCGCGCACAATTCACTGACGGACTTTCTTCTCAAGTTACATTTCCACTCACTTGTTTTGGTGGAACAGTTTTACATTGTTGACTGATAGCTACATATTTAGTGAAAGTCAAATTTGTGTTAGAACATTTTATAACAAAAGATGGTATTTCTCTGCATGTCTTTATGCCTGACCATGAGTTGTTAATGACACTAGATGTCTTAAGACATCAAATGTCTTCTGAAAAATCACTGCCCTCAGTGACAGAAGAGATGTCGAATTATAATTATGTATTATAACTTGTCATAATGTTTGCAGTTCACTGAACCCTATTGAGTTTTTAATTCAGTGTAGCGAAAGGTTTTCCTAGTATGATAGTAGTGGTAGAGCAGAAGTAGAATCTCTCTCCAGAAAGTATGAAGTTCCAGTGCCCGAGAAGTACACTGGTATCACAAGTGAGTTACAGCTGTGAATACTCTGAGCTGGACAATAGATTTAGGCTTCAGAAGTATAAGATGCTACTTCGCTATCGTAACCCTATGTGATATTATAATTAAATTAGAAAAAGTAACTCAAAATTTAACAGTTAAAAATTTAACAAGTCAAATGAGTACAATTATCCAATTTATTATGTACATCTATATATTCTTGTAATGATAAATGGGTGTTGGAAGATGGTAAAATGTATGATTATTTACAGTTACAAATTAAAATAACTAATAGAAAAAGTCTTGGATTTATCTTCCACTGAATTTATAAAACAAGTTTGTCACATTATCTCTTGCCATCTAGTTTTCATCATTAGAAAGTCGTTTTAGAACTGCTCACAGGATTTGTTGGATGGAAATATGACCTCTAGGCTTCAGTGAGCTGGATCAACTTCTTCAAGTCTTTAGTTTCTCGATCAGGAATGATCATAAACATTGATCATAAAAACCTGGAACAAGAAGTAATAGGTGGCCATTGTTCTAACAATCTCACCACCCTCTGCTGTTCATGATGCGACCATGTCTTCAGTGTTTGTATGTAAATGAATGAATCATGGTAGTATATTACAGAGATAGCATGATAAGATAATGTATAAGGTGCAGAATTAACAATATACATGAATAAATCACATGTTATGATACATGGGTACGATATAACCTTTGCCTTCCACTTATGGATGTCAAGTCACTTATGTACTTGCTGGTATGTCGTAAGCTTCCAGGCAAGAATTAGCCATAATATATTTGGCTAACCAATTAATGGTTATGCTTCCTGACAATGCCGGTGAAGGTTATCTCTGGTTAGCGTCATTCCCTTTTTTATTATATCTGCTACAATCAATCAGAAATAAAATCTGAAATAAAATGATATTAGTAATACATATATTTTTAATAAACTTACATACCCTCTTAGGATTAATAAGCTCACGGTGAGACTGTATTGGCTTAACTTAATCTGCCCTGCATGCAGCGTGAAAATAGAACTTTTCTTGCAGAGGCTGTCCTCCAGTTTCTCACTCTGGCTTCTGGATTTGGTGTGTGATTTACAATGCGCCGCTCTGTCCTTATATTTCAGTCTCTCGCGCGTACGAGAAAGCAGCTCCCAAATTCCCCAAAAGATTTTAGTTTCATCTCCTGTTTTGAAGCTATTTGAAACAATCTGTGCTTTTCCTGTACTCGTTTTTCTCTTCTGTCACTCACACACTTATCTCCTTCCTTCCTTCCTATATATCATTTCCTTTTCCCCATATGGGGCTTTCATTACATATAAGTTTTATACAATTCCGTTGAGGCTTGTTAGTGTAATAAATTTTTAAAGATTATTAGCTAACTTTTAGCCGATGTGATGAAGGTGAAAAAATATTAATTATCTTTAAAACTATTTATATTTGAATAATATCCTTTTGGATATAATTCCTAGCCTATCTCCTTTGTTGAGTTATATTTATTTAATATTATTCCAACCATGCGTTCTCCTGTAGTGAATAATTTAATGTCCAGTAAATGCAAACTTTTAAAGTCGGCCATACATTCCTATATAGCTATTTCCTCATTCTTCAGTAATACTGTATGGCTTTTAACCGTAAGTCACATTTCCGCTGTCTACCAACTTCAAAGAAAGACCGCAGCGCTGACCTTGCGCTGGTGTGTGTGGGTGTCGCGTGGGCGTGTCGCGCTACAACCAAGCAAGTGTTTACCAAATCTCGCTACAGAGCCCTCTTCTTTAAAACAGTGCCTGCACGGTTAACTTTTTGGTAACACATGCTGCAGTTCCTCCTTAATTTTCTGTTTCTCTATATCTCCTTTGATAGGATGCCTACTTAAAAAATCGGGTCCAAGATTGTCCCGTCCTGGTATGTATCTCACATTGAACGAATATGGAGATAACAGTAAACTCCACCTTAAAAGTCGTGAATTTAATTTTTTAGACACTGCTAAAAACATCAAAGGCTGGTGATCACTTTCCACAATGAAGTGTTTCCCGTAAAGAAAAGGGGCGAATTTGTTGATCGACCAGACCAAAGCGAGGCATTCACGTTCAACGGTAGAATAATTTCTCTCAGCTGTATTTAACTTTCTACTGGCAAAAGCTACTGGTAATAGCATATGTGGCGGTGTGTCTGCCCGCTGTAGTAATGTTGCTCCGATGCCTACATTGCTAGCATCCGTTCTTAGTACGAATTCTTGTGTGAGATCGGGAAGGGCAAGGATAGGTTTATTTGTCAGCTTATTTTTCAACTCTGTATAAGCCTGTTCACACTCCACAGTCCATTGTATTTTATACGGCTGACCTTTTTTGGTTAAGTCGGTTAATGGCGCGCACAATGAGTTAAAATGGGGTATATATTTCTGATAAAACCCGCACAGTGACACAAAGGATCTTACATCCTTCTTAGTTTGGGGTCTTGGTGCTTTTCTCATTTTTCTCTACATTCTTTGGGTCCGGAGACATTTGCCCTGTAGAGATAGTGTGACCTAAAAATTCCAATGTCTCACATCCAATATGACACTTAGTTGGGCGTGCTGTCAATCCCGTTTCTCTTAATCTACCTAACAACATGGAGAGTGCTACTACGTGTTCCTCGAATGTAGTGGTAGCAATCAGAATATCATCCATGAAGTTGGTGATATGAGGATTTTGTAATGGTTCCAAACAATTTCCACATCATTCTGGTGAAGATACTTGGAGAAGTCTTTAAACCAACTGGGAGTACATTGAAACTCGTAATGTCCATCCGGTGTACTAAAGGCTAACAGTTTCCTAACTTCTGGTTTCACTGGTATTTGGTAGTATCCCTTGCTTAGATCTACTTTTGAAAAATACCGAGCCTTACTCAATGTAGCAAACAACTGATTGGTGTCAGGTAATGGGTCTACCTGAGATTCAGTGATAGCATTTAGTTTCCTATAATCAATGCATAACCTGTGTTCACCACTAGGCTTCCTTAATAGCACCACACTTGAGCTGTAGGGAGATTCAGACTTTGAAATAATTTTCTCTTTTAAGAGATAATCAATCTCATCCTTGAGTGCCTGTCCTTTAGCATAAGGTATAGGGTATGTCCGCATACAAACTGGTGTAGGGTCAGTAATCGTCATGTCATACTCTAACAGATTAGTACACCCCGGCTTATCTGTGTGAGTACATCAGCATGGATTTCTAACACCTCCTGAACCTTTTTCCTCTGCTCAAGAGTTAAATGTTCACTCACATTAACCTGAGCATAGCTTTCCGTAGTTGATAGGGGGTATTCCATGGAGGAAATTGGTTCATCCTGCATTTCTGTTGCAATGGCCAGGGTCATGATATGGGCAACTTCTGATGCTTCCCTGTCATAATACTTTTTAAGAAGGTTGACATGATACACCTTCTCCTTTCCTTTCTTGTCAATCTTTATAGTTGGTCCGGGAAAGTTTTTCCAATATGACGTAGGGTCCCTGCCATCCAATTTGCAATTTATTATTGCTGCTGGGCAAAACAGTAACAGAACCTTTTCTCCCACCTCAAGTTCCCTATCTTTTGCTGTTTTATTGTAGTAAGCAGCCTGCTTCCTCCTGGCCTGTCTCAAGTTATCATTTGCCAGTTTCCAACTTGTTTTCAATCGAGATGTCAACTCGTTGACGTATTGGTATGAAGAAGTCACGGTTTCTTCTGCTTTTTCATCAGTCCATGTCCGCAACAATGCTTCCAGTGGACCTTTGATTGGTCGTCCAAACAACAATGTAGCTGGAGCCAATCCTGTGGAGTTATGTGGGACTTCCCTATAGGCAAATAGTGCTGAGGGTAAGTATGTGTCCCAAGTTTCAGGTTTCTCACTAGCCAACTTTCTAAGGATTGAAATGAGAGCGTGCCATTGAACCGCTCTACTTGACCATTCCCTTGGGCGTGGTACGGGCTACAGTGATAATGTCTAGCTTGAAATAACCTGAATACTTCTTGTGTTAGCTTTCCCCTAAACTGAGAACCATTGTCAGTCAATATTTGATGTGGGAAACCTAATCGGGTGAATATTGTTAACAGTGCCTCTGCCACATGTTTCGAATCTATCGATGACATTGCTACTGCCTCTCCCCACATAGAGCAAGTATCGACCAAGGTTAAGATATATGCATTTCTCTTCTTGGTCCTACTGAGGGGTCCAAAAAATATCCACGGCAACACGTTCGAAGGGCGTTCCCATGATGGGCATTTCTCCCAGTGTTGCTGGTGCAGTCCTATGTTTAGGAGCTACTCTTTGGCATTCTGGACAGGATCTCACATACCTCTTTATGTCCTCTGTGATCCCTGGCCAAAAGTAGTGACAGGCTATCCGTTGTCCAGTGGCCCCTATTCCCATATGTCCACTGAAGGGTATAGCATGTCCTAGCTTCATAACCTGCTCCCTGTATGATTTTGGCACTACAAGCTGTCCATGTCCTTTTGGTCCTGTTCCAGCTTTTCTATATAGTAGGCCTTTTTTCATATATAAGTCTCCTTTCTCTGGAGGGTTATGGCTTTTAGGTAATTTGCCAAAGCAAGGCTTCAATGTACTGTCAGCAGTTTGAGCCTTTCTCATCTCTTCTGGATGAGTATTGATGATAGTGTCCTCCTCTTTCTTAGAGCTTGCCCTGGTCTGGACTGTTGCCATCACTATGGGTCTTATAGGTTCTCCTAGAAAGACATATCTACATCCCAGTATTAATGGGTAGATAGGGTTGTCCATCACTGCTGCTTTGATCTCTCCTTCCACATAGCGAGATCTTATGTTGATTCGGGCTATGGGCAGTGTCATGGTTCCTGCTCCCTTGACTGGTCCTCTGATTTCCACTGTTTCTGTGGTTATCTGTTCCGGACTCACCAGAGAAGAGCACACTACTGAGTCAAAGTCCAAGCCTGTATCATATAAGCACAGTACTTGGGTGCCATTCAAGGTCACTTCCTCACAGACAGGGGGATGATGGAGGTCATTCTGACTATCTGCCAGGTCCTTCCTTCCCTTGTTCTCTGTTGTAAGGCATGCAGCGTGATGAGGAGGGTTTTTCCGTCTGCATTCCGCAGTATTGTGGTTACTCATTTGGCAAGATTTACACCACTTTCCTTCCTTTCTTGGAGGTTTCTTTTCTGATCCTAGAGGGTTTTTGTCTTTATAATCAGTTCTGTGTTTGTTCTTGTTGGAATTGTCCCTGTGTTCATAGTTGGTAAAGTTTTGTGAAGGTTTGAAGTTCTCACCCTGCTTCTTCTTATTTCCTGATACTTCTGACTGAGCTGCTTGATATCTTTCAGCCATGGTTAAAATATCTTCCAATCTCTCAGCTCCTTGTTCCATAAGAAATTTTCTCATTTCTTGAGGCATGGATTCTCTCAGTTGCTCCATCATGACCATTTCTTTTATATCTTGACACTTTCCTAAGCTAATCCATTTTGTCAGATAAGTTTCCAATCTGGCAGAAAACTGGTGATAGTTTTCTCCTGGAAGTAGCTTAGCAGTTCGGAATCTCTTTCTATAAGATTCAGAATTCTTTTCGTACCTGACCAGTAAAGCTTGTTTTAAGATTTCATAATCTTCCTGGTCTTCTTTTGAGAGTTTTAAATAAACATCGTATGAAACTCCCCTCAACCCCTGAGATAGCTTAAGGCTCCATTTTTCCTTTTTCCAATCCATAGGTAGAGGCCAGTCTCTCATATCTATCCAGGTACGACTCAATGGCGTCCTCTTTTTCAATAAATGGATCCAGGTGGAAACTCATGGCTCCATTTGCCGCGCTATGGTTGGAGCTACTCTCAGAGTGAGGTGAGCTAGCACCATGATTGCTAGCTGCTCCCTGGAGTTCAAGTTCCTTTAAACTTAACTCATGCGCTCTTTGTAACCTTCTTTCTTCAGCTTCCAAAATTAGTCTCTTTTCTTCTCTTTCCAGTCTTTTGGCTTCTCTCTCTGCTTCTAATTTCTTAGCTTCAGTCTCAACTTCCATTCTTTTAGTCTCTCTTTCTGCCTCTAATTTCTTAGCTTCAGCCTCAACTTCCATTCTTTTGGTCTCTCTTTCTGCCTCTAATTTCTTAGCTTCAGCCTCAACTTCCATTCTTTTGGTCTCTCTATCTAAATATTTATCCACTTCAGTTGTGATATATCGAATTAGAGCATCTCCTGTCATACCCAAGTCTTTTCCTTCCTGCATAATCGCAGCTCTAAACTTCACCAATTCAGCCATGATGCTTACTTACCAGAGGGTATATAATTTTATCTTCACTAACAAACTAACTTAATTAAAATCAATTAATTACTTTGAACAAGACAAATCCTTAAAACCTTGTGAGCGTTTCCTATTTACTTCGTACTCAATGGTACTACTATTACAAACAAATTTCTAAGTTTTTAGAATTTTTTCCAAAAAAAAAAAATTTATTTTTACAAACTATTTGTGGCTCAAGATAGAAGAATACATAGATAGTGGCCCAGGATACAAAATAATATCCCGCGAAAGAGCCCCCAATGTAGCGAAAGGTTTTCCTAGTATGATAGTAGTGGTAGAGCAGAAGTAGAATCTCTCTCCAGAAAGTATGAAGTTCCAGTGCCCGAGAAGTACACTGGTATCACAAGTGAGTTACAGCTGTGAATACTCTGAGCTGGACAATAGATTTAGGCTTCAGAAGTATAAGATGCTACTTCGCTATCGTAACCCTATGTGATATTATAATTAAATTAGAAAAAGTAACTCAAAATTTAACAGTTAAAAAATTTAACAAGTCAAATGAGTACAATTATCCAATTTATTATGTACATCTATATATTCTTGTAATGATAAATGGGTGTTGGAAGATGGTAAAATGTATGATTATTTACAGTTACAAATTAAAATAACTAATAGAAAAAGTCTTGGATTTATCTTCCACTGAATTTATAAAACAAGTTTGTCACATTATCTCTTGCCATCTAGTTTTCATCATTAGAAAGTCGTTTTTAGAACTGCTCACAGGATTTGTTGGATGGAAAATATATAAACTCAACTTTATCCACGTCTGCTCGAGGTTCCTCCGACACACTGGAGTACGGAAGACTTTCCTTCAGCCCGCCCTATAACTACGGGGGACTAAGGTGTTGAAGTTTGGTTGACCTCTAGGCTTCAGTGAGCTGGATCAACTTCTTCAAGTCTTTAGTTTCTCGATCAGGAATGATCATAAACATTGATCATAAAAAACCTGGAACAAGAAGTAATAGGTGGCCATTGTTCTAACAATCTCACCACCCTCTGCTGTTCATGATGCGACCATGTCTTCAGTGTTTGTATGTAAATGAATGAATCATGGTAGTATATTACAGAGATAGCATGATAAGATAATGTATAAGGTGCAGAATTAACAATATACATGAATAAATCACATGTTATGATACATGGGTACGATATAACCTTTGCCTTCCACTTATGGATGTCAAGTCACTTATGTACTTGCTGGTATGTCGTAAGCTTCCAGGCAAGAATTAGCCATAATATATTTGGCTAACCAATTAATGGTTATGCTTCCTGACAATGCCGGTGAAGGTTATCTCTGGTTAGCGTCATTCCCTTTTTTATTATATCTGCTACAATCAATCAGAAATAAAATCTGAAATAAAATGATATTAGTAATACATATATTTTTAATAAACTTACATACCCTCTTAGGATTAATAAGCTCACGGTGAGACTGTATTGGCTTAACTTAATCTGCCCTGCATGCAGCGTGAAAATAGAACTTTTCTTGCAGAGGCTGTCCTCCAGTTTCTCACTCTGGCTTCTGGATTTGGTGTGTGATTTACAATGCGCCGCTCTGTCCTTATATTTCAGTCTCTCGCGCGTACGAGAAAGCAGCTCCCAAATTCCCCAAAAGATTTTAGTTTCATCTCCTGTTTTGAAGCTATTTGAAACAATCTGTGCTTTTTCCTGTACTCGTTTTTCTCTTCTGTCACTCACACACTTATCTCCTTCCTTCCTTCCTATATATCATTTCCTTTTCCCCATATGGGGCTTTCATTACATATAAGTTTTATACAATTCCGTTGAGGCTTGTTAGTGTAATAAATTTTTAAAGATTATTAGCTAACTTTTAGCCGATGTGATGAAGGTGAAAAATATTAATTATCTTTAAAACTATTTATATTTGAATAATATCCTTTTGGATATAATTCCTAGCCTATCTCCTTTGTTGAGTTATATTTATTTAATATTATTCCAACCATGCGTTCTCCTGTAGTGAATAATTTAATGTCCAGTAAATGCAAACTTTTAAAGTCGGCCATACATTCCTATATAGCTATTTCCTCATTCTTCAGTAATACTGTATGGCTTTTAACCGTAAGTCACATTTCCGCTGTCTACCAACTTCAAAGAAAGACCGCAGCGCTGACCTTGCGCTGGTGTGTGTGGGTGTCGCGTGGGCGTGTCGCGCTACAACCAAGCAAGTGTTTACCAAATCTCGCTACATTCAGTTCAATGTATTGGCACAGAGATGCCAGAGTTAAGTTCAATTTAATATGAGTCCAAATGTATTGATATTAAGATAACATTGTTGTTAACGCCCAACTCTTGAGAATTTTTGATGTTATAGACACTGTCATGAAATATTTTATAGGAGCCTCTACTAGCTGGTTATAACATATAATTGTGTTTTTGGGTTGATAGTATATACCTGAACATGTACACTTAAGAGTCCTCGATTTACAAACTTTTCAAATAGTGCATTTTAGGGATTTGGGTATTTTTTTTAATAGAACGCAAATATCTCCTTACATAATACATTTGTGTGGCCCTAGGATTTATGTGAACAGAAGGCATACTACTGATACCATAGCATTATTCGGGTTAATAGTTATCAGTTAGATTAGGAAGAACAGTTACAACGTTTTATGAAATAAAGACTCGAGTTACGCTAGTATTTGATTGAAACTGAGACTAGTCAAAACTAGGTTAAGTGGGCAGCCCATCACTAACTCTTGACGGGAGTTGTTTAGCAACCGATGACGTAAATCGGAATAGCCAAGATCGTCTATCGGTAAGCATAAAGGCGCCCAATAAAATAAATAATAAAATATTAGATTAGCCAAACAAAAGGTGGTACAATCGCCCATCACTCTGCGATAGCAGGATTTCACAAATCCAAAGTCAGTTGATCCAGAGAAGCCAATTTGCACGGACGTAGATTAATATTCGGTACGGTGTAACCTAGCGCATCTCGTACTAACTACAAAAGTCCTTGGCCATCTAATATCTGGTCTTGAAGTTGTCAAGATATTAACTCTGTGTTAAGCAGATAACTTTTACATTATTAATCAATCAATCAATCAATACCCGTTAGCTCCCCAAGGAGTATAGGCCTTCAACAAACACATGCCAAGTCTTCCTGTCCAGTGCCATCCGCTCAAGTTCTTTCCCTGTTTTCCTCATCATTTTTACCTCTGTATCCAGTTCTCTTCTCCATGTGTTTTTTTTCTACCTCTGCCTCTCTTTCCCTAGGGATTCCAGAACAAGGACTGCCTTGTAATGCTATCAACAGGTTTCGTCAATGTGTGTCCTATCCATCGCCAGCGTCTTCTTCTCAACTCTTTCGGGGTCCCATTGCTTCCCATTCTATAAGTGGATTATGTGCTTCCTTGGACAGCATTAGAGCCACCCATTCACTGTTGTGGGCTCTTTCCTCCTCGAGTCCTGAGGACACCATTTCTTCTGTGATCAATCTCCTCTTCTCTATGCTTTTCCCCCGTGTCTCGCAGAAACCCAGGATATCAATCCTGTAATTTTACATTTTTGCTGCTACCTGTGCAGTTTCCCTTGTTCACACAGAGTTCGAACATTCCAGGTGCCAATCCTGGAGATTTTCATAGACGAAAAAAGGTTAGTCGGCAACCTAGACTCCTTTCGGCTTTCTCTAGGTTGCTTCATGCGCCTTTTTTCCAGAGGACCTTCTTCTGTTTTGGGCGGCTGAGTTGATTTATATTCTTTATTTGACTTGTCCATATTTGTTGAAGTGTTTGTGGTAAAAAGTTTTTTTACGATGTGGTAAAATGGGATGTTATAAATATTTATAGGGGACTAGTGTCCTGACTGAGATCAGCTGTGAAGGTATCTGTATCTAATAATGTGGAGTATTACAGATAACCTTACTTGCTACCACATATATATATATCTCAGTCAGACCTATTCTGAAATATTGTGATGACTACGTTGAATGTCTAGGGTTATGAAAATGATGAAGTGTAAGTCACAACAACAACAGACAGATAAACAATTTAATTTATTTCACAGTACTTTACAACACTGTGACACTCACACACAAGTAACACTCTATAAGACTATCTTAAAAGAGTCAGTTTGAAAAGTCAAATATATATATATATGTATTAATTTCTTTACATAGAGATATCCTGATTCAACTACACAGTGAACCAGGAATCACAATCAATATTCTTACAAGTAGTATGTACACAGTTTATCAATTTAATCTTGTTATTGACATATTTTATTATTCTTATCTTATGTGTGTAATTGTGAAGTAGTAATATGAGTTAATACTGGTTTTGTTTTTCAAGCTAGAGTGTTGTCTGTCATCATGACTTCAAGTGTCTTATCATTGGGAAAAGTTCACAGTTCCTGTCAATTTAAACAGTTTATATTCCCTCTTTATTTACTGTCAATTTTAGAAGGGGGGCACATAATGTTGAGCTCCATGGCCACACTTTCTTAACTTTCGTGATGACTGCAGTAAAAGACTCCTCTGCTCGATTACTTCAATGAGTTCTGGAGCCACCTCACTGGTCGCTATCTGGACCCAGTAGTATGCTGTCAGCCTCAGGATTCAGTAACTCAGGCCAAATGCTGCCTCAATGACTTTTGACCACCGTCCCTGAAACAAGAAGGTTGTACCTCCTATTTCAAAACTAAGTCATAATCCATTTCCACAATGAGCACAATACATAACAAACACTTGTGTTCAGTGCTGTAGGCCACTGCTAGCTTCATCTGAAACAAATTACACCAGTATACTCCTTCCTAATGGTTACTACGCCTCTGCCATTCCAGCATTATTTCTTCCTAGTCCATAAGATAGGTGTCAGTGTACTGTTTGGCAATCTCATGCAGTTTTACTTTTTTTCCGACATCTCCTATTCAGGTTGGAGCAATATTTAGGCTTTTCTCAAGTTGGCCACTGAACTACACACATATATATAGACACAAATCATCAATTCACATTCAATTTTCATTAAAAAGATATCAAATATTTCAGCTTACCACAATTCAATGGAAATAATAAACAGTTTCGTTGACTGGCAATGAATAGGCACAAATTCCGATCTGCCTCTTGTCCCAGGCTTTTATTTTAGAAAAAAATATGCACTGGTGCTCAACGCACTGTTCTTAGTAGGTTTATTACAAGATGTGGCAAGGAACAGACGCTCTGAACTGACTATATTGGCAGATCTAACCAATCATGCCATGTCTACACATCTTTTCAAAAAAGTACCCCTTCTATTCGTTTCCCATAACAACAAAAAACTAGTATTTGCAGTCCAACTAATCGTGTTTAGTCTTACATCTCATTCCCGCCAATCAAATAGGAGTTAACATGATAGGCTATTTCCGTAACGTAATGTTTTTCAAACACGTTATAAAAAAAATTTTATGAGCAGAAATGATTTCATGCTGTCAGGCACCCCCACTATTGTATTTTGGCCATAATTATTTTATTAACAGACTAAAGGCGTAACACATAACATATTCTTGGCTAGCAAGTCCTGCCGTACAATAATATATAAGTTAAAGCGAGCTACATGGTGGCGTTCAAAATATGTGTTTTCCAAAGATAGTCGTATATTTGTTTTTTTACCACGCGTTCACTTCTTTGTCATAGGGTGTCTTCTGTACTTTCAGGAGCTTAGATGTAATTCAGTAGAATTTCATATTTCCTAATAAGCATTTTTCATGTTTTTAAACCTGATTCTTGTAGTAGTAGTAGTAGTGTTTTTCTGACACTGTTTATTTGAAAAAAAGTTAGTGCTGGCCTTACACGTGGGATTGGCGTTACTATTAATCGCGCGACGCGTGTAGTGTTGCCTGCTTCCTGCCTTCAGTCGTCCCTCTCTCTCTCCTACTTTCATCTGTCTTTTAGTTACGTCGTGTATAAAATGGAATGAATGAAATATTAAATCTAGGTCATTGATCAGCTTGCGTATCTCAAGGTTTTTCTTAGAAAAGCAGTACACGTTTCATTGAAGAAAGCGTGTAGTGATACAGTAGGCTTTTACTATCAACGTGAAAGCGTTACAATTTGCAGACGAAGTAGAAAACAAGGGGGATTTCGAGTACAGTCATTGTGACAGCACTGTTCTTTACCATTCTTCTTTCCTTTTATTAAATTTATTTGTTAGGCTTTGCATTTACGTTTTAATTTATATATGTGGATTAGAATTTCTCACGACATACGGGATGGGGTAACCAGCCCCATACCCAACCCTCCTTAGTCGCTTTTTACGACATGCCTGGTAGGGTACAGTGTTACTATTCTTTGCTCCCCTTTCGGGCCCCGGTAACACATTTACATTAAAATAAATTTTTAATCACGTAAGTACAGCTTCGAGTGACACTATATTTTCTTAACGAAATTTCGTTAGGCTAGAAATGCTTTAATGTCGGAAGATTACGTTGAAACTATAAGAAACGAAACTGAACTCTCAAACATTGAATTAACGCAAGTTATAAGAGAGGTAGAGGCTCCGCCATCATTAACGCCCAAAGTGGATATACCTGAGAAACTTAAAGAAAGAAACTCAGATGAAATATTTCTACCGCATTGGATAGAAGTACGTGGAGAAAAACTATATGTATATTACGACACTACCTTTTCTTGAAGATTCTTAAATGTATGCAGATGACTTTGTGAAACTGTTTTCAACCCAATAATTTGTTTTTATTGATCCCAAAAGACTTCTTGCACAAATCTTGTTGAAGATTTAGAAGTTATCATTGAATTGAAAGTTTGCTATTGAATGTCACAAAACCTATATCATCTCACTGAGGAATTTTGGCACGAACCTGGTAACTAATATCGTCAAGAATATCTACCTCTGGTGGCACACCAGTAACTTAACTTGAACGACACAAAATTGTACCTATACCTCTCAAAATTAAATCCCAACATATTCCCACTCGGTAACAACAGGAAGACTTGGTATATGTTTGTTGACGACCTATGCTCCTCGGGGAGCTAAAGGGTATTGACTGATGTTATTATACAGGGTAATTGTAAAATCACTTGTTGTTTTCCATTTGTTAGTTCTTTATGTTATCCAATCATCAAAATACATAATTGCCGCCGTAAGTACTTGGTTGGTCGGTCGTACGGTCAGTCGTCAGTCACACTTTGCACACCGTCATTTGCGGACTTTTTTTTTAATTTTCGAGGGAGTGCATTGACCTTCGACCAAAAGGGGTGCAACTGTGGTTGAAAGTTAGACAATAATTTTATTGTTTCCCCTTATATGTACTCTAGCGAAAATAGAAAAATGTGACGGTGTCCATTAAATCAACCAACAATCAAGATACTCTTCTGTTCAGTTTCATTCGGGAAACGGATTTAACTCATCATTTTTCTTAAAAATGTAGGTTTTGGGATTGTTTCTTCAAGACAAAATTTTAATTTAAAGCATTGCAGACTTATTATTATGGATCAAAATGATTAGATTGCTAAAAGGAAGAGACGATCTCGTCATTCACAGCGAGCAAGCGAGACTATAGAAGAAGCAGCAATGTAATACGTGTAACAGAAACAACACACTATAATTAACAACCTGCCAATTTTGGGGGGTTGTTGCTAGTAACTTTATATGAAACAAACGTCACAATACAGCGACTTACCTGTTATTTTATGACACACAATGATGTGTCACATTAACACAGCAGCACAAGGGGAGATCACGTGACATCGTGGAGGGAATTTATTTTTTGCTCTGTCTTGTAAGGTTGAGGTCATAGGTCATTTTATAATTTGTTGTTGTTATTGGTTGATGGGAATAAAACATACAACGTATTTGTAAAATTTCGAATGACAGTTATTACTCCTTGTTTCGACATGCATGTTATTTATATCCAGTAGGTACAAGTGCTGATAATAACATTTTAAAAAGAAGAAATTGACTTGTCAATCACTTTGTAGAAATAAAAAATCAAATACTGTGATCATTTGATCGACCTTGACATTTTATGGCAGCGGTCAACCTTGGGTCATGGCTCTCAATTGACATCCTTCTCTTGGCTATTCGGCCTCCGATTTGAACTGAACCCATTTCGTTTAGGGAGCATCTCTAAAATGGCTATTTCCAAAGGGTGTTGTAAGAGCCTGTTTTCGCATAATCGTAGGGAGCATCTCAACTTGCTGCGATCAGCATCTCCATCCTCAAAGAATCTTGTATTTATCAATTTATGTCTCTCTTGCACACATCTTTCAAACTTCATCGGTGGTTACCTTTTTTTTATATTGGGGTTGGGTAGGGTGGCGGGGAAAGGGGAAGGGCGGCACGGCGCAAGCTTGGGTTACAATATTAAGTTTAATCCAGTTTAGAGACATTTAGCACTTTCATGCAACACATATAGGCTTTTTTTTTATTATGACAGTCACATTAATGATTGTTAGTTAACTCACTTGGAGTGCTTGGCGGGTTACATATACAAACTCGGCAAGTATTGATTCCAAACGCATTGGATAAAAAAGACAGGAAGTGGGGGAACAAAAGTCAGTTCCCACATACACAACATGCACGTAAAGACATTGACTTATAACTTTATTTCTGTATTCGCTACACAACCAGACAGTGACATTGGGAACTCTTGTCAATGTTCCACTATCATCGCATTGTTATTTCCCTCATACTTAAACGTTAAGATACATTTATGCATTTTATCTAAGGGACGTAATTTTTATTTCAAGGGGAGTAATATGGGCAAAAAAATTAGTCATAACTTTAGAAAAATGAAACATTTACTTTACATAAATTTTGTTTAAAACACTTTTGTAGCAAAAATGAGAATTACAATATATTTCAAATTCCAAAGAAAATATTTCTGCCGTTTGTTGCTATTATAGAAATATACAGTTATATTTATTATGGGATAAATAAATGCACGCTAAGCTAAATACACGTCAGTCAATATGTATAACACGAGTTGCTTTAGATCTGTACTAAGTGGTGCTTAAATAATCTGTATTTTTGACCGGCACAAAGTGCTGCATAACTAAAACTGAAACGATTTTTTTTTACAAGTCCCCTTGTGAGCCCGAAAACGACTATAAGTCCTTACCAACCTTCTCAACAAAACATTATAACACGATGATAAGAGTAGAATTGATGTTCTTATCGTAGGTGCAGGTTAATGTCATCACATTGTTGAAATGCTATTTGCTGGTGTTAGGTGTTATGATTGTCAACTCGCTAACCGACACAGGGTTGTACGTACAGGTCACCTGGTCCATAAAGTAGTGAGGCCCTGGACAGGTGATGTTGACAATGAGTGAAACTATAAATGTCAATTGCGCGAATGTGTGGAATGTTCTGAAGTTTACATGTTGGTTAGAATACAATCATACACTCGTATGCAAGTCAATGATGTCCTGAACGGCTATTGACGTTTTCATATATTTATTGTGACACATACTCTGACATTACGGTTGACAGTCACTGGAACAAGTTGACACACACATTGTTGTATACGTGAAGAAATACATAGCATCTGGATATAATGGAATGATCGTAGGCAAGCACATAGTATTCTGATCTGTCTGTAGTGTCATTCCTTAGCTGACTAATCGCGTCAGCCAAGAAATATTACTTAATAATGGCTCCTTATCAGACCCTCTTCTGCCTAAGTCTTAAAAGCCTTAAATCCAGCAAATGTTCATGATAACGATCTTAAACCACCAGTAGTGGGGTTTTATTTTCCTTATAGATAACAGATCTCTATCATCATCAGATAATAAGGTTGTCCCTGTTCTCGATAGATGATTTTATTAAACTGGCAATGAGATCCAAGATGGCTTTACTTTTCAGTGAACCTCGCTCACCCAAGGTGAAAATATGAAGCATAATTAAAGATGCTGTTCATACATAAATGTCCTGATTGGGCTCTGAATATTCTGCAATTAATAATGCTGGTCACATCAAATAACATAGGACTGCTAGGTAGCATATCATCTTCCTCTGTAGTCAATAATAATCTAGGCACGACGAAACGTCTGCCCATTGTGGTAAAGTGGGATATTATAAATATTTATAGGGGACTTAGTGTACTGACTGAGATCAGCTGTGAAGGTATCTGTATCTAATAAGGGTAGTGTATTACAGATGACCTTACTTGCTACCACATATTTATACCTCAGTCAGAATTATTCTGGAATATTGTGATGACTACGTTGAATGTCTAGGGTATGTATATGATGAAGTGTAAGTCACAACAACAACAGACAGATAAACAATTTAATTTATTCCACCACACGTGACAACACTGTGACACTCACACACATTTAACACTCTATAAGACTATTCTTAAATGAGGCACTGGTAAATTTTCAAATATAAATATGTATTAATTACTGAAATTGCAGAGGCGTAGTAATCATTAGGGAGGAATATACTGGTGTAAATTATTTCAGATGAAGCTGACAGTTGGCTTACCGCTCTGAACTCAGTGTTTGTTATGTATTGTGCTCAGTGTAGAAATAGAGTATAAATTAGTTCTGAAGTAGGAGGTACAACCTTCTTGTTTCAGGGACCGTGGTCCTAAAGTTATTGAGCAGCACCTGGTCAGAGCTTTGCTGAATCCAGAGGGGACAGCATACTCCTTGGTCCATATAGCAAACAGTGAGGTGTCTCCAGAACACAGGGGAGCAATCGAGCAGAGGAGTCTTTTCCTGCCGCCATCACGAAAGATAAGCCTATGTGGCCAGCGGAGCTCAACATTATGTAACCCCATCTTAAACTGACATTGTATAAAAATAAGAGGGGAAATTAATTGTTTTAATGAACGGAACTGAGAACATCTCCAATACTAGTTCCAACAGAAACAAACACTTGAAGTCATGATGACAAATAACAACATAGCTTGAAAAAACAAAACCATTATTACCTCATATTACTACTACACAACTGACACACATAGGATAATATTAATAAAATATGTCACTACAAGATTCATATTGATAAATTCTGTACATATAACTTGTAATTAAAATTGATTGTGATTCCTGGTTCACTTTGTATTTGAATCAGGACACATATATATCAGTGACAGTAATTAATACATATTTATATTTGAAAATTTACCAGTGCCTCATTTAAGAATAGTCTTATAGAGTGTTAAATGTGTGTGAGTGTCACAGTGTTGTCACGTGTGGTGGAATAAATTAAATTGTTTATCTGTCTGTTGTTGTTGTGACTTACACTTCATCATATACATACCCTAGACATTCAACGTAGTCATCACAATATTCCAGAATAATTCTGACTGAGGTATAAATATGTGGTAGCAAGTAAGGTCATCTGTAATACACTACCCTTATTAGATACAGATACCTTCACAGCTGATCTCAGTCAGTACACTAAGTCCCCTATAAATATTTATAATATCCCACTTTACCACAATGGGCAGACGTTTCGTCGTGCCTAGATTATTATTGACTACAGAGGAAGATGATATGCTACCTAGCAGTCCTATGTTATTTGATGTGACCAGCATTATTAATTGCAGAATATTCAGAGCCCAATCAGGACATTTATGTATGAACAGCATCTTTAATTATGCTTCATATTTTCACCTTGGGTGAGCGAGGTTCACTGAAAAGTAAAGCCATCTTGGATCTCATTGCCAGTTTAATAAAATCATCTATCGAGAACAGGGACAACCTTATTATCTGATGATGATAGAGATCTGTTATCTATAAGGAAAATAAAACCCCACTACTGGTGGTTTAAGATCGTTATCATGAACATTTGCTGGATTTAAGGCTTTTAAGACTTAGGCAGAAGAGGGTCTGATAAGGAGCCATTATTAAGTAATATTTCTTGGCTGACGCGATTAGTCAGCTAAGGAATGACACTACAGACAGATCAGAATACTATGTGCTTGCCTACGATCATTCCATTATATCCAGATGCTATGTATTTCTTCACGTATACAACAATGTGTGTGTCAACTTGTTCCAGTGACTGTCAACCGTAATGTCAGAGTATGTGTCACAATAAATATATGAAAACGTCAATAGCCGTTCAGGACATCATTGACTTGCATACGAGTGTATGATTGTATTCTAACCAACATGTAAACTTCAGAACATTCCACACATTCGCGCAATTGACATTTATACTTTCACTCATTGTCAACATCACCTGTCCAGGGCCTCACTACTTTATGGACCAGGTGACCTGTACGTACAACCCTGTGTCGGTTAGCGAGTTGACAATCATAACACCTTACACCAGCAAATAGCATTTCAACAATGTGATGACCATTAACCTGCACCTACGATAAGAACATCAATTCTACTCTTATCATCGTGTTATAATGTTTTGTTGAGAAGGTTGGTAAGGACTTATAGTCGTTTTCGGGCTCACAAGGGGACTTGTAAAAAAAATCGTTTCAGTTTTAGTTATGCAGCACTTTGTGCCGGTCAAAAATACAGATTATTTAAGCACCACTTAGTACAGATCTAAAGCAACTCGTGTTATACATATTGACTGACGTGTATTTAGCCTAGCGTGCATTTATTTATCCCATAATAAATATAACTGTATATTTCTATAATAGCAACAAACGGCAGAAATATTTTCTTTGGAATTTGAAATATATTGTAATTCTCATTTTTGCTACAAAAGTGTTTTAAACAAAATTTATGTAAAGTAAATGTTTCATTTTTCTAAAGTTATGACTAATTTTTTTGCCCATATTACTCCCCTTGAAATAAAAATTACGTCCCTTAGATAAAATGCATAAATGTATCTTAACGTTTAAGTATGAGGGAAATAACAATGCGATGATAGTGGAACATTGACAAGAGTTCCCAATGTCACTGTCTGGTTGTGTAGCGAATACAGAAATAAAGTTATAAGTCAATGTCTTTACGTGCATGTTGTGTATGTGGGAACTGACTTTTCTTCCCCCACTTCCTGTCTTTTTTATCCAATGCGTTTGGAATCAATACTTGCCGAGTTTGTATATGTAACCCGCCAAGCACTCCAAGTGAGTTAACTAACAATCATTAATGTGACTGTCATAATAAAAAAAAGCCTATATGTGTTGCATGAAAGTGCTAAATGTCTCTAAACTGGATTAAACTTAATATTGTAACCCAAGCTTGCGCCGTGCCGCCCCCCCCCTTTCCCCGCCACCCTACCCAACCCCAATATAAAAAAAAGGCAACCACCGATGAAGTTTGAAAGATGTGTGCAAGAGAGACATAAATTGATAAATACAAGATTCTTTGAGGATGGAGATGCTGATCGCAGCAAGTTGAGATGCTCCCTACGATTATGCGAAAACAGGCTCTTACAACACCCTTTGGAAATAGCCATTTTAGAGATGCTCCCTAAACGAAATGGGTTCAGTTCAAATCGGAGGCCGAATAGCCAAGAGAAGGATGTCAATTGAGAGCCATGACCCAAGGTTGACCGCTGCCATAAAATGTCAAGGTCGATCAAATGATCACAGTATTTGATTTTTTATTTCTACAAAGTGATTGACAAGTCAATTTCTTCTTTTTAAAATGTTATTATCAGCACTTGTACCTACTGGATATAAATAACATGCATGTCGAAACAAGGAGTAATAACTGTCATTCGAAATTTTACAAATACGTTGTATGTTTTATTCCCATCAACCAATAACAACAACAAATTATAAAATGACCTATGACCTCAACCTTACAAGACAGAGCAAAAAATAAATTCCCTCCACGATGTCACGTGATCTCCCCTTGTGCTGCTGTGTTAATGTGACACATCATTGTGTGTCATAAAATAACAGGTAAGTCGCTGTATTGTGACGTTTGTTTCATATAAAGTTACTAGCAACAACCCCCCAAAATTGGCAGGTTGTTAATTATAGTGTGTTGTTTCTGTTACACGTATTACATTGCTGCTTCTTCTATAGTCTCGCTTGCTCGCTGTGAATGACGAGATCGTCTCTTCCTTTTAGCAATCTAATCATTTTGATCCATAATAATAAGTCTGCAATGCTTTAAATTAAAATTTTGTCTTGAAGAAACAATCCCAAAACCTACATTTTTAAGAAAAATGATGAGTTAAATCCGTTTCCCGAATGAAACTGAACAGAAGAGTATCTTGATTGTTGGTTGATTTAATGGACACCGTCACATTTTTCTATTTTCGCTAGAGTACATATAAGGGGAAACAATAAAATTATTGTCTAACTTTCAACCACAGTTGCACCCCTTTTGGTCGAAGGTCAATGCACTCCCTCGAAAATTAAAAAAAAAGTCCGCAAATGACGGTGTGCAAAGTGTGACTGACGACTGACCGTACGACCGACCAACCAAGTACTTACGGCGGCAATTATGTATTTTGATGATTGGATAACATAAAGAACTAACAAATGGAAAACAACAAGTGATTTTACAATTACCCTGTATAATAACATCAGTCAATACCCTTTAGCTCCCCGAGGAGCATAGGTCGTCAACAAACATATACCAAGTCTTCCTGTTGTTACCGAGTGGGAATATGTTGGGATTTAATTTTGAGAGGTATAGGTACAATTTTGTGTCGTTCAAGTTAAGTTACTGGTGTGCCACCAGAGGTAGATATTCTTGACGATATTAGTTACCAGGTTCGTGCCAAAATTCCTCAGTGAGATGATATAGGTTTTGTGACATTCAATAGCAAACTTTCAATTCAATGATAACTTCTAAATCTTCAACAAGATTTGTGCAAGAAGTCTTTTGGGATCAATAAAAACAAATTATTGGGTTGAAAACAGTTTCACAAAGTCATCTGCATACATTTAAGAATCTTCAAGAAAAGGTAGTGTCGTAATATACATATAGTTTTTCTCCACGTACTTCTATCCAATGCGGTAGAAATATTTCATCTGAGTTTCTTTCTTTAAGTTTCTCAGGTATATCCACTTTGGGCGTTAATGATGGCGGAGCCTCTACCTCTCTTATAACTTGCGTTAATTCAATGTTTGAGAGTTCAGTTTCGTTTCTTATAGTTTCAACGTAATCTTCCGACATTAAAGCATTTCTAGCCTAACGAAATTTCGTTAAGAAAATATAGTGTCACTCGAAGCTGTACTTACGTGATTAAAAATTTATTTTAATGTAAATGTGTTACCGGGGCCCGAAAGGGGAGCAAAGAATAGTAACACTGTACCCTACCAGGCATGTCGTAAAAAGCGACTAAGGAGGGTTGGGTATGGGGCTGGTTACCCCATCCCGTATGTCGTGAGAAATTCTAATCCACATATATAAATTAAAACGTAAATGCAAAGCCTAACAAATAAATTTAATAAAAGGAAAGAAGAATGGTAAAGAACAGTGCTGTCACAATGACTGTACTCGAAATCCCCCTTGTTTTCTACTTCGTCTGCAAATTGTAACGCTTTCACGTTGATAGTAAAAGCCTACTGTATCACTACACGCTTTCTTCAATGAAACGTATACTGCCTTTCTAAGAAAAACCTTGAGATACGCAAGCTGATCAATGACCTAGATTTAATATTTCATTCATTCCATTTTATACACGGCGTAACTAAAAGACAGATGAAAGTAGGAGAGAGAGAGGGACGACTGAAGGCAGGAAGCAGGCAACACTACACGCGTCGCGCGATTAATAGTAACGCCAATCCCACGTGTAAGGCCAGCACTAACTTTTTTTCAAATAAACAGTGTCAGAAAAACACTACTACTACTACAAGAATCAGGTTTAAAAACATGAAAAATGCTTATTAGGAAATATGAAATTCTACTGAATTACATCTAAGCTCCTGAAAGTACAGAAGACACCCTATGACAAAGAAGTGAACGCGTGGTAAAAAAACAAATATACGACTATCTTTAAAAAACACATATTTTGAACGCAACCATGTAGCTCGCTTTAACTTATATATTATTGTACGGCAGGACTTGCTAGCCAAGAATATGTTATGTGTTACGCCTTTAGTCTGTTAATAAAATAATTATGGCCAAAATACAATAGTGGGGGTGCCTGACAGCATGAAATCATTTCTGCTCATAAAATTTTTTTTTATAACGTGTTTGAAAAACATTACGTTACGGAAATAGCCTACCATGTTAACTCCTATTTGATTGGCGGGAATGAGATGTAAGACTAAACACGATTAGTTGGACTGCAAATACTAGTTTTTTGTTGTTATGGGAAACGAATAGAAGGGGTACTTTTTTGAAAAGATGTGTAGACATGGCATGATTGGTTAGATCTGCCAATATAGTCAGTTCAGAGCGTCTGTTCCTTGCCACATCATGTAATAAACCTACTAAGAACAGTGCGTTGAGCACCAGTGCATATTTTTTTCTAAAATAAAAGCCTGGGACAAGAGGCAGATCGGAATTTGTGCCTATTCATTGCCAGTCAATGAAACTGTTTATTATTTCCATTGAATTGTGGTAAGCTGAAATATTTGATATCTTTTTAATGAAAATTGAATGTGAATTGATGATTTATGTCTATATATATGTGTGTAGTTCAGTGGCCAACTTGAGAAAAGCCTAAATATTGCTCCAACCTGAATAGGAGATGTCGGAAAAAAGTAAAACTGCATAAGATTGCCAAACAGTACACTGACACCTATCTTATGGACTAGGAAGAAATAATGCTGGAATGGCAGAGGCGTAGTAACCATTAGGAAGGAGTATACTGGTGTAATTTGTTTCAGATGAAGCTAGCAGTGGCCTACAGCACTGAACACAAGTGTTTGTTATGTATTGTGCTCATTGTGGAAATGGATTATGACTTAGTTTTGAAATAGGAGGTACAACCTTCTTGTTTCAGGGAAAGTGGTCAAAAGTCATTGAGGCAGCATTTGGCCTGAGTTACTGAATCCTGAGGCTGACAGCATACTACTGGGTCCAGATAGCGACCAGTGAGGTGGCTCCAGAACTCATTGAAGTAATCGAGCAGAGGAGTCTTTTACTGCAGTCATCACGAAAGTTAAGAAAGTGTGGCCATGGAGCTCAACATTATGTGCCCCCTTCTAAAATTGACAGTTAATAAAGAGGGAATATAAACTGTTTAAATTGACAGGAACTGTGAACTTTTCCCAATGATAAGACACTTGAAGTCATGATGACAGACAACACTCAAGCTTGAAAAACAAAACCAGTATTAACTCATATTACTACTTCACACTTACACACATAAGATAAGAATAATAAAATATGTCAATAACAAGATTAAATTGATAAACTGTGTACATACTACTTGTAAGAATATTGATTGTGATTCCTGGTTCACTGTGTAGTTGAATCAGGATATCTCTATGTAAAGAAATTAATACATATATATATATATATTTGACTTTTCAAACTGACTCTTTTAAGATAGTCTTATAGAGTGTTACTTGTGTGTGAGTGTCACAGTGTTGTAAAGTACTGTGAAATAAATTAAATTGTTTATCTGTCTGTTGTTGTTGTGACTTACACTTCATCATTTTCATAACCCTAGACATTCAACGTAGTCATCACAATATTTCAGAATAGGTCTGACTGAGATATATATATATGTGGTAGCAAGTAAGGTTATCTGTAATACTCCACATTATTAGATACAGATACCTTCACAGCTGATCTCAGTCAGGACACTAGTCCCCTATAAATATTTATAACATCCCATTTTACCACATCGTAAAAAAACTTTTTACCACAAACACTTCAACAAATATGGACAAGTCAAATAAAGAATATAAATCAACTCAGCCGCCCAAAACAGAAGAAGGTCCTCTGGAAAAAAGGCGCATGAAGCAACCTAGAGAAAGCCGAAAGGAGTCTAGGTTGCCGACTAACCTTTTTTCGTCTATGAAAATCTCCAGGATTGGCACCTGGAATGTTCGAACTCTGTGTGAACAAGGGAAACTGCACAGGTAGCAGCAAAAATGTAAAATTACAGGATTGATATCCTGGGTTTCTGCGAGACACGGGGGAAAAGCATAGAGAAGAGGAGATTGATCACAGAAGAAATGGTGTCCTCAGGACTCGAGGAGGAAAGAGCCCACAACAGTGAATGGGTGGCTCTAATGCTGTCCAAGGAAGCACATAATCCACTTATAGAATGGGAAGCAATGGGACCCCGAAAGAGTTGAGAAGAAGACGCTGGCGATGGATAGGACACACATTGACGAAACCTGTTGATAGCATTACAAGGCAGTCCTTGTTCTGGAATCCCTAGGGAAAGAGAGGCAGAGGTAGAAAAAAAACACATGGAGAAGAGAACTGGATACAGAGGTAAAAATGATGAGGAAAACAGGGAAAGAACTTGAGCGGATGGCACTGGACAGGAAGACTTGGCATGTGTTTGTTGAAGGCCTATACTCCTTGGGGAGCTAACGGGTATTGATTGATTGATTGATTAATAATGTAAAAGTTATCTGCTTAACACAGAGTTAATATCTTGACAACTTCAAGACCAGATATTAGATGGCCAAGGACTTTTGTAGTTAGTACGAGATGCGCTAGGTTACACCGTACCGAATATTAATCTACGTCCGTGCAAATTGGCTTCTCTGGATCAACTGACTTTGGATTTGTGAAATCCTGCTATCGCAGAGTGATGGGCGATTGTACCACCTTTTGTTTGGCTAATCTAATATTTTATTATTTATTTTATTGGGCGCCTTTATGCTTACCGATAGACGATCTTGGCTATTCCGATTTACGTCATCGGTTGCTAAACAACTCCCGTCAAGAGTTAGTGATGGGCTGCCCACTTAACCTAGTTTTGACTAGTCTCAGTTTCAATCAAATACTAGCGTAACTCGAGTCTTTATTTCATAAAACGTTGTAACTGTTCTTCCTAATCTAACTGATAACTATTAACCCGAATAATGCTATGGTATCAGTAGTATGCCTTCTGTTCACATAAATCCTAGGGCCACACAAATGTATTATGTAAGGAGATATTTGCGTTCTATTAAAAAAAATACCCAAATCCCTAAAATGCACTATTTGAAAAGTTTGTAAATCGAGGACTCTTAAGTGTACATGTTCAGGTATATACTATCAACCCAAAAACACAATTATATGTTATAACCAGCTAGTAGAGGCTCCTATAAAATATTTCATGACAGTGTCTATAACATCAAAAATTCTCAAGAGTTGGGCGTTAACAACATCTCTCATAATGTAGTGAAGCGCCACTCATATGGGGAACAAGGAAGATGATTACATAATAGAGAAGGACGGAAGGAATGGAGAATATAAGTGTTGGTAGTGACTTGAAGGAGAAAAAAACGAGTACAGGAAAAAGACAGGATTGTTTCAAATCGCTTGAAATCAGGAGATGAAATAATTTTTTGGGGAATTTGGGATGCATCTGCTTTTACTCGTTAGGCGCTGAGGAGACTGAGAAAGTATAAGGACAGAGCGGCGCGCTTTGTAAAATCACTACACAACAAATCTCAGAAGCCGAGGCGAGTGAGCAAATGGAAGGGACAGCTATACTGACAAGAAAAGTTTTATTTTCATCGATGCTATTTGCAGGGCAGATTAACATTCAAACCAATTATAAGACTCTCACGTGAGCTGTATAAAATCGCCCTAAGAGGGTATGTAGTTTATTAAAAATGTTTATGTATTATTACTAAATACTCATTTTATTTCAGATTTTAATTTTGACTTGATTGTATGCCTAGATATAATAAAAAAGGGGAATGACGCTCGTATAAACCATGAGATAAACTCTTCCACACCGGCATTGTAGGAAGGCATAACCATTGAAATTGGTTAAGCCAAATCATATCTATGGCTATATTCTTGCCTGGAAACTTTACGACTATTTCCAGCACAGTAACATAAGTGACTTTGATATCATCCAATAAGTGGAAGGCAAAAGGTTATATTCGTTTACCCATGTTATCATTAAACATGTGATTTATTCATGTATTATTGTTAATTATGCACACATTCCCTATATACATTATCTTATCTTGCTATGTACTCTGTAAACGTATTACTGCTACCATGATTCATTCACCTTTATCTATACAAATAACACTGAAGACATGGGTCGCATACATGAACAGCAGTTGGTGGTGAGATTGTTGGTGGAACAATGGCCACACTATATTACTTCGTTGTTTCAGGTTTTTATGATCAATGGTTTATGATCATTCCTGAGCTACATTCGAGAAACTATCCCCAAAAGACTTGAAGAAGTTGATCACCAGCTCACTGATGAGCCTAGAGGTCAACCAATCTTAAACAACACCTTAGTCCCCCCCGTAGTTATAGGGCGGGTCTGAAGGAAAGTCTTCCGTACTCCAGTGTGTCGGAGGAACCTCGAGCCAGGACGTGGATAAAGTTGAGTTTATATATGTTTCCATCCAACAAATCCTGTTGAGCAGTTCAAGAAAACGACTTTCTTCATGGTGACAACACCTGGAATGGCTTATATACATGTGACAAACTCACTGCTCCGCATTCCAGTGGAAGATAAATCCAACCACTTTTCCTAATTCGCTCACCCACCCCTCCAAAAAACTGACGACCTGAACAAACAACAAAATATCCCATACTTTTACCACCTATATCCAATAACACCCCGCACAAACCCAATCCCCCCCCCCATAACACCCACCCCTTCTCCTCACACTCAGTACCCACCACGCACATCATCCAATTCACCAAATGTACTCACCAATTATCCGAATAACCCAAAAACTAAACATATAACCCAATATAACCATTTCTCCTATTCCAACATGAACTCCAACCCCCAATTTAACGCTATCTTCCTAAATCCACTTAAAACCCCACTCTCCGCTACTCCACAACACCATAACCATGCCTCACCTACCCGACAAAATACCATCACCGCAATACCACACCCAAGTATCATACACACCCAATAGTCACCCCTGATACCAACACTTTCCTGACCCATTCACTACAACCAATATCTTTCTCTTCTATACAACCAACACCTCACTGACTCTAACCAACTACTATCAACCTAGGGAAAAAACCAAACTAACTAAGGGCCTATGGGGGCTACAAGGTCGTTCCTTGGATATTATTTTATGTTATCCCTGTTGCCATTATCAAATGTAATCAACTATCCTTCAGTCTCCACCTCTAGATTTGGTAACCCACTCAAATAAATTTTTATTTATTGGAAACACAATTCAAAAAACTTATTCCAAATTATGTTTGTTAAATCGAAGATCCCATTGAGTAACTCAAGACAAACATACTTGCGCCCTCTCATACCACACTTATAAAACCCTTCAATAAATGACAATTAACCCCTACCCAACCAATCAAAACCAACCTAAACATTAAAATAACTATCCTAACACCCAATCACACCCCACATTACCTACCTCCACCCCATTTCATCCAATTATCCGTAATCTCATCATCTCTACATCCATCCTAATTCACATCCAATTTACATCCCTTCTCATGCACCACCTAACCCCCTCACACACCCCCCCCCCAGTCCTATTCAGTCAACAAACCCAAAAACTTCACTCTCTTCCCCACCACTCCATTACTAATCTTCGTAATCCCAACGCTCCAAACTCTTTCGGCAGACACTTTCGCCTACCCCACATCCCAATTCCCAATAATCTTCATCCCTCACGCTCCAAACTCTTCCTCTCCTCTCTGCCACCCCCTCCATTCCTAATCTCCTGTTTTGATCTCTCACCTCACAACTCCCTCCTCTCTCTCCTCGCCCCCCTCCATTCCCTCTCCTCCCCTCTGCCAACCCAAAATGTCCTCAGCCTCCCTCCTTAACCCCCCATCGCTCTCCAGTCGTAACCTAAACCCTTCCCAATCACACGCTTTCTCCTACTGGCCCTCAAGCACACCCAAGTCACTCACTCACACCACCCTACATATCTACTCTCACCACCATGCTAGGATGCTCTTCAAAATGTAGCTCATGATTAATCCGACCATTCACCCCCATTATTAATCACACATAGGACTCCCAATCTAGACTTAACGCAATCACTGGGAACATATAATCGAGACCCAGGCCTCACACCCACATTGATTTAGGAAAAGGAAAAATTGAGCCTTAAGCTATCTCACACAGGTTTTGAGTGGGGAGTTTCATACGAATGGTTTATTTTACAAAACTCTCACCCTCCTCCCATTCACATCAACATTCCCCACAACCCCCCCCTAAAACAAACATTACCCCTTACCCCCCCCTCCTCCAACATCAAAAACACTCCCTCTCTACTCCATCACCTACCAGACCTTCTCCCCCACACCCCCCCCCCCCTAAACCCCATCCAGGAGAAAACTATCCCAACACAGTCCCCCTGCCAACTCCAACTTCCTTATCTGACCTAACCCCTCACATTACCCAGCATTCTCCCCCCCCATCCTCCACCATCCACCCTCCCATCTCCCCAAAAGAACATTCCCCTTATGATGGAGCATCCTCAGTGAACCCCCCATACATCAGAAATGACGACCATCATTCACCTGGAACCCCCTCCTGACACCCCCTTGGGACCTCTCCCTTAACCTTATGGCTCCCCCCATACCCCCCCAACCCCCCCCCCAGAACCCCCACCTCCCCCCCCCCCCTTACCCCCAACCAGGTCGTGAGAATCCCCCAACCCCCCTCCCATCAACACCCTTTCCCCCCCCCCCCCCACACAGGGACAACCTCCAACCCTACCCCCACCCTTCCCTGATTATAAAGACAAAAAACCCTCTAGGATCTGAAAAAAGAAACTCCAAGAACGGAAAGGACAATGTGGTTGTAAATCTTGCCATAAATGAGTAACCCAATACATCCCTCGGAATGCAGACGGAAAAACCCTCCTCATCACGCTGCATGCCTTCCCAACAGGGATCAAGGGACAGGAAGGACCTGGCAGATAGTCAGAATGGACCTCCCCCTGTCTATGAGGAAAGTGACCTTGAATGGCACCCAAGTACTGTGATTATATGATACAAGGCTTGGACTTTCCTCTCAGTAGTGTGTCTTCTCTGGTGATTCGGAACAGATAACCCCGAAAACAGTGGAAATCCAGAGGACCATCAAGGGAGCAGGAACCATGACCACTATCCCCCCCATCCATCCCTTAATCAACCTCAGATTCTCACATATTCCTTTCTCGATAACAACCCCTCCCCCATCATATCATTCCCCCCCCACATCACCCCCAACCACCATTCATACTCAAATACAAACACTTTCCCACACCTCCCCCACTATCATTCCCCTATACCCTGGCCCTTCAGACCCTCACCTTTAGGAAAGACCTCCCTCTTCTTCCCACACACACCCACCCCATGACCCTCCTCTCATCTCCCTTCACCCCCCATCATCCCTACCCAATCCTCCCAATCCCCCAAATTCCCCAACCACCCCTCCCCACCCCCCCCACCCTCTCCCTTCTTCCAACACACATCCCCCATTCAACACACTCCCCAAAACACTCCCTATTCCCCTTCCCCCCCCTTCCCATTCCTCAATACTATCCCCCCACACCCTTTCTCCTTAACATCCTCACTTCCCCATCACACCCCAACCCTATTCCCACATTTCCACTTTTCCCATTCCCCTTCACTCCATACCCCCCCAAAATTCCCTTTCACCCCTCTTCCCACCCTCTTACATAT